>JAJMSO010000001.1:1200000-1789568 GCA_030578575.1 Ogataea neopini
ACACAATTGATAGATTTGAGTTTTTGGCAGACCGTTCAGTCTGGATTACTGTATTCTTGGTTGCCATTTTACCACTAGTTTACAAAAGACATTTAGATTCTTTGAAGACAGCATCTTTAGTGGCTCTCAGTTCGGTTGGTTATCTGGTTGTTCTTGTTGTTATTCACTTCATTCATCTTTTGTTCGGTGGCACAGAACAAGTTCCAACAGGACCAATCAATCTCACTCCCAAGTCACTTATATCAATGCTCTCTTCATTCCCAATTCTAGTCTTTGGATTCACTTGCCACCAAAATCAGTTGGGAGTCATCAACGAACTTGAAGACAGGTCTTTGTACACAATTTCCAAGATTAACACCATCTCGATTGGCACAGCATGTATTTTGTATTTGACTGTCGGACTCAGTGGATACTTGACGTTTGGAGATAACGTTGTTGGTAATATTATTACTATGTACCCCGACTCACTCACATCAACTATTGGGCGTATTGCTATTGTCATACTTGTTGCTTTGAGTTACCCGCTTCAATCCAATCCAGCCAGATCTTCAATCAATCATGTGGCGTACTACTTGAACGATTCAAACCTGGCGAAGTCTATCAGATCTCTTTCTCGCTCAACAACGAACTCATCTTTGGTGTTGACCCCAGAAGAAAGAAGAAGTTTAATAGCAGGTGCACACCCATCTAATTCTTCTTTAAATGCTCGCAATTTGCCGAATTCGAATTCGGCAACCGAGATTGCTGTGGTTGACGAAAGTTTTGTTATGGAAGAAGAGAACGATCATGGGCATTATGTTGAACTAACGAACAAAAAATTGGTCATTATAACGACGATAATTGTGGTTCTTTCTTATACAGTTGCCTTGACGGTGACTTCGTTGGAACATGTTTTGGCTGTTGTCGGATCAACTGGATCTACGTCTATCTCGTTCATTTTACCAGGCTTTTTCGCTTTCAAACTGGTTAGTGAACCGGCCAGTAGAAAAGATTATCTCATCAAATGGAGTGGTTTAATTCTTGCCTTTTGGGGATTTGTTGTGATGTTTATCTGTTTGTCAGCTACAATTTTCTTGGGGGCCAAACATTAGAAAAAACTCCAAAAACCATTCACGGAGTATGCTCAAATCATGCTTGTGTTACTAGAGTTTATCCTTTTTTGTATTAATTCATTATGGAGTTTCCTTAAATACATTTCATATTACAGAGTTGGAAAAGAATTGGAGCTCGAAAAAGACCAACCACTCACATGAAGGCCACTAGTTCTCCTGGTTTTCGATCGCGCCTTCTTCGTCGTCTTCTAAACTTTCAAGGGCCTCTTTGATCAAATGAGAGCCCTTTGGATCCAGATTCAGGGCGATTGTGAATTGTTTGATAGCTTCATTCTTACGGCCATAAATTCTGTACAATTTTCCTAGAAGGAAATGCACTGATGCTTCATCTGGAGCTAAATTCTCAAGCTTTTCAAAATCTTTCAAGGCCAAATCGTATCGTTTCAATGAGAACAATGATTGCGCTTTCTTGAACAGAGCCAGCATCGATAGAGGTTGTAACTTTGAAGCAAAAATATATTGTCTTAGAGCTTGCTCTTTCTTTCCTAACTTCTCAAGGACCATACCAACACAACAAATCAAAATCACATTGACAGGATTGATTTCAACAGCTTTCCGAAAGTGAAATTCTGCTTTGCGGAAGTCTCCAAGTTTCAGATAAACCATTCCAATTCCATAAAATGCGTTGTAGTGTCTTTTGTCCAGTAGAATTGCGTGTCTGAAACATTCGAGCGCGTTCTCAAAAGCATCATTCGATAAATACTCGTGACCTTGTAATGTGAACGAATACACAAAGTTTTTGTCTATTTGATTTGCTTTTTGGAAACATTTGATCGCTTCATCTGGTTCTCGTTTGAGTGAAAATAAGTTTCCAACAGCAATCCATGCTTCTGGAGAATCTTTTGAAATTTCGTGTAATTCATGAGATAGAAAGCTTAACTCCATTTCTTTGTGTAAATGCCAAAGTAAGGTGGAGTAATATTGCATTTCTTCGATTCTTGTTCTGTCTAACTTTCTCAATTTGATGAAATAGTTTTCGGCTTCTTCATAATTAACGATTTCAAAATGTAGACGACCCAATTTTCCTAATACCCATGGTGTGTTTCGTTCATTTTCTGGTAGCGAATCAAAAATTCTAATCGCTTTAAAGCAATCATAAAAACACATTGCTTTGAATCCTTTAGCGAGCTTTGAATAAATCAACATTAATTGTTGATCGTAATACGTTGTTGTTTTCATCAAACTGTCCTGTTTTTGAGTAGAGCTGCCATTCACTTCCGTAGTTCTGTTCCCATTCAACGAGAATGTAGAACCTATAACGCGCTTGATTCCTGACGACTCTTTCTTTGCAACGGCAGATTGTGCGGCAGAAGTTGATGCAGATGGCGCATTGTTAGATGCTGTAAAATTTGAATCCGTTAAAGTATTAAGTGGATGTCCCAACAACCTAGATGTTATTGATGCTGAACTTCTGGCTGTTTTCCGGCGAATCGAATCTGTTGGGACAGATGGATGTTTGAACCCATCAAAACTTGAACTCCTTGTTGACCTTCTGTTTGGTGCCTCTGGAATTTGTAACTGTTTGACTCGTGGTGTGACCAGGAAACTACTCGTTTGCTGTGGTTCAGGGGTCTGAGCTACAAATCCGCCGTTGTTTGGTCCCACTGGGTATGCAGAAGATGCAGAAGATGATGGTAAACGGCTACCTGTGCTTGCACTTTGACCTGGGTTTCTGAAAAAGCTTTTCTGTCCGGCGCTCTCATATTTCGACTCTTTTGGATCAGTAAAACCAAAACCGCCCTTGTTATCCTCTCCTGAAACGCTGGTTCCACGTGCGTTTTTGAACAAACTTCCTGAAATTTCGTCTATTGGGTTAACTTTGTAAACAGAATTCACTTTAACTTTAACACCCATTTTGCAAAGTTCTTCAAACGCCTCGAAAAGAAATGGATTCAACTTCAAAACTTGAGAATAATTCAGCGCACTTCGTTTGACATCACCGACTAAAGAATACAATTTTGCAAGTAAAGAGTAGCAAGCAACATTATCAGGTAAATATCTTGAATCTCCTTCTCCATTGCCACTCAACTGACTCCACATTGGGAGCGTT
The DNA here is from genome assembly GCA_030578575.1 of Ogataea neopini. NCBI lineage: Eukaryota > Fungi > Ascomycota > Pichiomycetes > Pichiales > Pichiaceae > Ogataea > Ogataea neopini. Next base: position 1,203,163 of record JAJMSO010000001.1, read on the forward strand.
CTTGTTAACGCTGAAATTCCATCAGGCTCACATTTCAGTTCCAGACTGCATTTGGCAAACAGGTACGAACAACCAACATGTTGTGTACTATGACTTGCTGTTAAGTTATACGCTGCTTTGTATCGGTTTAACTTGTACAATACGAGCGCATACAAGTGTACCGAGTCGAGATTGTTAGGGTTTTGAGCCATAAGCCGCTCTGACGTAAACTCTGCTGTCGATAGGAGATCATGGTCTAATGAATATAATATAGTTGACCGTAGTTGTCTTATCGTTTGATCGCCAAGATTCATATCAATCTATTGATTTATTGCACACAAATGATGTAAGGTCCTATTTCTTTGGCTGTTTGGCTCCTCTCTTACGTCCTCTTTCCCTGTCCTTGTTTTTAAAATATTCACGTTTAGAAAACAGCCTATAAAACTTGATATTAGTCCTTCAATGTCCGCCCACACGAAGGTAAACAAAGCATACTTTCTAAAGTTATCTTTTCGCATTTGCAAACATCTTTCCCGCACTGCTCGCGAAAAAAAAAAAAAAAAAAAAAAAAAAAAAAAAAAAAAAAAAAAGGGCAACAAAAAAAAAAAAAAAAAAAAAAAAAAAAAAAAAAATAAAAAAAAAAAAAAAAAAAAAAATAAAAAAAAAAAAAAAAAAAATTAAAAAAAAAAAAATTTTATCGATTCCATTTTGGGAAATTGGTTATCAGATCTGAGATCCCTTAAAAGTTTTATTTGCTAGGGTTATTTATATACAAGAAAACGTTGCGTACAGGGAATTAGCTCGTCAACGCACAGCAGCCCATTTTAGCATAGTACTCTCCTGAGACGATGATGGAAGACAGTATAGTTGTGTGTTGGGTCGCTCGTCAACACAAACAATAGTCAACACTCCTTGGGAATGGAATAACATCCTTAATGTTATCCGTACAACTCAAGTACTGTAACAACCTCTCGAATCCCATACCAAAACCACCATGCGGAACAGTTCCGTTCTCTCTCAAGGCCAAATACCAGTTTAATGGCTCAACGGACATCCCACGTCTCTCTATCTCAGTACGCAGATTTTCCAAACGATGTTCTCTCAAAGAACCACCAATCAGCTCGCCAATGTCAGGAACAAGAAGATCAAAGCATGCCATAGTCTTGTTATCGTCGTTGATCTTCATGTAAAACGGTTTCTCGCAGATCGGATAATCAGTCACAAATACAGGTCCGTTGAAATAAACACCTGCAAGCCATTTTTCATGCTCAGATTTGAGCGATTCGCCCCATACAGGCTCATATTGAAACGAAACAGAACCTTCTCTGACAGCGTTTTGTAGAATTTCAACTGCCTCGGTGTAGGTGACTGTATCCCAGTCCTCTTTTGCAAGCAACATATCCCATCTTTGCACCATCCGGTCAATAACACTCCTGTCCACAGTAGTACGTAGATTGGTACCAGCCTGGTCGAGGTCTGAATGTAGCTTATTGACAACGTGCTTAATCATGAGTTCTGAAAATTTAGTTAATTGGTGAACATCATCGACAAACGCCATCTCTGCTTCCATCATCCAGAACTCTGACAGATGTCTGTTGGTGTCACTTTCCTCGGCACGGAAACATGGTGTGAGAGTCCAGACTCTGCTCAAAGCTGCACACATCACTTCGAGATGTAACTGGGTGGAAACAGTGAGAAAAGCATCTTTACCAAAGAATTTTTCACCAGCACTGAGTTTGGAGTCAGACTCAATACGGAACATTTCACCAGCTCCTTCACAATCAGAACTTGTCACCAATGGCGGATGTGTCTTCGTGAATGCATTTTGATTGAAGAACTCAACAAGACTCGTCTCAACAGCAGATCTAAACCGAAGAATTGCGCTTAATCCAACAGTTCTCCATCTAAAATGAGGTATCGAACGTAAAAATTGTGCAGTGTGCGATTTTTTTTGTAACGGATAAAGCTCCTCCACTGCTCCTAGCACTTCCACGTTTGCCTCTGTGACTTGTAACTCATATGCTTGTTTACCTTTGCCCTCGCTCCAAACACCCTTGAGACGGACGCTACAACCGGTGTTGAGGTTTTTTGGCAGCAATGACGGCGGACGAATCACGCATTTGACATCCTCATGGGATGTTCCATCCATCACATCCACGAATGCGACATTCTTCGACACCCGTGCCGCAGAAACCCAACCGGTAAGTTGAACCTCAGAGTTCACTTGAGGAGGATTGTTGTAAATCTCCTTGATACACGTCGGCAAGGGAACAGTCGGAACAACCGTGGATTTCCAGCGGCAGTTCCTCAACACTCTCGGTGTCAACTTGCCGTAAATCATGTGCTAGGTCTAGACAAATACGATTCACTGAGAGTACGAAAGGTTGGTGACGGTCGTACAACTTTTTTTTTTTTGCATTTACGGAGAAAAAATTAAGCTGAAAAATTATTAATATTATGTCTAGCTCACGATAGCTGATATTTATTAAAGCCAATTAACTTCCTTGAAATTACGTAAATCAACGAAAATTACTTAAAATGAGCTGCCTTAGTAAGATCTACCGAACATAGTGTAGTTAACAGCAGGCTTGCCACACTTGACACACTTTTGGCCAGGCTTGAGCTCTGGTTGTTCCAACGGAATACAAAGAGACTTTGCACCCATTGATGGAGCCTTTTCATCAACTTCAAAGTCTTCACCAGAGTCTTGCTTTCCAGAACTTTCCTTGATATCCTCTTCACATTCTTCGACTCCACACCATGGAGATAAGATCAAGTTCTTTTTGTTCAAGTTAGGAACAAAGTCCTTCCAGTCTTCAACAAGAATTCTGTGAGCATCAAACTTCTCCTTGGCTGTCTCGTAAAGATTCTTTTGAATTTCTTCCAAAAGTTCTGGGATCTTGGTCTCAATCTCAGAAAGAGAAATAGAAACCTTGGCACCAGTGTCTCTTCTAACAGCCAAAACAGAGTTGTTTGCAATATCCTTTGGACCAACTTCCAATCTCAATGGGACACCTCTCAACTCCCAATCGGAGAACTTCCAACCTGGAGAGTAGTTGTCTCTGAAATCGGTGATGACACGGACATCTGAGGCCAACAATTTGGACTTGAGTTCAGAGCTGGCAGCGTACAACTTGTCCTCGACATCCTTAGAGGTCTTGCTGGTGATACCAACAGGAATGATAACAACTTGATGTTGAGAAACTCTTGGTGGAATCACAAGACCCTTATTGTCAGAGTGGACCATAACCATGACACCAATAACTCTGGTGGAAAGACCCCAAGAAGTTTGGTGAGCAAAGATCTTAGGATGTTCGGATCCGAGTGGGTTTTCAACAGAAATATTGAACATCTTTGAGAAGTTTTGACCCAAATGGTGGGAGGTAGCACCTTGGATACCTCTACCGGTGGTTGGAATGTAACCTTCACAAGTACTGGTGAACAAACCACCAGCAAACTTCTCCTTCTCGGTCTTGATACCCTTCACAACAGGAACAGCGAGCAATTCCTCGTAAACACCAGCGTAAAGATCAAGAATATGGTAGACTTGTTTCTCAGCTTCTTCGTGAGAAATGTGTGCAGTGTGACCTTCTTGCCACAAGAACTCTCTAGTTCTCAAGAATGGTTGTGGGTGCTTGAACTCCCATCTAACAACAGAATTCCATTGGTTCAATTTCAATGGAAGATCTCTGTGGGATCTAATCCATTTAGCATAGTATGGATACATGACAGTCTCGGAAGTTGGTCTGATGGCAATTGGTTCCTCAAGGTCAGAAGAACCAGCTTTGGTGACCCAAGCCACCTCTGGAGCGAAACCTTCAATGTGGTCCTTTTCTTTCTCCAAAACTCTTGAAGAAACAAACATTGGGAAGTAAGCGTTAGAAACACCATCTTTCTTGATTCTGTCATCGAACCATCTTTGAATCTTCTCCCAGATCGAGTAAGAAGCTGGTCTCATGATGTAACAACCAGAGACGTCATAGTAGTCCAACATTTCACCCTTTGTAAGAATTTGTTGGTACCAGCCAGGAAAGTCGAGCTCTTTGTCGACAGTGACACCAATCAACTTGGCGTCGTCCAACTTGGCAGCATTGTTGACCTCTTTCTTAGCCTTGGCAGCTGGAGCAGAAGCTGGAGCAGAAGCAGAAGCAGCAATCTCAGCAGCGAAATCAATGACCAAAGGTTCGAATGGAGCCAAAAATCCAACCAACTTTTCACCGGTCAAAACCAATTTACCAGTGGAGTTGGAAATAATGTACTCAGTAGAATCGGACTTGACAGATGAGTCCAAAATCACACTGATTTTACCATCTTGGTGGTCTTTTCCCAGAGATGCAATAGTGAACTCTTTCGCTGGGGTACCGAAAAATTGTTGTGTCAACTCATCATTAGCCAATCTTGGGTCCTTAACATTCAAACTCTTAGCCACAATGGAAGATGGAGTTTGGGAAGAAGTTGGAGCAATGAGAACGATGGGAACTGGAATAGCAGACTTTGCAGTCTTTGGCTTGAAAACAAGAGACTTGAGCTCAACTGAGCCTTCTGGAGATGGCTGCTCCAACGACAGGAGAGAAAGCACAGATTCCAACGACATGATCAAGCGTGTTGATATAGATATCTAGTTGTTTCGGTGGAACTTTTGTGGTTATTCGATGGGGATATTCTATCAAAGAAAGGGTTTGGGTATGGATTTGGATTGATTGAGAAAAGTTCGTCAAAAAATTGAAGAAAAAAAATTCGCGGAAATCGACGGCGACGATCGACGAGCAGAAAACGACTATCGACGGGGAAATCAAGTCTCCAAATTTACAAAGCGAATCATACACTCGTTCACTCACAAACTACTCACTCGTATTACAAACATATATCACATCACTATTACTGCATCTACACACAACTCATGGCTTACAACGGCCAGTGAAACGAGGGTACAAGGAACAGTCTCTAACAGTGAATCTGTTACAGAGCCATGCGAGAATTCTCTCAGTTCCCAAACCGTAACCACCATGTGGACAGGTACCGTATTTTCTTTGGTCGGTGTACCAATAGTAAGTGGATGGGTCAATGCCTTCTCTCTTGAAACCTTCCATCAGCTCGTCCAAGTTGGATATTCTCATAGAACCACCAGTGATTTCACCCACAGTAGGCATCAAAACATCAACGGACTCAGTGACACGTGGATCGTCAGCACACTTTTGCATGTAGAAAGACTTGATTTCCAATGGGAATCTGGTCAAAAGAATTGGAACACCAATGGTATCAGTCATCTTTCTCTCAGCAGCCTCGGCAATATCATCACCAAACTTGAATTTTTCACCGTCTTCGTTTGGAATGCCGTTCTCGTTCAACCAGTCCAAAGCGTGAATGTACTCCATTCTCTTGAATGGCAATTGTGGAGCAACAAAACCAGGGTTCAATTGTTTGACCAATGGACCAGCGACTGGGTCTTCCAAAACGTATTGAACGGTCTTGGTGATAACTCTCTCGATGTGGTTCAAGAACTCATCGAAAGTCAAGAATGCAAGCTCAGCCTCAATATGGGTGTACTCAGACAAGTGTCTTCTGGTGTGAGACTTCTCAGCTCTGAAAGACTCTTGAATACAGTAGACATCACCGAGAGCTGGCAAACAAGTCTCCAAGTACAATTGAGAGGATTGGGTCAAGAATGCCTCCTCCCCGTAATAGTCCATCTTGAACAAAGTAGAACCACCTTCAACTTGAGTTTGAACCATACATGGTGGAGTCACCTCAGTAACAGCCTCCTCGGTGAAGACTCTTCTAACAGCAGCCAAAAAGGCAGCACGGACCTTCATAACGGCGGAAAGAGTCTCACCTCTGAGCGTCAAGTGTCTTTGGTCCATCAAAATCGAAGGATCAGTTCCTTCTTGAATTCTGTTGGTGAAAGAATCCAATCCAGATGGTGCGAGACCAATGACTTGATAGTAATCGACAATAAGCTCAACACCGCCTGGGGCAGACTTTCCTTCTGGGAGCTTCTTGATGGTACCGTACAAGCTCAAAGTGGATTCAATAGTCAGGTTCAAAGTTTGGTAAGCGTTGGCCAAATCACCGGTGAGAACGGCTTGGACGTATCCAGAACCATCTCTGAGAACAACAAAAGCAAGACCTTTTTGGAGTCTCAATCTGTGGATCCAACCTTGGACACAAACACGGGTGTCCACATTTTTGCTGATTTCAGCAATCTTGATCTTTTGAGCAGCAGGAAGCGACTTGTCCTCAACGATCGTGATTTTCATAGCTTCCAAAAGTTTTGCACTCTCTTCGGCGTCTTTGGCAGCTTTCTCTTCAGCTTGTTTCTTAGCCTTCTCCTCCTTCTTCTTGAGACCGTCAGCACCCTTCTTGGCCTTCTTCAAAGCAGAGGCAGAGATCTCAACGTATTCGCCGGCAGCACCTTCTTCACCTTCTTTGAATGTGAACAATTTAGCTTCTGGGAACTTGTATAAAGCATATGCCGCCGTTTTGAATGGAGCTTCCTTGCTACCAGCGGCAGTGGTCTCATCAAGACCAGTCTTTTCGTGAACAAAAATTTCACTCATATTGGATTATTCTTTGGGACTATAGATGTCTACCAAACGGAGCGTGTATGTCGTTCTTATCTGTGTGGAAACTTGACTCATTAACAAAATGAAAAGTTTCTCGTTGACAAAAAAAAAAATCTGGACGTTCCACGCCTAATTGGGTAATGAATTATGTAATCCACCAGGGAGATTGGGAACTTGTAAAAATGGGATTTGGGATTTCAATCTGCGATGATTCTGGTACTTAACAGCTTCAAATTCGAGAATTTAAAGACTGTATGACTGCGTTCATTTCAGGGAGTATATTTTGGCAAGTAAAGAAGAATGAAAATGAAGAAAATGACATGAATGAAGTTTGGTTTCCGGGAATAAATTGGGGAGTTTTTTACACTTTTTAAACTAAATTTCCCACAAAATTAATTTAATCCTTATTTTGAAGAGAGCTTTCTTGTTCAATATTTGAGTATATAAGTTTCAGCAGCTTTGGTACACCCCAAACCACTTGAATCTGACTAACAGAATGTTACAAACAGAGAGAATAGACTCTCAAGGGAGCTCTTTTTCGAATATGAGGACCGTGTAAACAACGATCAACCAGTGAAACTATTTGCCTTTCAACTATTGCACTCAATTCTCCAGCTAACTCCCCGGTTTTTCTTAAAAATATCATAAATATATCGGAAATTTAAATTGTAGGGAGTTTTCTGAGAAATTTCAGGGAGAGAATATTGGGAGATTTTTTTACAAAATATTTCAACGCTTTTTTGTGGAGAAATTCAAGAGCGCACATAGAATAAATCTAGGCTCTTTGATCTCGCTCTTTAGATTGCTTAAGAAGAGCAATTTCAATGCCCGAGATGCTACAGTTTTCTTTGAAAAGGAACCTTCAAAAGCAAACAGCAAGACTATCAATGCTGTCTAAACACCTCTCAACCACTTCTAGTTTGTCATCAAACTATACTTTGCAATCGCTTCCGAAAACATCGTCTTTTACCAAATATTTGAGCCCCGATCCACGTGTCCCATCTGTTGAGTTTGCTAAAGACCCCAACACTCCCGAGGAGTTTTTTAGAGTGGCAAGAAGATTGAAGTCTGGAGCTTTCACATGGTGCAAGCCTGAAGAAAGAAAGGAATACAGATTTTTACTTGCCTCTGAAAAGTCCTTAGAAGCTCTTGGACTTGATCCAGAAACAGAACCAAAGTCGGAGTGGTTTCAAAAAGTTGTAAGTGGTCAAGAGATCGTTGAAGATCCATATCCTTATGCACATGCCTATGCTGGATACCAGTTTGGTGAGTTTGCTGGCCAATTGGGTGATGGTAGAGTGGTGAATTTGTTCGAGGTGACAAATCCAGAGACGAATGAAAGGTATGAACTTCAACTCAAAGGAGCAGGATTGACTCCATTCTCCAGATTTGCAGACGGAAAAGCAGTTCTAAGATCTAGTATACGTGAATTTGTCATCTCTGAGTCGTTAGCAGCTATTGGCATTCCAACCACGAGAGCATTGGCTATCACCGCCCTTCCAAAAACTTATGCACGCAGAGGGGCTGCAGAAAAATGTGCGATTGTTTGCAGAATGGCACCAAGTTGGGTGAGAGTTGGAACTTTCGATTTGTACAGGATGAGGGGAGACAGAAAAGGTTTATTCGAGTTGAGTAATTACGTGATTGATCATGTGTTTGGAGGGGAGAAGAACCTTGTTGCAGCCGAAGAGCTCAGAGCAGAACCAGATCTCAGACTGGGTGACAACTCGTTAACAAAATATGACAAGATGTATTTTGAGATTGTGATGAGAAATGCAAAGGCAGTGGCTTATTGGCATGCATACGGATTTTTGAATGGTGTTTTGAATACTGACAATACATCTGTTCTGGGATTATCGATTGATTTTGGTCCTTTCGCATTCATGGACACTTTCGACCCAGATTATACATCGAACCACGATGACCACTCGTTGAGATACAGCTTCCGGAACACCCCGAGTGCGATTTACTTCAACATGGTGAAACTTGGTGAGGATGTGGCAGAACTTATTGGCGCTGGTCCAGAACTTTTGAAGGAACCTGAATTTTATGAAGCTGAATTGAAAGACGAATGGAAAGGCCAGATTGTCAGCAGAGCTGAAAAAATCATCGATATTGCTGGCGAATTATATGAAAAGATTTTCATCGATGAATACTTGAACTTGGTTTGCAAAAGACTAGGTATTGCTCCAAGAGATACGGATCACACTGAGGTTTTAGCTCCTATGTTTGAAATGTTGAAAGATACTAAATTGGACTATAACCGTTTCTTCACTATTCTCCAAAGTTCTGCTATTCAAAATGATGCTGAGTTTGATTATGATACGGTTGCAGAGAGTTTCATTCCAGAGAACTTCAAAGACGATGAGTTCACCGATTATACTAAAGAAAAAGTTCTTGGAGAGATCAAAGGATTCTTAGCTGTTTTCAAAGCGCGTGTTCAGGATGAGCAACTTCTTGACACTCAACGTCTTGAACGGGCAAAGAAATACAATCCCTTATTTGTTCCCCGTACCTGGATTCTTGAAGAAGTCATTGAATACACTAAAGAAAATGATTACGATACGAAATATCTCGAGAAAGTTTTGAAAATGAGCTCGAACCCTTATGACAAAAGCAAGTGGGGCAACGAGCTGAAAGAGCTTGAGTTGAGGTGGTGTCAGGATGCCGAAATCGACAGACAAATGCTGCAATGCAATTGTTCCAGTTGATCTGATACAAAAAATTAAGTATGTTCTGTTAGTTTAAGAAAAGTGAAAAATGAGTTTCCACATGAAATATACTTAATGAAGGTGATGATGAAGGAAGTGACAATAGCGGTGGTTCTAGTGCTGGCAAATATCTGTGGCACAACATATCACCATGAGAGAGATCCTCAAGAGAATTGAGGATAAAACAATTATGGTTAAGGACAGGTTAAAGTTTCGTTCCAAGGGTAAAAAAAGAGCAATTGTGGTGGCCCTAACAGAGCACGAGGTTGTGATGGGAGCTCTAAGGGAGGAACAGAAGGAGAAGGAGGAGGAAGAGGAGAAGGGGGAGGAGAAAGGGGAAGTAGAAGGGGAAGAGGAGGCTGGACCAACGAAGCTGGAAGGAGAAGAAGATAATCAAAAACCTACCAAACAACTTGACCTTGGAACAAATTCAATACACAGTGAGATATCGGGGCCAACAGCTTATGATACATCAAGCGATGATTACGTTATTGCAGAATTTTACACAAATCCCTCTATACGTGACTGGATTTCACAAGATTTGGAGTTTGATCAAGAAGCCGCCAGCAATTGTTCATCATCGGTTTATAGTGAGAAAGGCGTTGAGGTGACAGCTGCCCAAACGCTTTTAGAACTTGTTAGTCTTTACAACGATATCAGGAAAAACACTAATATCTACCATGCAGCAGAAAAAACAGACTACCATACCAAATTTATTGAATCACTATAGATTTCCACCGAACTATTTGAAGCTGGTAATCACAGAGGCGAATTCTTTACCTTGAATTTGTGCGATCTTCTTTTCAAGTTCACTGACTTGGCGAGATCCATCACCTGCGGCAATAGTACCAGCTCCCCATGGACCACCACCGTGGACTTCAGAAAGATCAGTCAATTCTGGGAAAGACTTAGCGTAACCCAATGGAACAAAAATCATACCATGATGGGTCCAGGTGGACAGTGAGTTGACAATGGTCATCTCGTTACCACCACCGGTACCAGTGGAGATGAAAACACCATATGGCTTGTGGTACAGGCCACCACTTGACCATAAGCCGCCAGTAGTGTCAACAAAACTCTTCCATTGAGCAGGGAAGTTACCGTATCTAGTTGGAATACCGAAAAGGAAACCGTCGTATTCTTTGAGAATATCAAGAGTAGCAGTTTCGTAAGGTGCTTTTGCAGGAGCGTGCATCTTGTCCAAAACCTCTTTTGGAAGGGTCTCAGGAACTTGGAAAATTGTTGCCTTTGCCCCACCAGCCTCGACACCGAGTTTAACGGCTTCGGCCAGTGTGGCAACATGGTGGTACATTGAGTAGATGATAATCTGCGGGGATTGTGTAAGTAAACGGGATCATAGTGCGAATTGAGACGAACTAGTACTTACTGCAACGTTTTTAGTCATTTTTGGTTCTTTAATTATTGAGAGTTATAGTCTTTCAGCAACTACGAAGAATTGCGAGAATATGTCTATTTATATAGTTAGTTTCGGAGATTAATCAGCCTGAAGAATTATTAAGAAATTACTAAACTTTGCAGCAATTAAATCTAGTCTTGCGGCGGTTAAGCTGCATACAGCTAGCTAGCTTACTCATAATGAATGATACATGAGTTTCCGTGGGAATTCTATAGAATGTTAGCTGTGCAGATTGTGTTATTATTCATCATGAGTAATTTCAAACAATAGAAGTATCCTGTAAGTGGCAGGGGCTGCCAACGCGGGGACAAAGGCACGGTAACACATGCCACGAAATCCGCTTCGAACCGCAAACACATGCCCCAACTTTTTTGCACCGCCTAAAAAAAAAACAAAGAGAGGGGAAAAAGAAGCGCAACAGGCAGTGTATGCAATCACGCGATTCTATATCACGTGACTGAAATCAAACCTTACATTTTCCCAATTTGGATGATTTGTTTACATATTTGTTTGATAATTTTTTTTCTTAAACCTAAGCCAAACAAACTCCGTGACACCATTTTACCGTTTGTGCAGTGTTTGAGTGCGGTTTCAAGCAACTGGTGATACAAACTATCCAAGTTGAATAAATAACGACAATGTCCGGGAAAGATTCAAACAAAATGGTATTTCGTGATCCCAATACATCACGAGAATCCTTGGAGGATACACAACGAAAGACTTCGTATTACTCTAGTTTCAACGCTACCACAACCATGAGGAGATCCAGCAGTCAGTATATGAACGATTTACCAGCCTCTTCGACAGCAGATATCAACGAGCAATACTGGAGATCAATAATATCGACTGCTGTTTATTTCAAGGGCTATGATCAGTTATTTGGTGATATAATCACCATGGTTTATAAAAACCCGTCAACTTCAAGATTAAGTTCACTCACGATATCCGTTCACGGTTGCACCATTGTTGAATCAATGTCTTTGACAAAAGACTCGAAATATTACCCTGCCGTCAAAAGTTTATCCCCAGATATGAAAAAGAGTAATGTCAGAAAAGCACTTGCAATGTCCAATTTACGTACATTTGCACATCTAGATCCTCAAACAAAAGATATACTTTACAAAGTGGCAAAGGTCTCACCAGAGTTCGACTGGGATGAAGCAATTGCCGGTGATCTTGCTTCAAGAATGCAACTAATCGACTCCATCACACCAGAACAAGTCGGAGAGTATCTTCTTTCCCTTGGATTCACTCAAAATCGACGTGCTGTGGACTCACATGTGGTAGATGTCGTTTACAGGAACAGCGATGAGACTAACTTGGATAAAAACAACGAGATTGCGTTCTTACTTGGAGAACAACTGGAGCATTTATTTGATCCTTTGACTGAATATTCACCTGAACCAACCGAAAAAGCCTACAAACCACCTCAATATTCGACGCCTACAAACGATGATGACGTCCTAGTGAAATCGATTTGCAACGAACTTATCAAAGTTCAAACTAATTTTACTGTCCTCTTGGTCCAGTTTTTACAAAAGTTTTTAATTCCGTTGAGAGTCGAAGTTTTGGAAGGTAAAATTCCGAATTACACAACCACAAAATTGAACCAAGTGTTCCCTCCAACGATTGATGAAGTCACAAGGATCAACTGTATTTATTTGGATATGTTGAAACTAGCACTTCCGTACGGGAGTTTCGAGATCCTTAAAGCCAGCGGAACCACGATCCCGTACTTCTACAAAGCACACATGCGCCACGAGGCTGCTACGAAGAACTTCCAATCTCAATTAGAAGCGTTTCTGCTGGATTTGAAAGAATCTGGGTACAAAGGGTCAATGCAATACGATAAGAAAGCTATTGAATCCATAATACATTCCTCCTTGAATCTTCCAAAAATACAGCTCATCTTAGACAGATTGATGAACACCAAGAAGTGGCCAACCACAATGGAAGAAGAGGCAAATGAGTACTACCGCTCATGTACTGAAACAATTGTGGCATTTGGAAACGATAAATTGAAACCATATAACCATAGAATTTTCACTCCTACAGGTAAGATTTTGACTGAATTGGCAAGCGGATGGCCTTCTGAACTTCAGTATGGTTGGCTAACTAGACGTGTTGTTGCTGTTTTTGATTCCAAAGATGTTTTGAAGAGTTCAACGCGAAACCAAGGTGTAATAATCATATTCAGCGATCATATTATGTTCCTTGAAATTACTGACGATTCTCACTACCATGATCTGTTCAAGGCCAAAGAAAGTCAGATATATCGTCCTTCCATTGCTGATGTCTTGATGCATTCTTTAGTGAATGAGGTCCCGTTTGCCAATCTTCCTCAAATGAGAGTGGTTCGTTGGTGTGCGATCGATAAGGTTCATGTTCAACATTATAATTACGACGGCGAGTCGTATGTTCAATTTTTTGATGAAGCAGCTACGGGAATTTACAAGATTTCCAAATTCACAGGCCATTACGTCGTGGAAGTGATCAATAAGGCTAGAATATTGAATAAATCACAACCATTCCATCTTTTCAAGGCAAATCGTGATCCGAAATGTGTTTATTACACTGCTCATGAGCTTGATTCTTACGAAATAGAAGAAGTTAAGTCTCCATTTGCAGTCTTCTTAAACGTTCCATTCAACCAGAAAATACTGGAAAGCCATAATCTTTTTGGCTTTGCAGTCGTCAATTTTACTGGGGATAATGAGCTACGGATTGAGACACTTACCAGAACTGGTGATAAAACACGTATTGACGTTTCAAAGGCTTGTTTCTGTGACTCGATGCTGGACCAGATTGTTCAATGCATGGAGGCTCAGTTGACGTTCAAAAATCCACAAGTCTCAGCTAATATGGTGTTGCGGAACCAAGAACTTATTTCTCGTGCTATTGGAGTTATCTCGTTCACTCAGGAACGCAGAACTCGCGAGATTCAAGAAATTGAAGAATCTTACCAGGAAATGATGAAAGAAAATCAAGCTATCAAAGAGGTCACTGTGACTAAGACTGTTTCTAGGGCAAGTTCTCTCGATATGTTGGCAAAAACCACCACAAATAGAGTGAGCTCTACTAAAATCACTAAGACTCACACAGATGATAAATCTGCCAAAGGAGGATCAATTTTGAACAAATTTTTGCGAGGAACACGTAGGATTTCGACTTCTGGAAAGTCATCTCCCAAAAGCTCAGTGGCAAGCAGTCCTATCATCGTTGACAACACACCGGATACAACAACCGGTTCTTCTGGGTTGTTTGTCAGTTCCGGATTCCAATTTCCTCCTGAGAGAACCGAAAGTATCCGTTCTCCTGTTCTTTCTAATGAGAAACAACGGTCGTCGAAGATTACCGATCCTGAGAGTCTTGCAGGGTCAAAACACACTTCTACTCTCGAGAAGGACAAACAACAGGATCCTGGTAAGGGAAGACGCGATTATGAGACTCAATTGAGACTGACTGGAATGTCTCAAGTACCTGAGAATGCCGATGTTACACAACAGTTGGGATCACGAAAAATCCAGTATTCGGACAGTACTGTTTCAAAATTGAATAGGTTGTTAGAAACAACTGGTTTGGAAGATCCGGAGGAGAGCAATTGGACCAAATTTGCAAGTAGAGAGGGATCTGTGGTGGGTATCTCGAAGCTGTCAAAGGAGGCGGTCCAGAGACCGTCCGTGGGAATTGAGAGACCGTCACTAAGAGCATCATCGGTGAAGGTGACGCCAAGGGTGGCTGTGACGATGCCACCTGCTACGATGTCATCTGCACCAGATAAATCTGCAGCTACCACTTCCCCTTCCAACCAATTTGTCGTCCGATCATCACCAATTCAACCACCGCACCAACGTTTTCAGAACGAAGTTGTTTTTGAAGAACCTGAAAATGACATGTTTAGTTCTATTGATCTCGCTGAATCATCGTTTGACTTATCTCTTCCGGATTTAGCTACTGATATGGATTTGACACCGCCAACGAATCCGGACACCAGCGGAAGTGACGATGGGGCAGTTGAATATTATACTCCTCAGGAACAATCAGTTTCTGTTTTTGCAGAAAATGAGATTGAAAGAGAAGAGAATGGCGATCAAACTTCTTTGTGTTCGGCTTTACAGGAGATTCAAAATACTACCCAGGGCAAGATCCTGTTGAATGTTTGGGATCGGTCCAGATCAGAGACTTCATTGAACAAGGATGCCATTGCTTATGATGAGTCTTTTGCCTATTTAGCCCAGCTTATTGCAGGAGAGACAACGATGAGCAGCGGTGTAGAAGGGAAAAAGACGGACGAAGATTACGACGACTTTTACGCCAAGAGGTTGAGGGAGAGTTCGTTGGGGTATTTAGCTGGGCTGATTGAGGAATGAAGGGTGAACCGCGAGCTGGGAAAGTCCACGAATGTGGCTGTACGCCAGTATTAAAACGATTGACCGTTAAGAGCCGATTCGGCTCATTGAGACATTGTTACCATGTAGAGGTTTATATGTAATATTAAGAGCGACGAAGAAACGAAAAGTGAAGCGACCAGAGCAGACAGCCAAGCAAGCAGATGATCAAACAACGGAGTGGTTACTGTACTGAGAGTCTCAGCATAACAAACTTTCACTACCAGATGATGACTGAGAAATCGGGCGGACAGCAACTGGCAAGTCGATAAATCGCCCGATCACCGAGCAACTAAAATTTGGTGTTGATGTGTTGGGTCACCCGCCTCACTCGATCATTTCTACTCATTCACTCTCCCAATAATCCATTCACCTACTCATTTGGTGCAGAAGACTCGCTTCGCTTGATAATTTTTTTTTTTAGATAATTTTTTTTTATTTAGTTGATCTATATATCACCTCCAAGAATTCATTTAACTCCATCAACTTCCCCAGTAGCTTTCACGATGTCGGAACTACACGAGCTTTGCTATCTCAAGACCCGTCCGATTACACCAGACTACCTCAAGACCCTCAAAGAATACCTGAAGGCCGGCATTCCAGCCACATATACCCTTGAGGAAGTGGAACAATTTGAGAATGGAACTGAAAATGAAGATTTAAAGTCAACGACGACGCCGTTGCATCTGATCTGTGAGTCGATTCCTAAAGATGCGTCTGAGGAGGAACAACAAGTGATTGTGGATATGATCAACGAGCTTTTCTTAAACGGAGCCGGATGGTGTTTGATCAATGATCGAGACGAGACTCCAGCTTGTGTCCTGGACAGAAGAGGTTTACAAGGTTCAAAATACTGGGATTTGATGGTCGACGCTGGTGTTCGTGCAGAAGTGTTATTACGTAAGATGAACGACCCAAATGTCGAGTTTTTGTCTGATGGTGAAATGGAAAATTATGAGGCTTTGGAGCAGGAGATGGCAGAACAAGAGGATCCTGCCGTTGAAGAATCAGAAGAGGCCTTGGAGAAGCAAGAGAATTTTGAGGCGGCCGTTGAAGCCGTGCGCCAAGAGCTTGTGAACGATCCTTCTAACACCACATCAACATACCTCGAAACAAAACTAGAATACAGAGACAATGCTCTTGTCACTGAGGAACGGGGAGACGGTGTTATGATGCAATGGGAAGACGAATTAATGCGTGCTGGCTGTGAGTCGTTGTTCAAGACAATCGAAGACGAAAGCGACGTTAAAGTGCTCAATATTGGCTTTGGTATGGGAATCATAGATACAATGATCCAAGCTAAAAACCCTACAAAGCATTACATCTGTGAAGCGCATCCGGATGTTTTGGCCAAGATGGAAAAAGATGGTTGGATGGACAAACCAAACGTTGTTGTTTTGAAGGGTAAATGGCAAGATACTCTACCTTCTTTGTTGAATGAAGGAGTTTTCTTCGACGGAATTTACTATGACACTTACAGTGAACATTATGAGCACATGCTGGAGCTGTTTGATTTGGTCGTTGGTCTTTTGAAGACCCAAGGAACGTTCTCGTTCTTCAATGGTCTTGGTGCTGATAGACTTGTGTGTTACGAGGTTTACAAACGTATAGTGGATTTGGATCTGTCTAACTATGGATTATCCGTGCAGTACACTGAGATGGGTGTTCCAAAAGGTACACAGAAGGAAATCGAGGGAGGCGATGATTCTGTTTGGAATGTCGTCCGTAGACCTTATTGGTTGTGTCCTACGTATTATCATCCAGAAGTGAGATTTATGTAACTCACGCTGAGCCGTTTACCGGCCTACTGTGGCTGGATACATAGTTCTTTTCTATCGGTTCATAAATACTAATTAGACCAATGTTTTTGTGCCTGTTGCTATTTCGTCGAATCAACAGCTGTCTCACCAGTTCTGCTACCAAAATTCGGTGTCGAACTATTTTTTCGCTGTAAAAGAAGTTTGGAGATTACTGTATTTTGTGTACTCATAACTTGGTCACCGGAGAACGGTCAGCTTTGTATGGAATCATGGTGTTAAGGAGCAGCGACGGTTGGAGAGCGACGAGGGTCGATTGTCGGACCATGTGCTCGATAAAGAATTACTTCGTTCGTCAGTCTTCAATCGTCGCGTCGTCGTGTACCACTCAATCACCTCAGACCTGCCAGATTGCACCAAAATTCATCTGAAAAAGGCAAAACCTTTGTTTCTCCGTGAGTAGCTCTCCTCTCTCTCATCATTCAACTACACGCGTTCTGCTCGGGCGCGGAACTTAACTCGGTGAGTGGAACCTCGTTTATAGAAATTGTGGCCCAGATTGCACGATGTTCTCCAAAATCACCCAGATCAGTAAGAATCTTTCGGACGAGTTTTCTCGTATAAACGAGGAGGTTAACACGGCACGTCGTACACCATCAAACCAACAAACCGGATCTTTTGATCCAGCTACAGCAAGCAAAATTCTTGCAACGTCCACGCCGGCTCCTGAGTCTTTGACTCAACCTGAAGAATTGAGCGCAGAAGACCAAACGGAAGATCAATTGGACACCAATAGTGGTGCGCAAACACCAGCAGAAAGCGCACCTGTTTCTAAAACAACTTCACGTCTTCCATCAGCATCTCCTCCACCACCAAATACAGGAAGTGCTTCACCAAACATTTACGTCAATGGAACAACAGTGAAGTACTCAGATCTTCCACCAGATATCCGTTCCCGTCTTCGCAAGTTTGTCAAATATGAAGAAAAATACCCAATTCTGTTTGATGCCTATAAAGCTGAGAAACGGAAGACTATGGTGATTTCTTCTTTTGAGAAAATGTTGAAGGAGTCTACTCCTTGTTCAAGTATTGCTGAGATCGATGGTTTCCGTGATTATTTGGACAGTGTTACATCGAAAACTAGATTCTTAGAGACTGAATTGAGAAACATCTCGTCCGAAAAACAACAATTACAAGCAAAAGTGAAGGAATTGAGTGAAAAATCAGCTCAAGCGTCACCTGAAACAGCAGAAGAACTAAAACAAGCCAGGGAAACTGTGGAAAAACTGCAACGGGAGTTGAAGGAAATCAGATATGAGGATGAAAAGATTCAAGAACAGTTGAAGAAGGCTCAGAATGATAAGGAAACAGTTGAAGAACAATTGAAGAAGACAACAGCTGCAAAAGAAAGTCTTGAACACCAGTATTCCGAGATTAAGAACACTCTTGAAGAGTCTTTAACTACCCAAAAACTGTTACAAAATGAGAATACAGCACTTAACGATAAATTGAAGTTGTTGGAGGATCAAAATAAACAAGTGTCAGACTCTAAGACCAAAGAAATTGAAAGTTTGAACTCTCAAATTTCAGAATTACAAGCTTCTGTGGAATCAAGTAACAAACTTACACAACTATTCAAAGAAAAAGTCGTCACTTTGAGCGAGCAGCTAAACGGTGAGACTGAGCAACAGAAAGAACCTTCCACAACTCCTTCAACAGCGAGCTCATCATCTACTCCGAAGAAAGGAAAGAAAAAGAATTCGAAGAAGAAAAAAGCTGGCAATCAGAAGGGTACCGAAGTGGCAGATATTGAGCCAGCAGATAGTAAAGAAACTGAAACTGTTCCCAACGATGAACCAACCCCAGCAACTTCGAATGCATTGAACGATGCCGAGATCATTGAGTTGAAGCACAATTACGAGGTCTTGCAACAGAAATACACGGAACTGCAGGACGTTCAGACCCAGTTGGAGAAGTTGCAAGCTGAGCATGAGACAAAGAAAAGTGAACTCAACGAGAAACAAGAGTTGTCTGCCCAACAAATCCACGATCTCAAACAAGAGATTAAAACGAAAAACGAAGAACTGGAGAATCTGAGGGATATGCTGAGAGATGTTGGTGATTCTCTTGTGATTGCTAAGGATGAGATAAAAGCACTTAAAGAGACTCAAATTGACAATGAGAAGTTGAAACAGAGTGAAAAGGAATTGGATTCAGTGAGACGTGATTTAGAAGTTTTACGTATTCAAAACTCTGCAGCAGTTAAAGATTATGAGATTACAAAATCGTCATTAGAAAAGAAGATTGAAATGTTGAAGAAAGAGAATCAGGAGCTCAATGAGAGTTCTAAAGTGAACTCAAAAGCATCGGAGGATCTTGTTGCTAAACAAGCAGTGATTCAAAGTTTGAACAAGCAAATTGAAGATCTGAAGAAGAGTTTTGAAACAGACTCCAAATCATTAGAAGATGAAAATAACAAATTAACGAGGAAATTGAACTCATTGACCAAAGAAAAGGAATCTTTGGAAAAGAAGTTGTCAGATATGAGCGATCTAAAGAACAGTGAGGTTCAACTGAAACTTGATTTAGCTGGTGCTACTGCAACGATTAGTCGTAAAGAGAAGATCATCAATGAAAAAGATAACAGGATTACTTACTTGGAAGAAGAGAAGACTAAGTTGAATGATACATTGATTGAATTGAAAGTTCAAGTGAGTGAATTGAAATCTCAAAACGTTTCTTATAGTGAAGCCAAAAACATGCTTGTAAGCAAAAATGAGAATTTGAGACAAGATTATAATGAATTAATGCTGAAATTGAACAAATTAAGCACCGAAAACAACAAACTTGTCAAAAATTTTGAGGAGATGCGTGATAAATATAGTGATGTTAAAGATTTAAAGAACACTTCATCGTTGGAAACAGATTCTATCAAGCGCAGATGTGAAGAATTGATGATGAGAAACAAAGAATTAGAAAACAGAATTGATGTGTTGGAAGAAGAGTTAAGCGAGTCTAGATCAATGTTACAAGAGAGAACTAGAGAGTCTGGAACATTGAGACAGTTGCTCGTAGAGACAGAAGAGAATCAAAATGCCAAAATCAAACAAGTTAATGCTCGCTTGGATGGTGTTATAGAAGAGAAGGAGAGTTTGGAGAGAGAATCAATGTTGAATTTGAAAAAGAAGCAACGTGAGCTTGAAGAATTAAGAATGAAGTTGGATAGTATGACGTTAGAGATCGAACAGTTGAAAAACTCGAAAGATGAGTTAGATCGCGTTTCCGGTGAAAGATTAGAACGACTCAAACAATTGTCTGAAAAAAAAGTTACTGATCGTAATGGAGGCCAAAATGATGTTGATGGACATGTTTTGGAGAGCCGAATTGTTGAATCACTTCGAGAATCTGTTCAAAGTAGTGAGGCACGTATTAAAGACCTAGAGTCTCTGATCAGTGTTCTGAAACGTTCAAATGAAGAAGCTTCACAGAAGCTCATTCGTATGAACAAAAAATACAAGCTTCTAACACAACAATACCGGAACGAACGCGAACGACGCGGTTCTGTTGCAAGTCAAGAATCTATGCCTACGTCTCCTGTTGCTAGTCGGTCGGGGAGTATTGTGGAGTATGGCGGACAATCCGAGAAGGGTGATGATGTGAAGGAGAAGGTTGAGTACATCAAGAATGTTTTGCTTGGCTTTTTGGAACATAGAGAGCAAAGAACGAATCTATTACCGGTGATCAAGACGTTGTTGTATTTGAGTGATTCGGATGAAAAGAGGTTGCTAGGCTCGTTGACGCCGAAGTAGCGAGTGACTGAGTGACGAGAGAATGACTCGCGAGCAGTGTCACCGTTCGACTCGATGGCGAACGAACAACTTGCCTTGCTCGTAAATCGACTTTGCCCGAGATTGTCTCTACAGTGACGATTTCGTTATTGCTTGTGCGTATTATGTACAGTTTTTGAATATAAATCTGAGAGCGAGATATGACAAAACGGCGGGCAGAACATGCCGGTCAGTAAATCACTCTTCGCGAAGAGCTCACCTGTCAATTGTATGGGGATCAACACAAGTCCCTTCGTTCGTTGTTCATTTCGTCAATTCCTCCTTGTCATCCATAAATCCCCTCAACACCTCTGGAATCACCACCACATCCCTCTGTGGATCATAGAAGTTTTCTATTATCGCCAAAACTACTCTTGGAACTGCACACGCGGTAGCGTTCAGCGTATGAACATAGCGTAACTTCCCATCCTCAGCTCTATACTTTGCCGTCAATCGTCTGGCTTGATAGTCCAGGCAATTGGAAGTGGAAGAAACCTCTCCCCAAGTTCCTCTTCCGGGCATTAACACCTCTATATCGACCTTTTTATAAGCCGGAGCTCCCAAATCGTCATGAGGCATCACAAGAACACGGGCTGTAAGTCCCAGGCTGCTGATGAAATTCTTTTGAAACTCAACTAAGCGATCAAACTCCTCATTTGAACTTTCAAGGCTATTCTCTGTCCACGAAAAAAGTTCAACTTTTGTGAATTCATGAACACGGTAAAGTCCTCTAGTATCACGGCCTGCCGCACCAGCCTCAGCACGGAAACTACGCGAAAGTCCCACCACTCTGTGTGGCAATTCGGAAATCTTGAATTCTTTACCAATACTCATTGCTGCCAACGGAATCTCGGCCGTCCCAGTCAAACATAAGTTATCATGAGTCAACTCATAAACCTGACGTTCACCATTGGTATCACGTGGTCGGAATCCGCAAGCATTGGTGACCTCTGTTTTCACAATAGATGGAGGCAAAACCATTTGGAACCCTGCTTTGCGTGCCATTTTTAGTGCGTATTGAACTAATGCCTGCTCTAATAAGGCAGCATCACCTAACAAATAATACCAACCACGACCAGAAACTTTGGTAGCCAATTGGAAATCAACAAGTCCAAACCGCTCCATCACATCTTTATGATCCCTACAAGCATCTGGAGTTAGCACATAGTCAGATTCACCAAGCCTGAGCGACTCAACCATGGATTCAGTTGGATTAAGATACTCTAGCAATGTCTGTGTAGATCTCACTTCAGGTGCAATGAGATTAGGTAGTTTGCTGGCAGCAATAGTCAAAGAATCTTCCAGTTCCGTCACGTGAGTTTCTTGTTCCTTGAGCATTGGTTTCACTTGGGCAAGTTGTTCAATCAATTGGGTTTGGTCCTCTTTGGATGCTCCTGTTTGTTTAAGTTTCTTGAGTAGTTTTCTGTCTTCATTTGCTTTGATCTTAATATCGAGAAGTCTCTGTTTAGCTTCTGTGTATTCACGATACATATCGGAAAAGCCTGAAAGAGGAGACGAAACGTTTCTCTTGGCACAAATATCATTCAGCATGTCGACATTCTCGTTGCAGAACCGCAGATCAAATACAGGTTTTTTCAAGGTGTTGGAGGTTCTCAGTGGCGTAGCAGCGGTGCAGTTGCTACGCACACTACCGATACACAGACGTTTGTACAATTGATGGGAGCGCAACATGACAGCGGGGCACTGGGTGATAGAAGTGGTGAGAGAACGGGTGGTGCAAGTACTTATCGAGAAATATTTGAAAAGTGTTTAAAAAAAAAAAATATAGTTATTTTTCAAAAACAAAAGTGTATGTAGTCGATGCGAGGGTCGAACTCGCGACCTTCCGCGTGTGAAGCGGACGTCGTAACCACTAGACCAAACGACTAGATCACATGAATTTTTTCCGAGTTGCGAGCGTGACCGAAGAGCTTCAAGAGTAGGGTTTTGACAGATCGAACACCTGAAAGAGATTATTAATGACACCAGAAGAGTCCTGAGGAACTACAACTGTGACTGCAAGCCATTTCCATTATGAATAGTTTCTCACTAATACCTTCAAAAAAAAAACGCGTATGTAGTCGATGCGAGGGTCGAACTCGCGACCTTCCGCGTGTGAAGCGGACGTCGTAACCACTAGACCAAACGACTAAATCACGGAGAACAATGGCGACAAACAATTGGCCAAATGTACTGACGGAATTAAAGTCCAATCAAGTTCCGCGGGATCTAAACTCTCCGGATCTAAGAAGCAATCCATCCGCGCGGATTCATGTTCAATGGTCCGTTGAACAATCTGTACCAATAAATGTGCGGCTGATCTCAACCAATTCGGTAAAAGCCATATGTTGTGTACTTGTAGCTTGGCTAACCTGTCAAGAGCGCTTCAAGAGCACCTCTTGGCACTGTCCAATGATAAGTTTACATTAAATGATACTGATCAGTGTACAAGTGTTGAAGGACGTAACTACTCACCACACCTAAACTTCTCGAAATTCAGCGCCGTTGCAGATTTCATGTAAACCTTAACTTTAGATGGGAACAGCCACTCGCAGTTGGAGGAGTGACATTATTCCGTCGACGCACCTCTCATTAAAACTCGCGGAATTGCTCTTTTTTTGGGCTCCGGGTTCGAAAAAAAAAGGGTGCGCGGCTTGAATTACGGATCCTTAGCAATAACTTATGGTACATATAAAGTTTCTTAAAAAGATATATTACAATGTGGTTTTGCCATAACTAAAGAGAAGGATACAATTCTCATGATTTTGTTCACCCAAAAATGGTGGCTTTTGCTCTAAGATTCCATCGCCCCCCTAAAAACTTGGTGTTCTCGCCTTGGTCGCGAGACGTTGTCGGAACACTCAGCGTTGCATTTGAAGGGCCATTAGACCACGTCAAGAACATACAAGCACATTTCAAAGGTATTGCAGTCGTCACATATATCCATGAAACCTTCACGACAGAGGAAATTGTTGATATGGACGGTTCAAGGCGTCAATATCAAGAGTCACATTTGGTTGAGGTGCGCGAAGAATATCCTTTATTTTTTGACACAGTGAAACTTTTAGAGTCCGACTCGGAACACGATTCGCTTAGCTTCACCGAAGGGCAGGAACTGCAATTTGACTTGAGATTTCAATTCCCGATCGATGAATTGCTGCCTTCGTCATGTAGTGAACACGGAGAAGCAGGACTTCGCAAGGGCTGGCTAGACGTCAAATATGGGCTTGAATTCGAGATCACTCGTACTACAAGTTCTTCGCCAATTTTATCGCATTTCCCTATCATGTTCCAATGCGGGCTGGATAACTCATGGGGTCCAACAACAGAACTCATCACTTCCGATAAACGACTCTTCAAACATAATGCCAAACGACTAGTGTATGATCGTGAAACAAAATCGATGGTTAGGAATCCTTTGGGGACCCCACACACCCGTACACGGGCAATTCGTCAACTATGGAATTCAAACTACAAGCTACAAAACTTCCAAGAGCTCGTGAAAGATGTGTCAATCACTGCACAGCTTTGCACACCCAACAGACTTGACCTTTCGGCCGATCTTTGCGATTTCGGTAAGCTGGTCTTTTTTTGCAATGGTGTTTCTAGTCTCGAGCCAGATTTCCGAATGAATGAAATTTCAACAGAGCTCGGAAGATTCAAGATTACTCACATTTGCATCGAAATCGTATCCCGCATCCACTTGCGCGTCGAAGACCACGAAACACAGTGCAAGGGTAAGACAGTCACGATTTACGAACATGACTTCAACGAAACTGATTTAGAGTTGGATATTGCAAAATTCCGTCGTTCATCTGACTCGTTCTACCACGTGATTCCATTGCACCGCCTTGTTCCGTCTGGTAGCTGTCTGAATTTTTTGAAAAAACCAGTAATGCCTACAGTTTCTTTGGACAGTTACTTTTCCAACACCAACGGAGTCCGTGTGAGCATTACACTTGCGCATACAGTGAGTAAGTCGCACTCACAAACTTTTATCATGGAAAATGATGTCATCTTGGGTTTCGCCGATAAGGAAATTCCAGACTACAGCGCTATAGTTCATCCTGCTGCCCCTGCCTATGACTCTCCTGAGATGACACCGGATCCAATTCTTTTATCGAGTTGTGATGAAACACATTTCTATGGTGCTCCGCCAAAGTATTCTACGCTACATCCTGTTCATTAAATAGTTAACATGACTTCATTAGAGACATGTGACTCGAGTCACGTGCGATAATTATTACTAATTTTTGCTGATAAACTTTGAAAAAAATAATCTTTATCAAAAAATTCAAATGATTTAGCAATACCTTTTTGTTTGCCACCCAACTTGACAATAATGTCTAGACGAAGAAACAGAGCCACCGGAAACGAGGAAGATCGGGGTATCAGAGGCCCGAGCAGTGCTCTGACGTCTTTCTTGAGGGAACAGGGAATCAGTGCCGAGGCGATTAGATTAAGATATGAAGAAGGATTACGTAGACAACAAGAAGAAGAAGAGGCGGGATTATCGAGCGGTGCTACCCCAACCGTTGACCCTGAGGATTCTGAAAGACCAGAAATGGCAGACGATGAGGAGATTCTGGAAGGGGAGGAGGAGAGTGCTGAGATTCGACAATTGAGAGAGAGGGCAAGGGCAAAGAGAAGAAGAGCAGCAGATGATGATGAAGAAGGTGAAGACGGTAAGAATTTTTGTGTTGAATGTGACAAAGAGTTTACGATTTCTGTTTATTCAAAAAGGATGGAGAAATACGGGAAATTAGGATATTTATGCAATGAATGTACCGATGCAGAGATTAGAAGACGAAGAATGGCCAAAAGAAATGAGATTGAAGCAAGGAAGAGGAGAAAAAAAGTTGCAGCAGCTTTACTTGATAAACAAGAATACAAAATTCCCTCATTACAAGACTGTTGTATCGGAGTTATTTCGAAAAATATTGAAGATGTTGATTTGTTAGGCGATATTGGTATCGTTAATATGAAGAAAATAAGTCGAATTTTATCAAAAAATAGATCACTTGATAACAGAACCATGAGCCTTTTCTTGGATAGCTCCATGAAAGAAATAGAATTTTGGGATTGTTCAAAAGTTGATAGTGATGCACTGAATAAAATCGCGTCATTTTGTCCAAACGTTGAGACTCTTACATTGAATATGTGTGGCCGACTTCATAACGACAATCTCATTTATTACTGTGAGAAATTGAAAAATCTCAAATATCTGTATTTGAATGGCCCATTTTTGATCAATGATACGATGTGGCAAGAATTCTTCGATAGTCAACTCGGTAAAAACCTGAAAGGATTTCAGTTGAAAAACACACATAGATTTTTACCAGACTCATTGATTTCTTTGCTAGATAATTGCGGAAGTCAATTGGAAGTGTTGACGTTGAGTAGATTGGATGGACTCACTTCGAAACCAGTTTACGATTTGCTGCCACATTACTTACACAATTTGAAGCATCTGGAGATATCCTATCCTAATAAAGAGGAGCTCGTCGACGATGATATGTTGATCAACCTGCTTGCTGTGACTGGCGAATCTCTGGAAACTCTTGTACTTGATGGCTGTTCAGGTTTGACAGACAAATTTCTTGTTGGTGGAGTCAAACCTTTCTGTCCAAATCTAACGAAAATTTCTCTCCAGGGGCTGGATCAAATTACAGATAATGGAGTGCTACAGCTGTTTACAGATTGGGACATCAATGGAGGTTTGATGGATATAAATTTGACAAGATGCATTGAATTGACAGACGATTCAGTATATGCTATGCTTCAACATTCTTCTCAAACTCTTGTTGAACTAAGTTTGAACTCCGTCAAAGGATTGACCAAAGCGTTTTTCAAAAAAATGTCGAGAAATCTGAGATTCCCATTACTCACGTCACTGGATATCGGTTTTGTCAGGTCGTGTGATGATTCAGTTTTGGCAATTTTATCGAGAATCGCTCCGAAATTGTCAGTTTTGGAGGTTTATGGAAACAACAGATGCACCAATGATGCAGTGGTGAGATCGGATTTGAAGGTGATTGGACGACAGAGTGACAGCATATGAGCACGACGAGAATGTCAAAGAGGTGCGAATCTGTCATTGCTTCGAAGAAATCGTGGAGGACTGGATTCCTTGTCAGTTCATTCTTCGCTCACCGCTGGCTTAACCTGAGCAGATGCCCTCTCCACATTTGTGAACCTTGGCATTTTCGCAGCCTCTGCCTGCTTCAACAAATTCAGATCAGAATTAACAGGATCAATTAGTCTTGGTCTATGCTCAGATATCAAACCAGCATGTCCGTTTTCCATGATGAGTCTCTTATTTATCACTTCTTCATCGTGTCCTGGATCCAGTCTTGATTTCAAAAAGTGCTTCATATGTGTAGAGGATTCCTGATCTATTTCCAAGTAATATCTAATGATTTCTCTGCTCAATCCGTTTAGCTCTTCAATTGTGCTGTTCTTGAACATGAATTCAACATAGACTAGAATCAGATTGTTTATTGTTGATGTTGGGATTTTCCCATAGTACTTGACGTATTGGATGATGTTAGTCAAATTCTTTTTATTTTGCTGCACAAGTTCGAATTTGAAGAAAAAACTCCAATATGAAACTGAACATTTGACAATTTCTTCTTTGAAAAATGAAATTAACAAGTCTCTTGTGGCTTTAATTTCATGGTTCTTCAGCCAATAGCGTTTGGCAATTTCAACAATGATCTGGGGAGCGTTCCAAATGCTCAGGCAACGATAAAATTCTTTGAACTCAGACGAGAGTGAAGAAACATTAGATCTCTGTTGTGTCGGCTTCTTTTTTTTGCGTGCTGGTTCCGTTAGCTCAGAACGATTTTCATTGATGAATGATCTGACCATCGTTAGACAAGATTCAATAGTTTCCTTCTCTCCTTTGAACCGGCAAAGGAATTCGAAAAATTTGGTGACGGGTTCAGTTTCTGATGGTAATTGACTCAAAAGAGCTGTATATATTTGAACTGAGTTTCCGTAATCATTCAATTTGTATTCGTAAAATTTTGCAAAAAAAAATCTGATTTTCGGTTGATCGATACTAACAAAGGTATCACATGCTCTGTTGAAGAGGCTCACAATATAATCTTTATGTTGGTCCAAGTCACAGTTTTTGATCAGATACTTCAAATATTTTAACCAAACAGTTTCGTAGGAACAAGTTGGAATCAATGCGCGTTCGTAAAGGGACTTGATTTGATCAAAATCTCCTTGTTTCTCCTCATAATCTAGATAGTCTAACCACTTAGACATCTCTTGGTCGGTCACAGGAAGCAAGTCAAATGATTGTTTAGTCAATTGAGACTCAAATTCCCATCTTTCATTTGTTCCAGCGTAAGATTTGTTGAAAATATCACTGAAGTAATAATCGTTTATCTCTTTGATTTGATCTGCTTCTAAATCTTGTAAACTCGAACCAGGATATCTTTGCTCAACTAATTCTTGCAATGTCTCAGCCGGAATCAAATCTTCAATAGTGAAATTTGGTGTGATTTCGTACAATGATTCGAAATATCTAGCATACTGGTGCAAAGGTAATTTTGTAACCTTCAGCAAAATGTTCAAATACTCATTTGAATTCTTACCAGATTGTTGAGTTTCCCAATCTAAATAAAGATCCCACACGGGGTGTGATAAAAATTGTCTGCCCACATTAGCTAACGCATCAGAAAAAAGTTTCCGGATACCGGTTTCGTCTAATAAATTATTGGTAATTGTGATGTTTAAGTAATCAACCCAAAGATCCACGGAGTTTGGATAAACACTGACCGCTTTTTCTAAAACTTCAGCAGATGATTCAAGACCTTCAATAGTATATTGAATGGTGACAAATCTTTTCCAATAATCTGTTAAAAAGGGGAACTTTGACAAGAGGAAATCAAAGTCAGTTCGTATAAGTTTCTTCAGCTCTTGATTGCTTTTAATAATTTTCAAGTGTTTGGACACAAGATCTTCGATAACTGCTATCAATTCATCCCATAATCCAATGTCTTTGTAATTCTCTTGTAAATCGCTTCTTAACTTTTCCCATTGTGGGAAGTTCAACAACGGATTTGCATCTTTTTCGGTCTCGGCCGACAATGTCCTATCTTTGACGCCTGATAAATCCATTGCGTCAATGGTGTGATTCTCTGTGTCAAGTAGATTCGTACATTTTGTTTAGAGAAATACTTTTTATTTCACATGGAAAATATATTTCAATCTTCAAGTAGTGTTACCCGCCTGATGACATAAACAATTATTTATCCTATTTATGAAGGTTTATTTGTGGGGACGTTATTACAGATTTATTGCATGCTGTTGCAGGTGATCTTAATTTAGTTCTTTTGGACGGGCAAATTAAAAACAAAGGTTTGGAGTGTGGAGTGTTCTGCAGCTGTACAGAAGGGCAAGAATTGTCAATCCCTGTTATTCTGCTATCCGTTGAGCCTAGCTAATGGCTGGCCATAATTTTTGATTGCCTATCTGTGGGCCCAGAAGTTGCCATGTAAATACAACAAATACCAATAAATATGTAGCTTCAGGTCACTTGAAGTAAAAGGGAGTCCAGTGAACCCAGTGGGGAGCCCGTCAAGGGAGCTGGACATCCCCGAAGTCGATGGCTTACGGCCTCGCGACGATCGACTCTCCATACTCGTCGAGACGCCGAGTGGTCGAAATTTTTTCAGTGGCAAAATCAGATCGACCTGCTGACATAACCAAAAGCGCGGTTCTTGTTTTTGTCGGTTTGTTAGAACTTAGATGTGAAGCACAAATTAAGCTGCCCTTCACTTCATCCATCGCATTTATTCATTGAATTAGTGGCGTTTCGAATTGAAAAACCCTATTTATCTACAATTTTTAACAAAATGCAGGTTATATTCAAAGATTTCAAGAAGGAAAAGATTCCACTTGAGGTTGAACTTAGTGACACTGTTTTGTCTGCAAAAGAGAAACTAGCAGCAGTTAAAGATTGCGAAGCATCACAAGTGAAGTTTGTTTACTCTGGAAAAGTTTTACAAGATGACAAGACGTTTGAAGCTTTCAAAATTAAAGAAAATGATCAGATCATTTTTATGATATCCAAGCCAAAGAAATCTCCAGCTCCTACAGAACAACCTAAACAAGAGACCAGTGCTGTTGCAGAACCAAGCTCTACAGCTGCTGCTGCTTCAGGCACCACCACTGAGACCGCCGAGTCCGCCACTACTACTGGCGCTGCTGCTGCTGCCCCAACAGCCTTTGATGCTTCAACATTTGCCTCTGGTAGTGTAAGAGAAACCGCTATTCAAAATATTGTGGCAATGGGATTTGAAAGAGAACAGGTTGAAAGAGCCTTCACTGCTGCTTTCAATAACCCTGACAGAGCCGTTGAATATTTGCTTTCGGGAATTCCTGAAAGACCAGTTCAACAGCAAGAGGCTGGTGAAGATGTGGCTGGTGAAGATGCTGTGGCTGGTGGTGAAACTGAAGAAACTACAAATACACCAAATCCTGATAACTTGTTTGATGCAGCTTCAGCCGTTGCTTCACAAAGTGGTTCAGGAAATGCACCAGAAGGAGGTGACTTCATGGCTTCATTGAGAGAGATTCTTCAACATCAACCCGAAATGGCTGAAGCTGTCTTGCAACAACTTGCAGCATCGAATCCACAACTGGCTGAAATTGTTCAATCAAACCCAGAGGCTTTTATGAGATATATTACCGATGGAGATCAGAACGCCCTTGCACAAGCATTGGGAGTTCCTCCAGAATACATGGAAGGCGTTGAAGGTGCTGAAGGTGAGGTCCCTGAAGGTGTGACACAGATCCAAATCACTGCCGAAGAGAATGAAGCTATCAATAGATTATGTGAATTGGGTTTTGAAAGAGATTTGGTGATTCAAGTTTATTTCGCTTGTGATAAAAACGAAGAAATGACTGCGAATCTGCTATTTAGCGATCACGCAGAATAGTTTCAAAATCTATTAATAATTGCTCTCCTGTGTTTTTATGTAATTAATCTTCTTCACAATTTCTTAAAATCATCAACATGTTGGAATTTTCTAGAGTCTTGTTCACTCAATTCATAATTTCCTGGTCTATCAACGATATAACTCACCATTCCCGATTCAATTGCTGATTCCACCTCTCTCGGATTATCACTAAGGAAAAGACAATTTTTAGGTTCAAGGTTGGTTTTTCCCAAAATCTTCAAGTAACTGTCAACCTGCATCTTCGGTCCGATATTAACTGTGTCAAAATAATCTGTTATAAGTCCATTCATGTCAATTCCATCTTCGTTGTATTCGACATGACCAAATAGTAGTTTTTGAGCTTTGACGGAGCCAGAAGAGTAAATATAAATATTTTTGTCTTGTTTTTTCCAATTTTGAATAGACTCAATAGCATCTTCAAACAAGGGAGCTTTCAAATCACCAGAATTGTAGCCCTTTTCCCAAATGAATCCTTGTAATTGTTTGAGGGTTGGGTCCTTGATGTCTTGTTCGACGAGAGAATTTATGTGGTTAAGAAGTTGAGTACGTGACTCAAGTACATCAGCTGGAAATTTTAGTAGAATGGTTTGAACCGGATCATTGCTTGCCTCAGAAAGTGGAAAATCGTACTTTTCAAGTATCGATGGAACTTCTTTGAGGAAATATGGGAATAAAACGGCCTTGACAAACGAGATCGGGCATACCGTTCCCTCAATGTCGAGAATGATATTTTGTGGAACTGCCATGGTGAGAGATACGAGATAAATCGGTACGAAGAAAGAGAAAGGTAACAATCAAGATGCGTTTTGAAAAGTACATGAGAGTTTATTCACCTTGTTTTTTAAATACAATGTCTATACACCCGTACACCAGGCCACTAGTTACCCTGATTACCCCGAAACATTTTTTTCTTTAAAGTTTCTCCGTTTTTTTGAGTAACTTTTTATGTTGCCCTTGGCTCAAAACCTCTTTGTTTTCCCTTAAACGTGAATTTACCCTGTGCTGACAGATCAAACAGTAAACCCCAACACATCCATTGGAATCAGCCGTAGAGCTTAAAGCTAGTATTCTGACTACGCGATGGAGTCCTTGCAGGCAGAAGTGGCAGCACAGGCAGAGGCTGCCGCAAGAGTGGCAGCAAGGGTGGCCGCACAGGTGATCCAGGATTATCAACATACTGACGCGGGTTGGTCTCGAACTGGTGACGGCACAAACAATCCAGGAACAGACAAATCAGTCGCTGACGACAAATTTGTCCTGGATCCGGCATTACAATTGGAACTCGATAAATATAGCAGCACCACCAATGAACAACAAGGAACTAATGGTACACCAGCCACATCTAACCCATCAGCCACTCAAGGTGCAGGTACAATCGGCTCACCAGCCACAAACAGTCAACAATCAAGAAGAAGTTCAACTAGACAAGTTAAAGTTAATGATCATCAAAGACTGCTCCCGCCACCTGGACCAGAGCATTTGGTCTCGACTATCTGTACTAGATGCAAAAAAGAGTTTCCACAAGTCCCTGATAAAACCTACAAGTTGTGTTCTCATTGTCGTGAGTTACAACGGCAACGTTCCCGTAGATGGCAGATGAGAACAAAAGAGAAACCTGGTGTTTGCCGGAGATGTGGAATTGAAATTCCTGCTGAGCATTCCCAATTTGTACTCTGTGAACATTGCCGGATGTCGTTACGATCACGTAAAGCCAACCGAGCTGCAATGGGTAAATGTGTTCATTGTTCTGGTCCAAATGATTCTCTTGACGGGAAATTCAAAGTTTGTTCAAGATGTCGTCAAAATGATAAAATACGAAGATCCAACTTGGAAAAAATCGGCGCTTGTAATAGATGTGCACAATCATTAACTGAAGCTGATAAAGATCATAAAGTTTGCATCAAATGCCGTACAAAGAAGAAACGTGGAATATCGTTACCACAATCAGAACTTCCATCGGCTCAGAAAAGAACCAAATCAGAGAGAAATGTATCGATTAGACAAGATTCACCATCACATGATATGGAATCTCGTAAACATCATGACCAAGAGTCGAGTATGCAGTCTCACCGTGCAGCTGAGGCTGCAGCTTCAGCAGTGGCTGCAGCAGTCTTGAGCGCGCAGCAGGACGCTAATGCCAATGAAATTTTGCTTTCTGATGAATTCAATCATCATCATCAATTACCACAGATCCATCATTCTCAATTGAATCAACAATTGAATCATCAATTACATCATCAGTTAACACAGTTGAGCAATCATTCATCATCACCCGCGACCGACGATGAGGATAACGAAAGTAATCGTGTTCATGCAGGCCACGAGGCCGATAACGATGCTGCCGTTGGAGAGTCTTTGACCATTCCTGATCCGGACAAAATTTGTATCAAGTGTGGAGATCATATCCATATTGATGATTTGAGTTTTAATCCTGCGACAAATTTGTGTTCGAAGTGTTTGGCCAATGATGATGATGGGGATACTGCGAATTTATTTATGAATCCGGAGGCAGAGGAGGAGATTGGGAAGCAATGAACTCAGCACGAGCGAGTTGTCGGTCAGTTGTGAAGCTAACCATAAAATTACGGGAAATAGACAATGTGTACGGATTAATACTTGAAATGGTGACGAGCTTTGGCCGTCACTTTGTAATTATTAGCAAATTAACGTTTTGAAACATGAACATGAGGCAAAAAAATGCACGATTCAACTATTTTAATGGCTTAACTTATGGCTTACATCAGCACTTTGGTAATGTGCGATTCAGAAAAAAACTTTCCGGACGTATGGTGGGTTGTATTGTATCGGTCGTTCGGCTTAGGTAAAAAAGAAGCGTGGCCAAAGACTATTACCGGATTAACTAAAAATAATGGTTTAGTCAAAACCATACGGTAAAAAAGAATAGTTCGGAAGGCGAAAAGCGAAGTTCGTCAGTCAAGTATAGGGAGGACATTTCCTGGACTGGGTTCATGACATCAAAAAGAAATAGTCGAAAGGTGGTTTAACGAATAACTCGCTCCACTTGTTTATTGTTGTGGGGTGTGGCAAATTTCACTTCGCGGCTCGGAGTCACTCCGTCGTCCATGGGGTGAATGATCGACGTGACTAAAAATTGATAATATTTTTTGAATTTTTTTGGAAACGGTTAAACGGCTCGTAACCGCTGGAGAGGCTATTTTGTTGTTAAATGATCAAAATATTCGGTGGCGGTATGACTCAAACGTCACACTACTTTCATTATATAAGCACGCCACATCAATCAGTTTCATTCACCAGCATTGAGATGTCTCGCCATTTATCGGATCTTATCAGTTTGAAAGTCGCCAGATTATTAATTTTTTGGCCCTGAGTTCGAGTGTTACACGACCATTGATTGTCCAAAGCCATTGTCGTAATGACAACGGGACACTTCAGCAGAAACAGTTATAAGCAGCACCATTTCCAAACATTTGACGCCAACTATCAGGCGACCAATAGCGGTACAAAAGTAGTTCAATCGATGAACACACAGAGTGCAGCTACTATATACAACGATGACCAACTAAACAATGTTCAACAGAATAATAAGGCTGTTTATATTTTGAGTGAGGCCGACTATTGGGCTCACGACCCATACCAGCGTTATTTCGCTCGCCAGATTAATGAACCACTCCCCACTGGTTGGGATATCTCTGTTGACAACAAAAACAACAAATTCAGCGGTGATTACACTAGAATAAATCCCGTTCCAGCTGGTTCTGGTAATGTGTTATGTGGCAAGAACCGCCATAACATGTCTTACAACATTTACACAAGTCCCAATGAATCACCTTCATCTGAAGAGCATCTTACTCGAGTTGAAGTCAGTACAAGGATAAATCCATATCCCTCGCCAATGGACTCAGATTCCGATACTTTGACCCCCTTTTTGCCAAAACCAATTCCTATAAGAAAACTTCAACAGCAAATGGGCTTATCACACATCTCTACACCAGAAGTCAGTGATGAAGAGTTAAAGGAATGTTCAAAAGTTCATCAACAATTATTCGGAAACTCAGGAGTGAACATTGCACTTGCAAATTCAAATATGTTTAAAAAGTCCTCCACGAGGAGGGCTCCGAGGTTGAAGGTCGATACAACCTCTAAGTAGCGCTAATAAAGAATGATTCGGACAGGACGACGAGCAAAAGTGACTCGTTCGTGATTTCTACCTACCAAGTCGTAATTGAATCAAAACGTAGATAACTGGTAAATGGAACCACATCCATTGAGATATATAAGTTGCAATTCGATAAGAATAGGATAATTCCATTAGTATATAGTTTAAATAGATGTAGATGATCAACATCATTGATGATGGAACGACTCGTCTTTTGTTTGTCGTCAATTCAAACCCGGTGTACGCAAAAAATTTGATGATAATCTCAACTTCTTTTTCCCCATTGACTCTTCGGTATAGCCATTTGCAGCTAATTTCTTTGATCTAGCTCTTGCTTTCCTAGCTTTTGCAGCCTTAGCTTTTTTACTGTTTTTACCTTTCTTACCCTTCTTTCCACTCTTCTTTCTTGCTAAGCTACCAAAGACAATCGATGGATCATCATATGGATTATGTTCTTGTTCTACCTTTTCAATTGGATTAGATGGCGCGGTTCCAATCAAACTTTCCAGTTTTTCCAATTGAGTTTGTCCACCACTTGATGGTTCCTTTCTAAGCCAATTATTATCTTGTTGTTTAGGTTGTCCAAAAATTTGATCGGGGGTTGCAAATTCAAGATGTAAAGAGACTTTTTCTGTATCATCATCTTCAATAACCTCTTCTTCTTCCGGTGAATATGTTGTTTCGGGCTCTTCAAATTCTTCGCTATCAAGATATCCAGGCTGTAACTTTGGTCTACCACCCAATCGCGAAGGTGGTAACTTAACATCTTTCAAAATATCTTCATCTGTATGATTGCCATATCTAACATCTTCAAAAGTTTTCTTACGTCTTTGTTCCATCATTTCACGAATTTGTTCCTTCATTTTGATCAATGCTTTCAATTCTTGCAAATCTGCCTCTCTCGCTGTTTTTTCGTCATTGAAGAAATCGGATTCTGATTTAGCTGTTTCTTTGCTGGAATCATGATAAATTGTTTTGATATGATCGCCATAATATTGACTTCCTTTCCTGTATTCCATCTCATCGGTTGGCGTAGAGTTTGTGCTCAAAACGTAGTCTTTATCTGAGTCTGGTTTCTTCTTAAGCTTGATGTTGTAATTTGGATTCTCACCTAATATAGGGATTCTTTCGATACATGTTCCGAGATAGTGATCTCTGGCTTCAAGATAATTACCAAATGGACAGCGGTTCACCAGACAACTTAAAACAGGAACTCTTGAATCACACAAACATGGGAAGTCAGATTGTTTACCGTAGCAGAGACCAGCTTGTAGGTTGACACAGGCTAGAAGGCATGCTGGCGGTGTAGCAGTCGTCAATGGAACAAAAATAAGCCATAACAGCAGGGTTCGAAATTCAGATACTCTCATCTGAGTGGATTGGTGTTATTGCTAGATCGTACCTCTATCGATTGGTTGAGATAAACAAGGAAGGTTATTTGTTATAAAAACTGTTAAAAAAATAAGGATTTTGGGGATAAGCGCTAAGGGAGGAAAAAAAAGGGCAACGTGCGGGTCGATCGACGCAGACGATGGAACTCGAGCAACGAGCCAACGTTGAACAAACCACGCAGAAACAACAAGGGAAGCTGGTCTAACAGGAATTATGCGGCATATATACAAGTAAACTAAGCGAACCCAGTTTGTTACTTGCAGGATCTGACCATCATACTTTCTCTTCGTCCTTTCACGAGACAATTTCTCCTCCAAATGAATAGAGGATATACATTCCTTTGGGATGAGAACAAGTGAGATTAAATGATCAGGAAAGACTTACTGATCAATAACGACTAGAAATCATTTGGTTTACATGATTCACACTACTTGAGTATCTCGTGCTCGTTGTCCAATCATCCCTCCATTTTTTGTAAAAAATTCCCCTTTACACAGCCTAGATTTATTTTCTCTTGTTTTGAGCAAAAAAAAAAGTGCTTAGATCGCCTTCAGCTTCCCACTCCCCTGTCCCAACCCCGAACACACATCACACCAGCTGCAACGAATCAACCCACCAATGTACATTGTTGATTTTGTTAAGAGACACGGGAGTCATCACTACATCAATGTCAAATATGGATACTTAGTACTCATACTATCGATATTATACCTCATATTCCGTTTGGCTTCGCTTTCTCACTACGACAAAGTGTGGCGAAGTTCGGGACGTTCAACCACAAAGATAGGGCTTGTCAACACACCAGTGGGATATTTAGCAGCATTTATCACTGTGATTGTGTTGATCATCGAATTTTTCAATCTTCATCTGGATGAGTTGACTATACACATTAAAAGATTCGGAAGAATTGCCTATGCTTTGACACCATTGGATTTATATCTAGCACTTCGGCCAAGCCCCTTCAATTTAGACAATTATCTGGACACATTGAAGCTTCATAAATGGGTTTCCCGGTTGATCCTTGTTTTTGGAATACTGCACAGTGTTGGATTCATTGTTAAATGGGTTGACTTGGGTAAATTAAACAAAATTTGGGCACCAATAAATTTTTTTGGCTTGATAATATTCATTTTTTTTGATATTTTATTGATAATCAATTGGAAAAAAATAAGATCAAACTGCTATCAGTATTTTTATGTCATTCATAACATCACGTTATGGTGCTACATACTACTGACTGGAATCCATGCTCGGCCAGGAGTTGGATTGATTTTGTTGCTAAATTTAGTGATAATGTTGTACCAATTTGTTATCAGAGTGATGAAAACTAGAAATTTCACCAGTGGTGAAGTAATTTCCAATGAGGGATCAAAG
The DNA here is from genome assembly GCA_030578575.1 of Ogataea neopini. Taxonomy (NCBI): domain Eukaryota; kingdom Fungi; phylum Ascomycota; class Pichiomycetes; order Pichiales; family Pichiaceae; genus Ogataea; species Ogataea neopini. Next base: position 1,240,686 of record JAJMSO010000001.1, read on the forward strand.
TTGAACATTGTGAAAATTCCAAAGTCGTTATTACCTGAAAATTATCTTCCGGGATGTCATTTGAGACTTGGCTATTCAATTACAAATCCATTATTTTGGTTGCTTCCGTCCCATCCATACACTGTTGCCACCACTTTTGAAGAAAGTAACTCACAGGCAAATTTAATTGTCAAAAGTACGAGATTTAAAGTCAAACCTTTTGAGAAGTACTCGATTCAACCATTTTTCAAATCATCTTTTTCATTGAACTTTTTCCAAACAGCTGAAAATGTTAGTATTGTTTGCGGTGGGTCAGGTATCTCGCTTGGAGTTGCACTCTTCAGCTATTTCAAAGGTAAAGTATTGAACGAGGGGAGAGATGTTAAACTAGCTTTTATTTGGATTACGCCAACTGCTAATGATTTATTTCTTTTGAAGCAACTAAAATTAACAGGCATTGAGGTTTTTGTTACTGGGAAGAATTTTTCAGAATTATCAAACGAAAGTTTCCAGGAAGTTGGTTTGAATGAACCTTCTGAAGCCTTCGAATTGGAAACATTTGATGACGAATTCCATGCACTTGAAGAACATCATGCAGATGGTGATCTCAGCAGAGATGCTTTGCTGCAACAGAATAAAATCCATTACGGTAAACGGCCTGATCTTTCCAGAGTCTTATCGAGAAACTTGAACCGTACAATTGATTACGCCAACAAATGGATAATTTCTTGCGGTCCACAATCACTCAATTCGGATTGTCAAAAACTTGCTGACTCGTGCAGATGTCGATTTGCCAGTGAAGAATATGCCATGTGAGACGTTTGTTGAGTGATGTAAGAAGCGGGGTTGTTTGCCAACTAGTACTGGTAGCTGTTCGTATACTTATTAGAAATCATATTAAAGGCAAGGGCGGGGCATTCGGTCAAAACCCAGTACCAGGGGCGTAGCAATAACCAAATGTTATCAAATTTATTTAAGACCAGGTAGGGCAAAGCTGTATAGGAATTGGAATGTTTGCAGTGAAAGTGCAATATTTCTAAAATTCGGCTCCGGGGTTTCTGATACGGGTCTCAGTGAACCATCAACATTTGTTACGGCCGAGCCTGACAAGTACATAGAAAACATGATTGGTACCGCAAGCGGCTCAATAGGCCTTGCATTAGCGTCAAGACATACGCAGGAGACAGTACTAAACTCTCCGTCTTTATTAAGAGACACCAGGGTTTCGCCCAAAAAGGAAATTAAGTGCGAAGTGAGCAGCAATAGTTGCATTTCGGTGACTTTTGACGCAGAAACTATTAGTGATTGAGGTCGCAGTATGCAAAACAAGTGATGGGGGTACGGAGAATAACTTCCTTGGGGTTCCTTGGTATTCATTGGCATTCTGTGCTGTCACAATCAGCATCTGGCTGTGTACTCGTGGGATGACGTGGGATGTCACGATATTAGTGGGGAGTTGAAAAAATTTAGTTCAGGGAAATTCCGCGGAATTTTTTTTGACTTACTGGGCTCTGTCCGTGTCACTTTACGACGAGGCCGATGAGGCGGCGAGTGTAACAAGAGCCCGGGTGGGGCTAGCGAAGTATAGTCTAGAACGGTAGATAAGAGTTACTTAAACTCGCTAAATTTGACTTCAATGTCTGGACCAAACTAAACCTGCCAAGTCCGCGGTAACTGTCGTTTGACTAGAGCTGCGCTAGTTCACTTTTATTTTTATTATTATTAATTTTTCTTCTCATCCCCTCGCTTCCTTTATCCACGCTTAATTCCGTAGGAAATCGCATTCCCGGTTCCGCTTGATTGTAGATAGATTGACATGTATAAAATTAGCGATTGTAAGACGCTGTACATACGCCTGCTAATGCTTTGTAATGTACGAGTACCAAAAGAAGAGGATTTTAGGGCACAACTCCGCCTACGAAATCAGCTCTTGGTGACATGAGCTAGAAAAATTGAGAAGCACGTTTACGACACTATCTCTTCATTGGGACACCATTTGTCTCCCTCAAGATGTTTTAGCCCCTCATTTCATGGCTTTCGCATGTTGACGTGCAGAAAACAATAAAACGTGATAGTACTAGACCAAATAAGAGAGAAAGGAACTGATTTTGTAATAATTGACGTAAGGTCTGCGCTCCACATTGAGTTCGGCAGTAGCCGTGCGTGTGATTACCGTTCCAACAAAACACCCAGTGTGTCAAAAGCTGCACTAAGTCAACGCACATGCATGGACTGAGCCTCATATTCTACCGAGACGCATTTGCGCGCATGACACGCAGGTGGGGCACGACTATTCTTAGAAATATGCTTTCCAGCCTGCAGCCGCTCGCATCACACTGCTGCAATCCCGTCTTTTGTATTGTGTGTGACACATGTTATCGGGTCTGAAATGTGCATGCGTACGCAACTATTAGTAAAATGAGGAGGCGTCGTAGACGTGCGTCTGATGCGTAATTGATTTTTTTTTTCCTGGAGCTTCTGTGGGTTCTTATGACTATAAAAGTAATAGTGTTTTTCTTTTCTCCGAGTTGTCTAACAGGTAGTACACTTTTCTCTCTATACTCAAAGGGGCATCTATACACAATTCAACTATTTTTGAACTTGTTCTGATCATCATTAATTAGGGCAGTTACAATATACAGTTCAATTTACTTATCAGCTACTAAGTTACCCCATTTGTCATGTACTCTTCGGAACAGTCCAAGTGGTTGGCGTTCCAATTCAAGGATCCATTTGCTGCGAATAAATTCCTTGCCTGCCATGTTGGCCGTGAAGTCTGTTGCAGACCGAACTGTGATATGGGATTCCAATGTTATGACAAAAGCGACATAATCTTTGTGGATACTGTGGAAGAGGCCACTGCACGTGGCTTTAAGCCATGTAAGTACTGTCTTCCAGACAAGCAGTTGGACTCCAAAGAACTTGGAGATTCATCATTTGTCTCCATTGATTTAAATTTGCTTGTTCAGACAGTTGAATACGTGAATGAGTCAATCGGATTCATCAAACCAATGATGAGTGAAGACAGTGAAAATGGTTCAGACTTTAGAGAAACGCTTTCCCGCTCTAGCAATGTGAATATCAAAAGAAGACTTTCAACCTCATTCTCTGGTCGCGGAAGCGTTAGTTCTTCTTCTCTCGGTGATTCGGATGAAATGCCGATGACGAGGAATAAGTTTGATCATTTGAAGCTTATAGACCTCGCCTGTCGTCACATTGCATTGGCTGCACTTTCTACTAGTTTTAGTGCTTCGATTCTTGATGATTCTTTGCCATTACCATCATCAAACTCTTCATCTAGGAAGTCTAGTGTTACAATTCCACAACAACCATTGAGAAAGAAGAGAAGAAGAGGTGGAGTTTTAGGATTCAAAGAGTTGGCTTCAAAGTCTAATTTGAGTCCTTGGCATTTCCATCGTGTTTTCAAGAGTGTCACAGGCCAAACTCCTAAAGCTTACGGTGATAAATGTTGGGAGTTTATCAATAAGCATGAAATCAAGAACCCAAACAGTCAGAATAGGAAAAACTCGATAGTTATAAACACAAGAATTGCGAATCCAACGTTGGCTATTGACGAAGCAAATGAAGCTGCTGAGAAGCATGATCTTGAGAAGGAACTTGAGAAGAATAATAGCTCATCCTCTTCACAAATGGTCACGCCATCTACGTCTGATCCAATAGAAGCGGAGACGGTGGAAAGCTCTACCAGCTCAAAGGCTGAGGAATCTCGAGTTTCGGAGTCACTTTTAAAGACTAACTTCACTTTTGACTCCCACAACAATACCTCTCCTGTGGTAAAGCAAGAAGAATTAGAATCACCACTTGCCGACGATGGATCTGTTGGCTCGTATGTTAAAGATCTCAGCGATGCCGAGTCTTCATCATCATTATTTTCTATTTATGAAAATCTTGTCGATACAGCCCAGCAATCAAACTATTTGACTCAACAACATCAACCGCAGCAAATTCAACATTTACAAATACAGCAGCAACAGCAAAGACAACAACAAGCTTTGGCTGATGTTGCCGACCAATTCCAAACTTTCCCACAAATGGTCGAGTCTGCTGAAGACAACTCTGGATTTGCAGTGGCTGGTCAATTCAATATCTTTGACGATATTGATGCCGGTTTTGCATCTGAAAAACCAATTGAGATGGCATTTGGCGGGGAACCAATTGTTGAGTCAACATATAGCTACACTCCTTCTCTGCAATACATCAACAATCAACAATTACAATTACAAAGACAAAGACAAATTGAACAAACTTGCAGATCAATGACTGCGGATCCTGGAAAATTGCAATTGTTTCAAGATGATGACTTACCTGAGTTGTTTCCGTCCAATACGACACAAGATGACTGGTGCTTGGGTAACCGTCATCCAGATGTCGCAATCGGACAAATGAACGGACAATCAATCTATCAAACCCCTGTTTCGCCGGCCTCAATGGAGGCATTCGGAACACTCGGAGGAGTTGATGAACGTTTCAGCGCACAGCCATTCAAAGATGAACAATGTGCGATTAATTTCACTTAGACACTACACTATTACCTTATTAGACATCTAGTTCCATGAATGTGAGACAGTGTCTACGCTTTCCTTTGGTTCGCTTTTTACCCCGTGGGGTTACCTTTTAAACAAATTATTTTATGCCACCACGATACACGAATTACTTATGACTTTCCTTTATACTCGTTACTTGCATTTCACAGTTCTTACAAGTCACAGTTATTATATCCGCCCTTTTAATAAGGAATTTACGCTCTTTTACTGTATATATGAATAAATTACAGTTTCGATACCGTCGAAAACTTTTTCAATTCGGATGGTGATGTTGTTTTCCGTAGCGAGGCAGTATTAAAGTTCTAGCAGGAAAGAACAGTAAAGTGGCGAGCTTTTTTTTTAATGTATTTGACAGCAGATACCCCGATGTCGCCAGTTTATGTTTAAAGGCTTTTATCAGCTCACTTTTATGTAACCCCTGTGTATATAACCCTAGTTGGTTAGTTCACTTGCGTCGCGGTAGTGGCTTTTAGAACGTTCCATACATTGAGCATATCGGTTAATTACTTTAATTTTGAGTGACGATCATTAACAAAATTAGAGACATGCATGCATTAGTTAATAATTTTTTTTCCATGCATTTTCAAATAATTGAATATTCTGACGTCATTAACCCAAGACCCACGATAAACAATTTCAAATTTAGGGTCATGTATGTATATACAATTTCGTCATCTTGTGGGAAACTCACGTGGGCTTTGCGAAATGTGCTTTAGGGATAAGCACAGTTCATGAGTGTGAATTCTGAAACAAAGCGTAGGCAGACTGACAAATGCTTGACTGGAAATCCACGCGGCTGAAGCTATCGTGCGTTGATTCCTTTGTCGAGCCGAAATACCCCTTTTTTCCTGCGGCTCCGCTGAGCCTTGCTGCAATCGTGTAAAACCTAATGCTAAGCAAGGTGGAAGCCCCAACAGCGATAACAATCTACCCGTTTACACGTGTATCTGTACCACTCACACCGCATTACTGAGGAGACACTTTACAAGGTCAACTGGATACTTGTCATAAATAGCGTGACATAAAGGAAAGTTTTGTATAGTAAAAAAACACCTTATCCTATAGAAAATCATGTGAAAATAAAAAAAATGTTGGAAAAATCACAAAACATACTCCAATAAATGCTTGTTGCCCATCTTACAAATCCATTTCACCAGGGATTTCGTCATCGTCATCATCGTCGTCGGCACTGCCGTCCACACTGCTAAGTTCGTCGTCGCCGTCGTCGTCGCTGTTCATGTCATTATCGTCTTTAGCACCGGGCTCCAGACCTTCTTGCCTGATAACCTTTGGATCAGCATAGGTGCGAACATAATACTTAACTTTCTCAATGTATTGCTCACGATCCCTCATGTAAAGCGAACTTGCGGTTCCATTTAACGGGTCTGTGGCATTGGGGTATCTCAACAACTGTGGCAAAAACACTTCAAAAATATTGAAAACGTCAAACATTGGAGACCATGTTTGATTGATAACGTCTAAACACACAGAACCAGATGACTCGTCTATATTTGGATGTAGGATCTTATTTTGAAATCCGATAGATGGTGATTTGTAAGGGTATTGATTGGGTAACTCCACATGTATTTTCCACAGTCCGCCTTCGTACCAGGAATCTTTTGGACCCTCAAAATGAACATAAAACTCTTGCATATTATCATCTACGAGACTCACCTCATAGTCGCTCATAAGCCTTTTTTTGGTTAGTATATTCACCACTTGTTTGTCGTAGAATAACTCACAGTTTCATCACATCAGTTTCAATTCTTCTCTTTGGTGAACTGTATATGCTCTTGTTAGTATTTTGTCTCAAATCCGGTAAACCCATGCGGGGATAAGCTGACAACTCCAATTTGCCACTCACCTCATTATGCAGTTTTGTTTTCAATTCAATGATCAGCGACAGACACTTGCAAATATCAAAGTGCCTGTATCTTTAAAATCAGTGTTTACTGTTCTTTTAGTGGGAAACTATCTGAAGGGGCCACATTCAATATTTATTGGGTCATATGTCAGACAGAAAAAAAGACCGCTTGCTAAATTCGGAAGTTGGTTAATTCTTCCCGATAAGGAATCTGTCATATTTATCGAGGGTGAATAACAGGAAGGAACAACAAGACAAACGAGTTAGTTGTACTAATGGTTTGGTCCTATATTACACTCTTTGCTATTGGTACAACTGCAGACTCCCTTCTTACTTGTGCAACTCAACTCAGTCGTTCAGTTTTCTTTCAACACTTTGCGAATGAAACACATATCACACATATCATAAAAGTACACAGTTCATAAGAACAAGAGCTATCTAGTTAAGGAATGGTGGTTGATCTAGCTGTTGTGGTTCAGTCAACTCCATTGGTTCAGATGCCATTGGTGTGCTCAACGACGATGTCACTGGTTCTATTGGTGCCTCTGGTGCCACTGGTGCCTCCCCTTGAATCTCAACATCATGCATCGGGACGCTCACTGGGGCTCCTGCGGCCCCTGCGGCATTCTCTTGAACTGGAGCTCCTTCTCCCGTTTGCTGGAACTCCACCGATGGCTCGCTAATGGTCTGCTCAGTCTGTCCAGTACTCTGCTCAGCTCGGACAATTTTCTGTCTTTTCAGATCACCCTTGCGATAATCAACACCATCAAATACAACCGGCGAGTTCAAACGGTAATAAGCAGAACTCTTGTAACCTTCATCAACTTCATCCGCATCGACCGATTCATCGTCAGCAACGTCGAGATCGTCATTTTCCTGTTTCAAACTGTCTTTAACCTCATAAACTAACTTCGAGTAGCGTTGCGTGTAATCACCATAGATCTTATCATTTTCAATCTTTAGTTGTGAATCTGTTGGGTTCAAAAACTCTTTCTCCAATGATGCAATTATTCTGCTTAAATCTTTGATCTCATTATCAACTGCGCTCGATTCAGTTTCTGGTTTGCCCAATGTGGCTATATCTGTTTCTAATTTTTGTGCCCATTGCTTCAAGTAACTCACGTCGTCTTCTATATGTTCGGAGACCAATGATTCTGACAGCTTAAGACCTTCGGGAGCGCCTTTATCTGTTATCCCAAACACGTTCGTAAGTAATTCATTTTGTGTTATAAATTTGGTGGCAACGTCAGATTTCAACGTCATACTCGACAAACCCCCATCTGGGGTAGTACGGTTGATCGCCGATGGGTTCAGTTTATATGTCATGATCTGGAAACGTGGGAAATGTTTATGGACAAGAACGATGTTTGTTTGTCAAGAAACACTTTTTTTTTCTTCACCACATTTTCTTCGCTGAAAAAAAAAAAAAAAATACATCCAAAAAACCTCACCAACGTCAATATCTTCATCTCCTCCTCTATTATCACACAGCCACGCACTTCCACGTCCCACTGAATAACACCATGTTACAACCTGTGGATCTCATTTCCCTTCCTTATAAACTCACTATCAAAGACGGACGTATTTTGGAAGGAGTTCTCGTGTCCATCGACGATCAATCGAATCTTTTGATGACCAACGTTATGGAAATAAACGGCACGATTCAAAGGCAGTTGGGTTTAGTCTCCGTTCCCAAAAATGCAGTTGAAAAAGTGTTTGTTGATAATAAAGAATACCAAAAAGCAATCAATTGGCGACAAAATCAGTCGATTAATAAATAAAAATATTCTTAAATTATTGAAAGTTACAAATTACAACAATTCACAAAAGTGACCAAAACAACACACATCTAGCAAACAAGCAAATAAAAAATCAGATGATGTATGAAGGAAAAAAACAAATCACAACAATCATAATTCTAATTGTGACATCTAGCAAAAATTTGATTCTAATCATCTTGCTCACTATCACCATCAACACTAGGAGCAACACTCAAGCCTCTCAATGTGACATCGACTTCATCGTATCCTGATTGATTCAAATTCCAAGCAATATAATCAGTGTCATTGCTTTCCTGTAATGTACCCAAGTCACCAGGAGTCATCAGACCATTTGTGTACCGATCTCTAGGCGATCCAGGAACACTAAGAGGTCTGGTTATCTTCATGTTTGAAGATGATTCAAATGGATTGTTAGAAGACTGTTTGAATTGGTCAGGATAGGCTCTTCTCAATGATAATGTACGAGCTTTCACATACTCCAAACCCATCCGTTTCCAATCTAGCAAGTCACTGAGCCTTTCAACTCTATTTCTTTGATTGATTCTCTGTCTTCTGGTTTTCTGTGTAAAGTCAAACATTTGGTCAGCCAATTGATTGATCGACTCATCAACACCTTTCATTCTACGATCAACAATGTAAATACCATAGTCTTCAGAATTTTCAATCAAATCTTCCATGTAACATCCAAATCCGGATAAATTGGTAGTGATTGATGGAATTCCCATAACAGTACATTCTGCAGGTGTATATCCCCATGGTTCATAATATGATGGGAAAACTCCAAGATGACATCCTCTCACAAATTCATCATAGTCCAATGGCAACACTGGGTTGCTTGAATTTAAAAATTCAGGGTGGAAAATTATTTTCACCCTATCCTCATTTGTATTGAATAAATGGCATTGTCTAATTTGATTTAAAATTGGATCGGTTGCATCATCAACCATATTATGGGTGACAATAGGAGGTAAAGAGTCTCTCTTTAATGCAAACATTCTTCTTTTCAAAACGACACGATCAGATGGTTTTAATAGATCGTCTAATGCAGGAAGTTCAATTTGTGAAGAATTTTGGGTATTATTTGGTTTTTGACAAAATTCAAACAATCTTTTTCCCATTAAACTTTGAACATCCTTGATAGTACTTTCAAGTTGTTTGATAACAGCTTGTCCTCTAAGTGTATCCACAGTGTAAGATTTTGTTGCGGCAGGCATAATGATAAACGCAACAACAGTCATGTTTGATCCTGAAGACTTCAATTTGTGGTTCAATCTGGCAAGAGCTTCAATAAAAAAGTCAACACCTTTGTTCCTGAATTCATAACGACCGGCAATGAAGAAATAAAGAGTGTTTTCGAGTTTGAAGTTCAATTGACCGTAAAAATGACCTCTAACGAACTCATTGATTTTCTCTTTTTTCTCAGAATGCAAGTTTTGGAATTCATGGACAGCTTGAAACTTGACCACATTGAGTCCATTAGGTAAAACTCCATCTGGTTTTCTTTTGAGTAAATGTTCTGATTCGTAAGCAGTAATATGCGAAACAGTAGTGAAAACATCAGCAGAATGTGCTGCTGCTCTTTCAATACAATACCGATGATAGATTCCACGCTTACCAGCTTCGTAATCAACATCAAACTTATCAAGATTGTTGTAGAAATCCACTGAACCTGCACAAAGATATCTTCCTAACAATGTTGCATGAGTAGTGAAAATTGTAGTACAATCAATTTTTCTTTGTCTACAAAGTGGGATTGCAACACCGGCTAACCATTCATGTGCATGTAAAATGATGGCACGATTGGTCTCATGACAACATAGTTCACCAATGAACCATGCAGTCAAGTAACCTAACATCACTGCATCATTGGTTTCTATGTCGCTTTCAGGTGTTGGAATACCAGCTAAACCCCACAAATCAGATTTCCATTCATTCAAGTAGCCCACTGCTGACCCAATATCAAATAAAATAACCCGTGGTGCACCTTCGATCAACCAACGTCCGTAAACATACTTGATTCCCCTAGAATTCATTGAATCTAAGGTTTTCCGTAATGCTGCATTTTGAACTGGTAATTCTTCAACTTCAACCGAAGCACTACGTTGATTAAGTGGACCGATCAATGTGTACCGGTCTTTGTACTCCGCAACCGTTACCGGAGCTTTGGACTTCAGAACGGAATAGATTCCTCCCACACGGTTTGCCACTTCTGTGGCCACTTCGAAAAGTAGGTGATTTTGAACGTCTCTTGTCATGCTGCTTAAATGCTAATATGCTGATATCGGTTTGCGGGTGCAATTGTCCGATGAAACTTTCAACTTCACTTAAGATGGTAAATTGTACTCGATGCTCTTATTTGCAGACCCGTAGCCTGCTTTGGTTGTCTTAGCAAGAAGAAAATAAATAAATAAAACTTACAACAGTTTCCCACAAGCCCAGTTGACATCTCATATTGTGGGGGGATGACCTCTTTTTTCCCTTTGTTTGAGGCTGCCTCAACTCGCGATCCCGGTGGCGCGCGGGGACTCATATGACACAAGGAGGAATTCCGGGGGCACATGCGCGATAATGCGCGGCGGGGTACGGGAGAATTTCTGTCACTATCGCGGGGTACACTTTATACACATTTTGACAAAAAAGTTGATTTATTTTTTAACTCTCCTTCCACAATTTTATTTAAGGTCCCCAACTCCCGCTAAATCTGCCAAAGCCACCACAGATGGTCTTCCATGGGCACAACGAAATGGATCCTTGCATTGTGACAAACGAGTTATCAAGGTGGTACATTGATCCCTCGTTAGTCTGTCACCAAACATAACAGCCTTTCGACAAGCATGACTTTTGATTAGTTCTCGGTAAAATTCAGGCATCTGTGGAACAAGTTGCCACCAAGATAAACCAGAGGCTTTTAATGTCTCGGTCGAAAGTTTCCGTCGATGTCGCAGATCGCTCAGAAATTCACACACTCCAGTTTTAATTACATATGGGTCTGAACGCACGAACCATGGCATTCGTGTTACCCGAACATGAGTTGCCTCTAATGTCATTTCGATCCCCCAATCCATGAGTGTTGATCTAAATCGTTCCAAGTCGCGAATTTCTTCATCAGCAACCGAAAATTTCAAGTCTTGAATTTGTACAAGCCTTTCGACCCCACAACCACCCATAGTACTCTCGACTAAATCTTGGTAAAGTCCTTCCACTCGAATCCGTTCATCACACGCGTGTTGGTCAACAGCCACAAGAACATTTCCTCCAGCCCGAAGAATAATAAACTTATCCATCACTTGGCCCACTATTGAGGCCGTTGCCAAATCTTCAGCCGAGATCCTCACCTCGGACTGCAAACTGAAAAATCGTGACTCGCGTTCTAGTCTTTTCGGAACCAGTGTTTGAATCTTGGTCTTTTTGCGTGGACTGATACGTGGTACTTGTATGTTTTTGTAGTTGAGCCTCAACATTCTAGTCAGGATAGCACTAAATACAGAGGCTTTTTCACTTCGGTAACAAGACTTGTCTGGTTCTTGCAATAAATCCGAGACTTGATTTTCGATGGTGCGAATCTCCACAATGAATGCCGGATATGTCTTGGATGGTGACTTTTGCCTATTAATCCCTCTGTACCGTAATAATTCATTATTGAGCTCTTTCATCAATTGTTGGTCCAGCAATGGCCGCCCATTCAGGAAAATGTACTGATGCGTCTTGTTGGCAGTGAATTCGTTTCCCATAATCATTTTGGCCGTAATGTCTTGATATTTCGCCTGCAAAACTTCATGACTATTCATTATATTACCTCCATAAATGCTCTGTAACGAGTTAACTTGGTCTGATCCATTCGTTGAGAACACTGTTGTACGATCTTTATTTGATTCTTTGTAAACGATAACTCTGATATTCTGATGACAAGCAATAATTGAAAAGACAGTCTGTCTCAAATGCGAAACTATACTTTTCCAATCTGCGCTTAAAAGCTGTTTTTTTCTAACTGGCAAAGCTCCAAACACATCAACGATGTGTATCAACGTCCCAGAAGATGTCCAATCGCAATCCGTAACCTTTTCAGGACCGAAAACTCGCTTGTCACCGACTAATTTAACCTTGAAGATCTCTCGGGTTTTTTTCGATAATAACGTACATCTCGAAGATGTTCTCAATATAGAATTCAATGCACAACCACGGAATCCGTACAGTTTATGTTTTTTCAGAGCTTCAATGTTGGATCCAGAGAACTTTGAAGTGTGAAATCGTTTCCCAACAACTATCAACTCGTTAAAGTCCAAACCCAATCCGTTATCGTGCACTTCAATACTCACTTGCTCTGGATCTAATTTCAAAGTGATCTCAATTTTGTTTGCTCCTGCATCTACGCTATTTTCCACCAGCTCGCGTACAACATCCTTGAAACATCTTACAATGATCTGACTATCAAGTTTCTGGGCAATATCACCCAGTTCCTCAATAGAACCAGCCATTAGGTGACTTTACGTAGCAAAGATAAGAAATTTTTCAGTGAAAAAAAAAAGCTTTTATGACGATTATAAAAAGTTCGTGCGCGACGAGCGGAGCAAGTGGTGAATATGTAAACGGGAGGGATTGTGGTGCCTCGCTCGTATTGCAGGTCACATGCAATTGCTGCTACCATAACGAAGTAGACTAAGGCTACTCGCTTGTCATCACGCTAGCCAACTCCTTTCCAATGTTCACAATCTCACTAAACAAACTGTCAACCATACCTGGAGTCAATCCTGTACCCTTCAAAGCACCATGAGTCTTACGCAAATTCAAAACTGCAACACAATTCTCCACACGTGTCACAATCGAATCAATAAACACAATAAGATCCGATTCCGTGTTGGTGATTTGAGTATTGAACGATTCTTCCAGTTGGTTGTGAATTGCATCAGAATAGCCAGTTTGCTGGTTACGAGTCACTGGGGATGCAGTTGTACCTGATAAGAAACTGCAAATGGCTTCCAAACGGATAGAAAGTTTCCTCAATCTCCAAACACTTTCAGATGATAAACCTCCAGCAAAAAACTCGGTACGTTTGTTCTCAATCTGGCCGTTGTTGGTTGTTAAAGCTTTCAGTCTTGCAGCTAAATGACGTGGGAAAATCAGCCAAATTTTCTCTGGAGTTTCTAAACCTTTAAGCTTCTTGGCACCAATAGGCTCTTCCACCCATCCAACTTGTTCTAATTGATTTAACTGAGTCTCTAAAAATTGTCCGAGAGATTTGGATCCATAAACCTCAGCAAGATCCTTATTCTCCTTCTTGACTGATTCATGTAATCTCTTCAATTTTTCAAATTCATAATAGAAATCCGTACTCATAGTGATTTGACCACCATCTGCGACGGCACTCACTCTCGAAGCACGATTAACCATTGGACCGAAATAATCCATTCTCTTGGTCACAATGTCTCTTTCACACACCGGACGACCCCAATGAATACCCATTCTCACTGATAAACCTCTGAAAATAACGTTGTTCTCTTCATCTTTGATCTCACAACATTGATCACTTGCCAGAATCTCTGCTGGCCATTCATCAGTCGATAAAAGTTGCGATTGAACAGTGAAACACCACAATAGCGCACTAATAGGTGTTGGGAATGAAACCATGAAGGCGTCACCTTCAGTTTTCACTTCATATCCTCCAATGATTCTCAATTGTCGTCTCATGATCGCATTGTGAACTTTGATAGCTGAACGCATAGCAACTGGGAAAGTATCCCATAGCAGTGTAGAATTTTTGATATCAGTGAAAACCATAGCCAACTCTCCAGTAGGGGGTTCTATCTCTTCATCCAATTTCCGGAGTAACGAATCTTCAGGTTGTGACGATCTTTCGTGATATTTCTGCTTGACAGTGAATTGTCTCAAGGATAAAACAACAGCAGTTGCTTTATCACTAGCACCATACGAAATGGCAAAATCTCTTAGTTTTTCTGCAGCAATTCCAGGATTGGATTTCTCTTGTCTCACAATATCAGCAGCAAGGTCGTAAGGAACTTTTTTCCAAATTTCAGAAGTTGCAATGGCAATCATCTCTTCGGATTGAGTCAAATCATATTTCGAAATACTCGGACTAGCATTAATATGTGGGATCAATTTGAAGAATCCCACAGCTCTAGAAACATCAGAGACACCATCAAGATAACCATCAGTAGTGACATACCCACCCGATTCTCTGATTCTTTCATACTCCTCCTGGGCGTAAGGCTCATGTTTAGTAGTCATCAATGTGTATTCTCCATCAGACTTAGTCAAAATACCCATAGTATCTCCTATATTGGCAACATATAGTTGGTTAGCCTTGATGTAGATAACAGTGGCACAACATCCAGTTAGCCCATCTGTTTCTAACGTGAGTTCATCGGTTGTAGTAGTTCTATGAGCAGCAGCGGAACTGAAAGTAGATGATTGATTCTTGTTGATAAGAATACTCATTTCAGAGTTCATAGTAAGGAAAGCTCCTCTGAGACAATCTTCCACAGTCTTTGATGAACTTGCGCCTTGCGTTTCAATATTATCCAGTTCTTTAGCCAAATGAATTTGGAAAGTCTCTTGAATAATCTTTGAAATCTTATCACCAGTATCATCGGAACAATTCTTACCGTCGTAAATGGTAATAAGCTTTTCGTCTGGTTGACCTCTAAATTTCTCAATGACAACATCTCTAGTGGTCAAACTGGATTTATCACCAAGTGTATCGGAAATACCATAACCAAATCTTCCCAACTGAGAAACTGTGGATCTCACTCTGACATCGACACTTTGATCTGGAACAGCATCCGTGGTTATAGTAACATCCATTAAACCAAGTAATTTCAGATCTTTGAGAACCAAGAAAGAGTCTAATGTATCCTCCATTCCTTCTCGTTTGTGCAATGGTTTGATTTCCAATCTCTTGTTACCGGAAAGATTGAGATATTTCAGTTTCTGGTTATAACTCCAATTCCAGTCGTAAGGGATGTTACCGATATTGTATTTCAAGTTGTTAGAACCAACATCTAAAGCAGTTATATTCGGGATCTTCGACAATTCAGCTGGTAGAGTATGGAATCTGTTACCATTTAGATGTAAAGTTGTCATCTCAGAAAACGCATCAAAATCTTCGACTGGCAAACTAGAGAGATAATTTCCGCTCAAATACAATTTTTGCAACTTTGTCAAGTTGTTCATATGTCCCGGTGGAATATCATAAAGTTCGTTGTATGAAAGATTGAGGATCCTGAGATTCACAAACATTGACACAGTGTGAATCACCGTATCTGAAAACTTGTTGTCGTTCATACTCAACGTCTCCAAAGACTTTTCCAAACCAAAACGAAGATCTTTAGTCATTCCCTGTGATCCAGAAACTTCACTTCCTCTTCTCTTGGCAGCAACTGCATCGCGCTCTTGTTGAGCAGAGCCAGTGTGTGATGGTACTCTGAGTGCCTTGATTGTTGTTGCTGTGTTGGCTCTGTTCAATCCCGGGATGTTGGTGAAAGATGCATTTGTTGGTGGATCAGGGAATGACTCAAGCAAATTCGAAGAAATATTCAAATGTTTTAATGAACCTAAAGACCAAATTTCAGGTGGTAAAAAGCTGATATTGTTCAAATGTAAGTCCAAGTAAGACAACTTCGTTAGTTTACCAATTCCCCTTGGCAGAGAGGTGAGATTGTTTCTGAATAACGAGAGATACGTCAAGTTCTCCAATTTAGAGATATCATCAGGCAAAGAACTCAAATGGTTGTAATCCAACGTCAATTTCTCAACGTTTGGCATCTTGGAGAAGAATGAACACGACGTCAGTTTGGATTTGGAAACGTCAACAAATTTCAATTTGGTCATAATTTCATCAAATCTGACCACTGTAACAGGGTTGATATTTAACTCCAATTCTTTCAAATTGGAAGCGCTGCTTTTGAAAACTGATATGTTGTTACCAGTGGCCCTTATAACTTCTAATTGAGGTAGGTAGCGTAACGAATCAATGGTATCGAATTTGTTGAAACGAATATCTAGTTTCACTAGAGTCTTTAATTGGCTGAAGAAAGATGGTAATTCTTTGGTGAGCTTGTTTGCTGCCAGTTGCAAGACTTCTAACTTTGAAAAACTAACCAAAGGTTCAGACAGAGTAGAGATGGAGTTGTATGATAAATCCAATTCTCTCAATCCTTGAATTCGAGACACTGCCTCAGGGATAGCCTTGAGTCTATTCGAAGATAAATTCAAAATTTGCAGGTTTTGCAATTCTGAAAAACTGTTTGGCAAATTCGAAATTCTATTACATGCCAAGTTCAAGGTGGTTAGTGTTGTAAGCATTGAAATTTCGGGAGGTATAATTTTAATATAATTCACCTCAAGATTCAAATCCATCAGTCTCGGAGCATGAACAACAGGAGTAGGGAACTTCGGATTACCACTTCTGGTGAATGTGAGAGAAAGCAAATTTCGACAATCATGCATGAATTCTTTAGTGAACTCGAATGATGGATTCTGCGACACGTCTAATGAGATGATTGGCTCAGCATACAAAAAATTTGGAATATCTTGCAAATTCCAATTATTAAGATTCACGTTTTGTGGATTAATCATTCTTCTTCTGTCCTGACTGATCAACTCGACTCCTCTGTCTTGAACTTGGAACATGAACAGGAAACTTAAATCAGTTCTCTCGATATAATCCAGGTTATCTCTTTGGTTATAACCGTACCAAAAAAGCATGGTTCTTTGAATCTTCAGAGGTCTTTCATCCAGCGAAAGTGTACGGATCAGACCACCACATTTCAACACGATTATATGGTCTTCTTCGGTCTTGAGGAACCTTTTTCTGCGAAGACTATCCAAAATGTCTTTACAAGTAGTGTCCAAGGTACAAGGAATAACAGAACTCTTGTCTCCCTTGAACACTCTAACCGATGATTTGGCCGCGCCTTTCAATTCTTTAGCGTGATACGCATGGTGCAAATGATGGTGATGGTGATGGTCCTCACTAACAGAAGTTTTAGATTCCTTGCGAAGATTATTATTTGTGGCGAGTTGTACATTTTCGTTTTTGGTCAGTGGAGATGAAGATGGTGGTGTAGTATTGGAGGTTAGAGCTGTATCTGGTGGCGTGGAGAGATCGTCTGAAGAAACGGCAGGAGAACCTGATGAAACTGATGAAAAAGAGCCTGGATTGGATTCTCTGGTGAGACTGGTCGCAGTGAGATTTTCTCCAGTATTCTTGACTTTCCAACTTTCAGGAGGTTTCCAATCAGACTTGTCTTGTGGTTGTGATGATACACTGGCCATTGAGCCCATTCTTGACATACTTGAGTCATGCATTTTTGTAATTGAGGACATCTGCTCAGAATCAGTATCGAGATCGATACCAAATGGAGAACCACTTTTAGCGGCAATCACCTGTGGATTACGATCTTCATTGAGAGCGGAGAACTGCAACCGTTGAGGGAGGGGGATGGACTGTTGTCTTTGCATGGACTGAAGTTGCGATTTTGATTTGTTGCGAGGTAAAAGTCCACTTGTGCGATGCTGTTCCTGTTCTGAGTTCGCAGGAGAAAGTTCCTCGGTTTGAGCCTGTCTCTGGTTTGTTGGATCTGATTTACGTGCAAACTTCGATAATGAAGCACCAGAGACCCGTTTGAGGCCTGTTGATGTAGTTGGTTCACTTTCTCTGCGTGAAGGGATGAATCTGTTGAAAAGTGAGGTTGATCTGCGACTCTTTTTCGGTTTGATCGGAACATTCAAAGGTGGGACATTTTTCTCCGAACTCGATCTCACAGCATGAAATCCCAAATGTGATGGCGGAGCGCCTGTTTCCAAAGTGGACGACCGTCTACTACCATTCGAGGTGACGGTACCGAACGTACCGGACGTGCCGACGGTGTTGTTTGAAGCAAGACTGGAAGAGCTCATTACGCGGGCATTGAAGCCTTCTTGACGCAAATTAGAGCTTTGTGATTCATTTGAAGTCAAATTAAATGGTGCTACAGTTGATGGATGTCGCGAGCATGTTGGCGACGTGAGAGGACTCGAATCGCTTGAATTAGCTTTTTTGCGACGATTGGACGCTTGTGGACTCGCACCATCGGACTTGTTGCTTGTATATGCTTCATCTGTATATCTGGAATTGAACTTTGGTGGACCATGGGCTTCATAATTGAGATTCGAAACGTTTTGTTGCTGCTGCTGCCCATCAGAGCCTGCTCGCCGCTGTCCGGACATGGCAAAAAACGGGTAATATTAAAGACAATTCCAGAACACTGTTCAATATGTTGCAAATGGGACTTTTCCTGTCCTTAAAATTGTTCAATTGCGCTGGCTAGGTGTGTTAACAGCAAATTTATGCTGACAAGTCCTTTGTTTGACAAAATACGTGACAATGTCTGCAATGTTGGGTATGCGGGGTTTGATTAAATCACTCACGCACAACACTGATCAGATAAACCGTTTTATCTGGACTTAAATGGGCAATTGATCAAAAAAAACTCGTTGTTTAATTGAACTTTGCTTTGAAATAAGTAAGAGCTACTACGGACTTTTTTTTTTTTTTTGCAGACAGAAAATATTAGTGCTAGCCAGCCCTTTGTGAAAACTGCGAAATTTCGGGTCTGACAGGGAGCTCTTTTATTTGGAAGGTTAAAAAAAAAAAAAACTCAGCTGATACCGGTCACCTGACTAGTCGCTTATAACAGCCAATCGGACAGAATTTCGTCCCGCTTACGTACACAGCACTGTTTGAGCGTAATTTTTTTTAACCTACAACGGTTTTATTATTTTTGTGGCTAAATAAATTTAACGAATCTAGATTTTTTTGCCTTTGGTGCCCTTTTTTCACATAGTTTGCCCACTAGTCCGATAAACCACAATTTATCGGAGTGGCAGGTTCCAATTATCATTCTGACAGGTTCAGTCGAATAACAAATTTTATTCATATTAAGCTCTTTCCGGTCTCTGCAATATGAGAACTTGAATCTCTGTTAATTGAACGATTTCTACCTTACTGTTCATCATGCTTGGAACTTTGTTCAGGCGAAAAGAGTATTATTCAGGAGGCTCTCATGGCTCACATGGTTCACATGACTATGGGGCCTCTGACCAAAGTTCAAATTCAACACTGTCCTCATCATTGCATGCCGCTCAACCATCTCATAGTAACGCCAACCCCATTCCAGGAGTACCACCGCCACCAAATACTGAGGATTGTTATGGTTCAAGTCAGTTATTTGGAGCGGGTAATATGATCCCGCAACCCTGTTTCAAGTTATCTGACAAAACGGGTCTTTTCAGGTTGGTTGTTATGCAAGATGCGGGGATTCGCTCAAAACAGATATTATTTGACTCGGCAATGACTAATGTCACGTTGGGACTGAAACCAGCTGAACCTTTGGGATCTTCAACTCCGCCAATAAATAAAACAACGTTTCACTCTCTTAACGAGCTTTCCGCTTATATGTTTGGCTATTATGGAATTCTTATCAACGACGCAGCATCCGCTACAAAACTTCACTGTCTCCCCCCGCTGCCTTCAATGCCAAACTCGATGTTGGTCACCAGACTTTTCTCGCTCGACCCATCATTCAAGCTCAAACACCAAAGCAACTCTTGTTCAGAATGGAGTCCGCGTTCATGTGTTCCCATAGACGACACACCTCTTCACGAAAACTTAACTACACGGTTCTCTATTGGCCTCGTAATCCCTGTTGGTCCAAACTCGGAAAATATGCATGAAATCCTCACTGATAATTGGAGTGAAATCGAAAGCCGATTGGCTTCAATACAACTATTAGTGGTTGCAAAATTGAAGGCTTTACATCAAACACACAGATCTAAAAAACAACCATCACAGTCATCTCAACCCCAAATCAATTCAACTCCTTCCAGAAAGTTATCGTTCCCAATAAATGTGCTACAAAAGTATGGGGAATTCCATCAGTTTCTTCATACATTTGTGAGATCGCTGATTTTCCTCGTTGAGACTCCTAGACTCTTTATTTCATTGAAGAATTCCGATTTCACATTGATGAACTGGGCTTCAACAGTATCTTCTTGGCTTGAATTGAAAGACGGACGTCAATCGACGCCGATTCACAACGATTTTGGTTCCCCTTTCCATCGGTCCCCGTCTCCTCAAATGGCAAACAACTCTGTGTTCAGTCCACTTTCAACATCTGCCTCAACGCCCACGTCAATGCATTTTGCTCCACCTCAACCGATTTCAATTGCAATGTCTTCTTCCCAATCCCCAGTGACAAGTGTGAAATTTCTAGCCACTTTGTTGTCGGTTTTGATGCCATTAAGAAATGAGATATTAGATGGACCTGCAAATCCCGGAAAATCGATAACCACTCGTGTAGTTATTGTCACAGGTAATCCAATAGTTTCACAAAAACTAATATTCATATTAGCAGGTTTGTTGGGGTATGATCATTATGAGTTTATTTGTTCGGAAGACATTGGAAAGAGTGCTGAAAAACAGACAAATGTTGAGAAAGAAACTACCGAAAACGATCCTGTTACAATATTCACCAAGCCAATTCCTATTTTAAGAAGTGATGAAAATTCCTCCTCTGAGAGTGGGACTTCATCTCTTGGGGTGGGTGGTGGTGCCGAAGCAATTGGATCACAATCTGGTTCATTAACCAGGGGTTGGGAAATTCCCACAAGATCTCAACCATGTATATCCAATTCTCCAATTTTCAAAAACTCTGATGTTGTGAAGCCCGAAAGAGTTCCAGTTCCTCAAGTTCGTAGAACATCATCGTATGCTTCTTTACAAAACTTGTCCACATCTTATAATTCTCAACAGAGTGTGAATTCATCATCTTGGAGAAGCCGTTTTCACTTGGGTTCGTTTGTTGATAGATGGAGAGCAGGGGCATCAGTTCCTGGAGTTTCTATACCAAACAACAACGGCTCTGGTCCATATGATCTCACCACACCTTCTCCCTCGATCGAATATGACGAGTATCAATGGAGGACATCAACTCCCACAAGCAATACCACTACTCCAACTGATTCTATGCACAAATTGTCAAAAGCTGCTTCAGCATTGGACTTAGGTGTTGTTCCACCACATATGTTCCCTCCACCATTGAATCGATCTATCTCCACCTTGTCTGGATTTAAAACCATCACCAAAAGTGGAGGTGGGTTCAAATTTGTCACTAAAGAAACAAATGTTGTCCGCCGGTCAACCTGTTCTTTGCTTCAATCATCACAAGGGATTGAAAACGACATTAAAGAGAGAATCAAGACGATGCTCGGGTCAGAAATTGCATTTGATACATGTTTTGAAAATGGAGTTAAACTAGTTGATGTTGTTATGCCATCGTCTAAGTCCAATAAAGATTGTCAAAGACATACGTTGCCCTTGCTCGCTGGATATATTGAACAATTCCGTCCTGAATTTTCGATGATGGCATGTCCTCAACATCACAATTTGGAGAATCAGATTGCGGAAGCCTTAAGGGACGATGTTTTCAAAATGGGTAGAGGTTCGAAATCACAAACGTTCCTGATCAATTTAAGACAACGAGAGATCAAATTAATTGAATTTTCGTACCCTAATGGTGGAGCCAGCTCTTCAACACCGGGTTCATTGTACCATTCTAATCTAACATCGAGTTTAGAGTTCAGTGCGAAGAAGCCATCAGTTACGAAAATTTTTGCACCTTTCCAGGATACAAAACATGATGCAATTTCCATGCTGTCATCATCTGTATCATCGGCATCAAGTTTGAACTCTTTCGGATTCGGACGTAATCATGGAATGTTGAATAGACAACAGATCGAAAAGTATGATTCCTTGTTAAGCGAGATTTCGTTACAGATCAATAAAGTTAGTGAACATAACCATTTGAAGGATATGGGAGAGGTGATTAGAGAGGACGATACGGTTGTCATTGACACTGACAAAGAGGATCTCGAGGAGTTGGCGATCAATGAAAAGGCTGCTTGTGGGGTGATAAGGGGATTGATTGGAGGGATTCTGGGCGAGTAGAACAGCGGGCACTGAGTCATTTGAGTCGTTAGTGATATGACCAGCTTTGCTACTCATTCCTCACTGATGTATCCAAAATCCGTCAGATGAGAGGAATTTCCAAGAGTCGTTGTTGATGCAGTATATACAAGAAAATTTATTTATAGTTACGAATGAACGAGGGGAAATGGCGATGCAATGATGTGTCTGTCACTTCTCATAATGTTGACTAATGACGTGTAACGGGCTACCAGAGATTCATCGAGAAATCATTGGACGGTCCTGATTGGAGTTGTCTTTCCAAGCGTTCGATGGTTTCGAAACCTGCCCATAAAGTGGCTCGCTTTGCTTGCTCCGCTCTAGTCTCTCCTCAAGAAACTCTGGTACGCCTCATTAGCGATGTTGACTTGTCCAATCGATTTTAGCTGTTTCTTACCCTCCTTCTGTCTCGACAACAACTTCTTTCTTCTCGAAACATCCGAAGCATGCAATTTCGCCAAAACGTCCTTTCTTCTAGCCTTGATTGTCTCACGAGCTATAATTCTATTATTTGCCTTTGCCTGAATGATCACTTCAAACTGTTGGATTCTTAAAAATTCTTTCAACCTTTGAACAGCCTTCCGGGCATTACGTTCGATTTGAGATCTATGCATCACCGTAGAGAGAGCATCAACACTTCTTCCATTGACCAACAACTCCAATTTGTGGATATCTGAACGCAGATAACCATGATCTTCGTAATCCAACGACGCATAACCACGAGTTGCACTTTTGAGCCTGCCAAAGAAGTCATCAATCAATTGAGAAGTTGGCAACAAATATTTCATAAGAGTTTGACCATTTGTGAGGTACTGTAGGTCGACTTGTTCACCACGGTTGTCATCACACAGCTTCATGACTGCTCCAGTGTAATCTTTTGGGAAAGTCATTAACGCTTCGACGTATGGCTCGCTAAAGTATGCGATATTTGATCTCTTGGTTTCATCTGGGAAATCATCTGGATTCGAAATGATCTGTTCTCTTCCATCATTATAATGAATCTTGTATGGAACCGTAGGGGCTGTGATAATAAGATTTTTACCGTGTTCTTTTTCTAATCTTTCTTTGAAAATAGAAGCATGGAGGGACCCTAAGAATCCTAGACGCCAACCTTGTCCAAGGGCACTCGAAGTTGCACGTTGGAAAGTAACTGAACGATCATTAAGGAACAAATGCTGTAAACTTTCCTCCATTTTCTTGAAATCTGCTCCATCTGCCGGGTAAGCACCAACGAAAACCATGGGTTTCGGCTCTTCAAAACCGGCTAGCGGCTCCACCTTCGAGTTGGCATTGACTAGTGTATCACCGACATAAGCTTCACTTGGATCTTTGAAACCAGGGATGACGTAAGCAACCTGGCCGGCCACTAACTGAGGCATCGGACGACGATCAGGGTACATTATACCAACTTCTTTGATTTCATATTTCTCTCGAGTTCTCACACTCTCAATACGCATTCCCTTGCGAATAACTCCATCGACCACATTGACAAGCAAAATGACGCCAACGTATGGATCGTACCACGAGTCGACAATCTGTGCACGTAATGGAGCATCACGACGACAATGTAAAGGAGCTGGGACGTTTTCGATGACGGCAGGCAAAATAAATTCCACGTTTAATCCTGTTTTCGCACTCACATGGATCACGTCATCGCGATCAAGCTCAAAAGTTGTCTCGATTTGTTCTTCTGCTCTTGGGATGTCGGCAGTATCTAAGTCGATTTTGTTGATCACGGGTAGTAATTTGAGATCCATAGAATAAGCAAGATAGAAGTTTGCTACTGTTTGTGCCATAATACCTTCCGAGGCATCGACCAGCAACAAAGCTCCTTGACACGAGGCATATGATCTTGACACTTCTAGTCTGAAGTCAACGTGGCCTGGAGAGTCAACTAAGTGAAACAGATAGTCTTCGCCACGGTAATGATACAACATTGACACAGTCTGTGCCTTGACGGTAATTCCACGTTCACGCTCGACATCGAGTTTGTCGAGAATCTGTTTGTTAGCGTCTCCGGGTTTGATGACTCCAGTTAGTTCAAGGAGTCGATCGCTGAGCGTTGATTTACCGTGATCCACGTGTGCAACAATAATGAAATTTCTGTAATTCTCGAGAGGCACTTTTGCCATTCGTTCGGCTAGCTCTTCAGAAGACGAGCAGCGGATAGGATTTTCGGGGGAGAGAGGGTAGTCGGTGTAGGTTTTGTACGAGCGAAAGTTTAAGGGGGCAATACTGGGCACGCACGAGCCCCTGTAATATCTCATGCGTCTGAAAGACCCCGTAAAGACCGTTCGCACATTCCTTAGCCACATGTGTAGATGGATGAGTGTGTTGGTTGTGGTGTAGAGACGGTGATAGTCCTGTCGATCAAGAACGATCAAGAAAAAAATTGAAAAATATGATGAAAAATATTATAAGCGAACAATGTGCGAGCTGAGCATCGAAGCGTGCGAAGCGTGCGAGGCAGGTGGTTCGCCTGGTTTTTGCTTGCCATCGCAGATTTATCTGAACGGGGAGCGGGAAGATTCGCTACACTAAAGTAACCTTTCGCTAAACTATAGTCGTGATTCTTACTGCAATTTTCTAGTCACTACACAAGTGCTCTAATGTACATACGTTGCGGACAAGCGGAACAATTGTCCTGTCGACACAATCTTCGCCAGTAAACAACAAGCAAACCGCTAACAAAAAGCGGGATGCACCAAACTAATGGTAGAGTGCAAGCTGTCGGATTAAGAGACTCAATTAGTCGTATTGACTAACATTTCTCATTGTCTGAGCTAGGGGAAGCTCGCAACTGGCGCAACAAGCGAAGCAAGCAAAACAAGCAAAACAAATTCCTCGAAGCTTGCTCCGCTTCGCTCTCAAACCAAGCTCGCTAATTGGCATTCTTCAAAACTACCACCACTGAATCCCCCCTCAAAAATAACTTCGAAACAAATCTCTCCCTCACCGTCTTCTTATTTCTATCCTCAACATTGGTCTCACTCCAAAACTCCTTCACGTTCTCCAAAATCATGTTACAATGCTTATCAAAGGCTTTGACTTTTGAAATCAATTTGTGGTTATTTCTCAATGAAATGAGAACAGTAGAATTGGTCTGCACAGCCTGCGTGAGAATCCGCAAAGGACCGTTTTGGAACTCGTAGTCTTCCAAATCCTGCAGTTCCTTTTGTGACATCTCCGCCTTCGGCTTGTTCGTGAGTTCAGACATGGTTGGCAATAGTTGTTATGGATGCGTACTAATTAACATACAAGTTTACCAATTTTTTTATACTATATAGAAATGGTTTAAATTTTTACTCTTCTCAAAACATCTGTACACCTCAAGTCGCGCCTCGCCGAAAATTATAAAAATACTCATCCTTTGATATAAAAAAGGGCTCGCTCGCTTGTTCGCTAAAACTAACTCGCTCACTCTTTCTTCCGTATATACATATCCGTTGCTCACGATGTTTGCATGCTCCTTGCACACGAACGTTGCGCGAACACTGGCACAACATCTCCGACCACCATCACGCCTACCACATTTGCGCTTACGACACATCACGAGACCTTATTACTCATTCTCCTCCGACAACAACACAACCGAAGATGACAGCCCCAATTACACAGCCGGACCCAATATTATTGATGTGATTAATGAAATCAACGATGACCATTTATTCCGATCGGACTTACATAACGGCCGTGGTACCATCGATGGAGTGACGTCTCAAATTGACGGATTGCTCCCCATAACGGGACACAACGCACATACAGACCGTAAACCAGGAGATGAGACACGTTCTACAGCACAAGGTGATATTCGTGTTGAATCGTTTCTCGATACAAATCGAATTTATAAAGAACTCCACGCTAGCGGATTCAATGAGGCACAAAGCGAGATTGTCATGAAGTTGATTCACGCGAAATTTACTGAAAAATTGACTTGGTTATACCATGGTTTTGTACCAAAAGTGGATTTAGAGAACGAAGCATATCTCTTTGAGGCGGCTCAAAGTGAACTATTAGTGGAGACACGGAATTACAGAGAACTTTCAATCACAGATTTGACAAATTCATCAATTATTTTGAAAAGAGTTTTCAGTACTTTGCAAGATGAAACTTCCTCGAGGATTCAATTGAACGATAATATGATTAGAATGAACATGAATCAATTCAAGCATGAAAATAATCTTCATCAAAAGCAACTGAACTTGAGAAATCAAGAACTTAATAACAAGATCATCACAGATATGATATCGGGATTACGTTCCGACATTGAATCGTTCAGATGGCAACTCACAAGATCGGGTATTTTCGCTATTTTGATCATGGCTATAGCGATTTTGAGTTGCTGGAACGTCACCAAAAAGATTCAATTTGGACTCGAAGCTGAGGCTAATGAGATGAATGAAGTTACGTTCCTCCGGCAGATCCATGAGCCTGCTGATGAGGAAAGTCGCGAATATGAGGCAGATTGGGACGAAAATGTCAAGGTGCAATAATAGAAGAACTAATATACTAACTAAAGTTTACTTAAATCATAATTTCGACTTCATAAATCTTTCAAAAGCCTTCTGGGGTTTATTTTCAACCCATTTGTTCAATCCCATCATACTTTCGTCCAGAACCTGAGCTCGAATAGCCTCGTCAAACGAACGTCTCAAAAGTTTCTTATTTTCTAAAATCACTTGATGATCAACACCATTCAACTTCTTGTTCAAATCATGGATTAAAAATTTGTTGAATGCTTCAGTATCGTCATAATCAAAGATCTGGTTGAGCAATCCAAGACGATAAAGCTCACCAGCTGGAACTGGACTAGCAAACGCAATATGTTCTATTGCTTTACTGAGGCCAAGCCTAGCAGAGACTGTTGTTGATGCTGCACACTCGTTATCCAGTCCAATTCGACTGAATGGGAAGTTGACATACACTTTTTCGTTCATTGCGTATATGAGATCACACATGAATACACAACTCGCAGAAAGTCCAATTGCTGGACCATTGAGAGCAACACACAGTAGCTTTCTATGGCTTGTGAATTCATGAACAAGTGACATGTTTTTAGCTGTAACATTCGAAAGAAAATAATCTGCTGGTTTGTTTTGCAGTTTCGAAATCGCTTTCACATTTGCCCCTGCTGAGAAGAAATCTCCAGTAGACTGAAGTAGTGTTATGACGGTTCCTGGGTGTTGATCTGCTTCTCTCAGAAGTTCAACAAGTGCTACGAATTGTTCGATTGTGAGGGCATTTTTCGATTCTGGTTGATTGATTTTGATGACAAAAACGTGTCCACAAATCTCCTTGATGATAGCCGGCATTTTGTGTGTGGGAAAAGCACTTATACTTTCGTTTTAGTGGGTTGCTGAGATGTTAAGATATTTATCTAGTTGAGTGTGGGGTAAAAAATTGCAATGAGCCGCACTGGTCGCACTGGGTCGACGCCATGTGATAATCCGCTGTTTTTTTTTTTTCAGGTTTTCTGGATCCGCTCTTCATCGCCGTAAAAAAACCGCTCGCTAAAACTTTCTCGGAATTGCTCGCCTCTTCTTGCCGTACGGGGTCACTACACACTATTGGGAAAAAAACTACATTTTGCAGTGGGATCATTACTCTACATAAATAATCCAACAAGTCCGATGTTATTCTCTTCTATTCATTACCATGTTGCTTTGAGCACTTGCTAAAAAAATGTTGTGCAACAGAACTTTCCGTGCTGTTCAGCGCGGCTCTCTTAGAGCTGCCGCTACCAAATCTAGCAGACTCGCTTACACTGGATCCAAGTTGGCTTCTCGTTTTGTTCAAACCCGTTCAAATGCCCAATTGGCTTACTTTTCTGCCCCAAAACATCTTACAAACGAACCAATTCGTCCATTTGGTAAAAACGATGAGTTGGATTGGGATCTCCTCAAGAATGAGATTTTCTCTCTTTCTGACTCCGTTACTGAAGTTCCTCTCGTTATTGGTGGTAAACGTATTTCTCCAAGTGAAAGACAATCGCTCACTCAAGTCAATCCAGGAAACCATCAACAGAAGGTGGCTGTGTACGCTACTGCTACTGAGCAAGACGTGGCTGATGCAATCAAGGCTTCTACTGAAGCAAAGAAAATTTGGCTCAATATGAGTTTCAGTGACAGAGCCGCTATTTTCCTCAAGGCAGCTGATCTCATCTCTACTAAATACAGATACAAAATGTTGGCAGCCACGATGCTAGGTCAAGGAAAAAACGTTTATCAAGGTGAAATCGACTGCGTTGCCGAGTTGATTGATTTTTTCAGATTCAACATTAAATACGCTGAGGAGCTTTACAAGACACAGCCACCAGAATCTACTGATGGTGTTTGGAACCGTTTGGAATACAGACCTCTTGAAGGTTTTGTTTATGCCGTGACTCCATTCAACTTCACTGCCATTGCTGGTAATCTCGTTGGTGCACCTGCTTTGATGGGTAATACCATTGTTTGGAAACCATCCGCCTCCGCAATCTTGTCCAACTACATGCTTTTGGAGATCTTGGAAGAGGCCGGTTTACCTGCCGGTGTTATCAACTTTATTCCTGGTGATCCAGAAGCCATTACAAGCAAAGTTCTTGCTGATGAAAAGTTCAATGCTCTCCATTTCACTGGTTCTACACAAGTTTTCGCCAATCTCTGGGCCAAGATCGCTGGTAACACAGCAGCTGGAAAATACCGCGATTTCCCAAGAATTGTGGGTGAAACTGGTGGTAAGAACTTCCATCTTATTGACAAGTCTGCCAGTGTTAAACATGCTGCTTTGTCAACTCTGAGAGGTGCATTTGAATATCAAGGTCAAAAATGTTCTGCAACTTCTCGTCTGTATGTTAACTCCAAAATTTGGCCAGAATTCAAAGAAGTGTTGGTCTCACACGTTAACGAGATTGTTCCTACCAACACATCTGCCATTGATGGATTACATCAATTTATGGGACCAGTCATCCACGAAGGCTCGTACAACAAGCTTGCTAAAGCTATTAATTCCATTGGATCAGACCCTGAATTGACCTTGGTTGCTGGTGGTGAACACAGTAAAGCAGAGGGTTTCTTTGTTAAGCCAACAATTGTGGAGACCAGCAACCCTGACCATGAATTCATGTCGACTGAATTTTTCGGTCCACTTTTGACAGTGTATGTTTATGAAGATTCAGCAGATATCTCTGAAGTGTTTAACAAGATTGATAAAAGCACTAAGTACGGGCTTACTGGATCTGTTTTCGCTAATGATAGATCATTCATTCGCCAAGCTGAAGAGAGATTACGTTACTCAGCTGGTAACTTCTACATCAATGATAAGTCCACTGGAGCTGTTGTTGGTCAACAAGCCTTCGGAGGCAGTCGTATGTCTGGAACAAACGACAAAGCTGGTGCTGCGTCGCTTATTGCTAGATTTGTCACTCCAAGGGCAATCAAGGAGAACTTTTACGAAATTACTGGATACAAATATCCAAGTAACCAATAATCACGTTGTTTATTAACCCAAAAAAACACAATTCATAAGAAAAATAATCATAAAAAGAGAAAGTAAGGTTTCGTATTCGTAGATTTGTTCGTTATCGTATCGTATCGTATCGTGGAACGACCGACAAAGCAGCAGCTTGTCAGTCGCTTGTCAATGGATTTGACATCATAGTAACTACCGTTTCATAAACTTCTTGAAAAAACCGAGTGTTCCGTTGCTCGTGGTGGTCGTCGTACTGGTACTGTTGGTACTGTTGGTAGAAGAAGGTTTTTCCTTCATGTTCGATGAATGCGGTGCCGTTTTGGTTGTTTCCGGGGGTTCTATTGATGTCTTTTTAAAAACCTTGCCAGAGACACCACTTGTGGCGCTCATTCTTCTGTTGTATTGCTCCACAATGGAGCTTGCCTTGGACGCAGGCATCTGGGGCACCGCCATTCCGGTGGCACGGTCAATGTTGGAAAGTGTATCTGATGTCGGACTCATCAAAACGGTTGGTCTCGAAAACGGCGACGTTGACATCGAACCATTGCTACTGTTCGACCTGTATTTTGCAGCTGAAGGCAGATCTTCATCGCCTAACAAAGACCGAACTTTGAATGCTGGCTTTGATGCTGCCAGTTCCGATGCTACTGTGTTTCCTTGATCCTCAATAAGAGGTAGGTCGTTCAGCTTTTCGAAAAACGAACACGTTGTTTCATTGGTCTTCAGTCTTGACACTGAACCAAAAGAATCAATGGAGTCGTTTGAAGAGACAGATGATGAGCTGGAAGAAAGTACAGCAGATGACGACGTTATCGAATTCTTTTTGATCGGGATTGGTTTCGATGGTGCATTGGCAAAAGGTTGATGGAAAACAACACCACCTGGAGAATCAACTAATTGTGTGTTTGGCTGATCTTTTTGAACCGGTTCATTTGGATTATAGCCAGCATTAACATAAATGATAGGAATGAAACTTTTACGGCTTAGAATTGAACTTGAACGTCTTCTCCTGAATGATGAACCAACCAATATAAGATTAGGATTGTAAAGGTTGAGAACATCACTCAAATAGTTTGTTGTTCTAAAAACCTCAAAGTTAATTGAGGCCTTCAAATTCG
The DNA here is from genome assembly GCA_030578575.1 of Ogataea neopini. Lineage (NCBI taxonomy): Eukaryota > Fungi > Ascomycota > Pichiomycetes > Pichiales > Pichiaceae > Ogataea > Ogataea neopini. The sequence goes on from JAJMSO010000001.1 coordinate 1,271,462, forward strand.
GATCGTGACTTAGAAACTTTGCTAAAACTAGCTCTACGAGCTCTTTGAGACAGGTTTCAATGGCAGTTTCGTCGCTGAAGGAACAACAAACAACAACGTTATCTCCGTCTTTGCTTAGTTTGTGAAGATAATAATCAACGGCGCTGAGAGACGACATCTTGCTCGAAATTAAAATGACATAAAATTTGTTATTATTCAATTGCTGAGTGTAATCATGGTGTTTATAGCCCAGACATAGAGAGTTGTTCTTTACTATTGGTTTTGTCGGATAATCAATAGCGTTTGAGTTTGCCAATGACGTTTTTCTTGCCAGTTTCGATGAAGCGATTGAAGATAATGAGTAATCGGTTTCGAACTTGAATTCATCAACGTTGACAGTTCTTGTTGCGAATTGCGAATCTAATTGTAGAATCTCTTCATCTGTCATTTCAACAAGTGACTTCTTTCTGTTACGCAGAACAGTAAAGTTGCCACTTGAGGCAGAACCTATTGAGTTATCACGGTTTTTAAGAATTGACTTAACATCCGTTTGCGGTGCCAGCACCGGTTTTTCCGTGAATGGCAGATCCTGTGTGTTCTGGATCACATCGGGACTGTAGTTGTCAAATGAAACTTTCTTGTGATAATAGTCGAGTGGGGATGACATGCAGTTGATGTTACAAGGTGGCTTTATGACACCCTGTGTATAAAAGCAATAGTTGAAGAGAAGAAAACTAATTCAAAACGCCAGAGAATTCCGGCTAAAATGGTGTGATTTAGCCAAGCAAGGGGTGTCGGTCTTTAACTCCGGGAGGCAAGACGGAAGGCAAGACGGGACAGATACGGAAGACAGATGATTGGCAAATCGTCAGCGTTACTATCGTAAGAGCGATGGTGGAAGGGAAACGTTAGCAGGCGCAGCAGTTAGTGCTGCTCATGCTCGCAATCTAGCAGTATTCTTGGCGAATAAAGTTCATCAGGCGGGGATCAAGGGTCTTGGCAGATAAAGCTGCGCCTGCGAGCAAATTGATGATCTCCGCCGGCTCCGTAAAAAATGACACATCCTTGCCGGGGCGGGGGTTCGGGGGTGCGCGGCGAGCTCGAGCCTGCGGCAGTAGCAAAAGCCGCATGGAAGCTGCATGACAGGGTCCCTGATGAAACGAGGGGAAGTTCTGCCGGTGGCGCGAGCCGACGCAAATCGACGGGTGTCGACTTGGACAACCGACGCGTCGCTTATTATACTTCGACTCTGCCATTTTTCATTCCTGTCGTGTGAAATTTTTTTTCCTACCTCAGCGATGTGAAAAAAACTACTACAACATCAACCCTATCAACCCAACCAACATTAATAACACCATTAAACACACCCATCACAACACAATGTCGCAAGTGGAATCATCCTCGTGGGCCGATGCAGAGAACGACCTGCCATCCACGCAGGTGATCGAGAACTCAGATGGAACTAAAACAGTCATCTCATACAAGTTGAACGATCAAGGAAAAAAAGTCAAGGTGACACAAACCGTTAAATTAGTGAAAGTTAGAGAAACTGTGGACCCAGCCATCGCTGCTAGAAGAAAATGGGTCAGATACGGTGAAGAAAAAGGAAACACTACCGTTGGTCCAGATAACAAAACTACACAGTTTGGTGAAGAAGTTAAACTTCTTCTTGGTACAAGTTGGAAAGAAGAAGCTCATAAAGAGTCTGAGAATAGAAAGCAAGAGATGGCCAGCAACAGACAACAAACTGTTGTGTGTAGACTTTGTCAAGGTGAGCACTTCACCATCAAGTGTCCATACAAGGATACTTTGGGAGCAGATGCTGCCGACCCATCTGCCAACGCTACTCCAGAACCAAGCTCAGGTGGTGTCGATGTTGCTGGTTCAAGTGGTTACGTTCCTCCTCACTTGAGAAAGAAGACTGGAGGTGTCATGACTAGATCAGAATTCGAAGCAGAGAGAAGAGAACGTGACGACTCGACGACGTTGAGAGTCACCAGTTTGAACGAGCAAGTTGATGAAGACATCTTGCGTGGATTGTTCGGTAGATTCGGTATGATCAGAAGAGCTACCGTCTTGAGAAACAAGGAAACAAAGGAATCAAGAGGTATCGCGTTTGTCGAGTTTGAAACTATCTCCGATGCCCAGGCTGCTTTGGAGGCTCTCGACGGAAGAGGTTTCATGAACTTGATCTTGAAAGTGGACTGGTCCAAGCCTAGAAAGCCTTGATGATTTATTTAAGCGAAGCATCTTTGTACGTTAACTGATTGGTAATTATAAAAGTTGAGCTACTAGGCACTACGAGCGAGGCGACTTAGTAGCTTGTGAGTAGTCGCGATACTGCTAACACCTTCATTCACTGAAAAACCTCTGCACCACAACCTCTGCCAATTTTTCACTACTCCACACATCATCGTGTAATCCAAAATCATCAATTACAGAATCCACCTCACAGCCCAATTTGTTCAACCATTCCATGAATACAACTGGTTGTCCCTTATAACTAAGCAGCTCATCTTGTGTGCTGTGAACAACTACCAAAAGTGTCAGAGAAGAGTAGATATCAATCAACTCTTTTTTGGTCAACTCATCTAAAGTATTTTGCAACATATTAACATTTTCAAGCCAATCACTCTCGCACTCAAACGCAGTAGAGACAAAATGATCCTTGTAACTTGGATATTCCTGTAACATCGTTTCAATATCGTAGATCCCATCCAAGAAGAATACATTTTGTACTTTTGGAATAGCTTTGTCAAACTTGAGACCGAATTTTTGGAGCACTGGTGCATAAGATAGTATCTGTGTGCAGAATGTTGCCCCAACGGAATGGCCCATGAGCGTCACCTCTTTGATGCCTTGTTTGTAGATGAAATGTAACGCCTCTAATACATCTAGAAGATGGTAAGGGTGTTTAACTTCAGGAGAGAGACGGTAACTTATGCCAAAAAAGTCTAATTGTGTTTGATCGTTTTCAGATACCTGATTGGCCAGTTTGTCAATCGTTCTGAACAGCTCATCTGGCTCGTCGCTGGTATGTGTTTCGTCTATCCAAGCTCCACCATGGATATAAACTATAGGAGCATATGACCCGGAAATGTGTTTTTTTGGAAATGAATATGTTGTCTGCTTTACCGTCTGACGCGGCGACTGATTGTCGTAGGCGAAGGTTTGCGAGTGGATGAGTGGCATGATCGATAGACGTTCTAGGAGGAAGGTAGAATATTGAAAAGCTAGTTCCTGATAATATTTTTTTATCTGGCTGTGTTGTGGAGATCACGTGACTGAATATTAAGGAAGATCAAGCTTTGGACACTCCTGGTGAAACAAGGTACGTGCATTATTTGCCCGATAGCTTAGTTACGATTATAGTAAAAGTTTGTGTAGGTTTAGTTGTCTCAGCACAATTTGGAGCCTGGAGAACTCATCTGAAGTTTTAGTATTACAATTAATTATAAGCAAAAGTTAAATTTAAGAGATATTTAGGGAAGAACTAGTTATGATTTTGAATATGTTTGAAATTGCAGATAGGATGTGTCTAACAGTTTCATTGATGCCATAGTCATAACAAAGTGTATGATAAGTGAAATCAAAGATCATTGCGAAAGGGGCAGTAAATAGCGAGTTGAACGACTCAATCGACTTCTTGCACACCCTTGCACAACCTTACACCACACCTCACCCCAAAGGAGCAATGAAAAATTATCTCGCGTGAAACCCTCGTGAAAATAAAACACGAATTGTTTATTCAAGGGCAAAGTATTCTCTTTTTCTCTCCGTGCAACGATTTCAAATACACACAATGAGCGAATATTCGGACGTGCAACTGTTTGTCAGACCGATCGGTCCAGATGTGACTCATGAAGAGGTTGAAGAGTTTTTCTCTCAAGTGGGTCCTCTCAAAGAACTCAGACTTATGCCTGGTTATGCTTTTGTTGAATATGAGTCACCAGAATTAGCTGAAAAAGCGTTCAGTGATTTCTTGGATAAGAGTTTTGCAGGTGAAACTTTGCAAATTGAATACGCAAAGAGAAAACCAGAGTACGCTAAGAAAGGTGAACACAGAGTTAAAGTGTCCAACTTACCTGCTTCAACTGCTTGGCAAGACTTCAAAGACTTCATTAGAGAAGAAGTTCGTCTCACACCAACATTTGTGAGAATTCCACCAGAAGAACCAACCGTTTGTCATCTTGAGTTCTCGTCAAGAGAAGACCTTGACTCTGCCATCAGTCAACTGAATGGTGTTAGTTTCAGAGACACTCAATTAGTTGCCGAGGAGGATACTAGTCCATACATTGCGTCTGCTTCAAGATCTTTCAACCCTTACAGAAGAAGCGGAGGTTTCAGAGGAAGAGGTGGATTTTTCCCAAGAGGCAGAGGTGGCTACGCTCCAAGAGGCAGAGGTGGTTACGGTGGTTCTAGACCAGACTATCCACCAAGAGATTACAGAGGTCCACCAAGAGGTGGTGACTTTGGTGGTTACCCCCCAAGAGATTATAGAGGTCCACCACCTGATGGACCAGGTGGAGCTCCAGGTGGACCAAGTGGATACAGAGAATTCAGTGGTCCAAGAGGTGGTTACAGTGGATCTAGAGGTTCAAGAGGTGGCTATCCTCCAAGAGAAGGTGGATATCCACCAAGAGAAGGTGGCTACCGTCCTAGAGGTGGTTACAGAGACTTCGATAGAGGTTTCAGAGACGGACCTCCACCACCAAGAAATGAGTACAGATCTGCAAGAGATGGCGATGCCGGATTCCCACCACAAGCTGACAGAGAATACGCAAGAGAAAGATCTCCATCAAGATATTGAATGAGCACATGACGAGTGAGCGGCGAGTGAGTCCCGCGGGTCATTTGCGAATTGGGTTTGATTGATCGCAGGAGAAGATTAATCGAGAAGACAACGAGCAAACAATGATTCAACGGTTTTGTTATTTCATCGTTCACTCATCATTTACTCATCATTTACTCGTTTTTGTTCCATTATGTGTTATATTAGTTCAATATTGTTAAACCGTTGGCTTGTACCAAACCAAAAGTAACCAGTGCAATACGATCGAATCAAATTATCAAGAAAACAGATGAATCGAAAATGAATCGAAAGTTTCAATATGTACCTAGCAATTAGTTTAGTAATGCTTTAACAGCAAAATGAGCAGCTCAACGGATCATTGGAAAATGTCGAGCAAATTTTGAGTTAGTCAAGCCAATGGGCAGTCTTTTTGTTCAGTCGTGCACTTGTCGAAAGGACTCGCCGAAGACCCGCTTGTCTAGTCATTTGCTCGATGTTCTCATCTTTTGCTCATTCGCCCATCTTAGCCTACCTTGATAATCATCATGATCAATTTTCAAATAATTTTCAACAGTGAGAGATTCTGATCACTAGCAAATGACTGATAGATGACTCCTCTTACTCGTCACTACCATCGGACTGCTCAGATTAGTGTACATCATCTTCCGCGCAGGTATTCGATATATAGTTGTAAAATAGTATAGTGTAGAGGCAAATCGGTGCCGTATTGTACATATGTTAATAGAATGAGATGATTGATATAAATGAGTAAATGACGGGCGAAGCAAGTCCTTTTAAAGTCATATGCGACTGACTGTTGAAGCTTGGTAAAGTCGAAGTATTGACTCACTCATTGCAAGAAGAGACTCGAACTGTTTTACTTCACTCTCCATTTTCACTAAAACTCCACTTCCGGCAAATATTTCATAAACAATTCACCTCCTAAAACCCCATCCAATTCTCGCAGTGGTCCCGAAATATCCAATTTCCTTACCCTTCCAATCAATTCGTCAATGTTATCGAGATCTTCATCATCCACTGGACTGCTAGCCCTCGACTGTTGATTAGCAAGTGAAATCAATGCTGATGTCAACAGCTCATTTTTGTCCTGTTCGAGTTTCAAATTCTCGTTTAATCTGTTGACTGCAACATTTTTTGAAAAAGTCAATGTTTCAATGTAATCATTTTGCCATCTAACGTAATTCTCGAGCTTCTTGACGTCGCTCGTGTCCCCTGCAGGCTCATCCGTATCGTCTTCACCAGGAATCTGTTTCCTTTTCAGATCCTCGATATGTTGTAGCAACTTTTGTCTCTCCAACTCAAACTGTTTCACCAGCTCATTCATTTCCATTTGCGTTTCTTGATTCAATATAGCTTCGTTTTCTATTCTGGATGTGATAGTTGCAAATCTAAGAGTGCTCAACGTCTCATCAAAATCAATTGGCGAAATACACGCAATCATCGTAGTTTTAGAATTTCCTCCAATATTCTCCTTTAATAACCATGTAAGCATAGACTCTCTGTACGGGACTGCAAGCCTTTGGTTTTTACCTTTTTCCGACAAAAGAGTCAATATTCTACCTAGAGTAGTTAACGATTTATTGATTTTCGTTCCTTCTTGTTGCCTGACTTTGACCATCCCATTACTGGCAGCAGCCTTTTCAGAGCCTGCCAGATCAACAAGTTTCAAGTTGGATCTCACCTTCGTTATGGAGTTATCATCATGGTTGAATCTTTCTTGTGTCACTGTAACTGTAAAAATCGAATGGGATCTAGATGACTCTTTGTTCAAATTCGTCTCTGCTGTGGTTCTGTTTTGAATTCCTGTATTCAATAACTTCATTATCTCATTTGCATTACTGACTTCAAATTCTGCAAGATTCTCAACAAAGGGTAACTTGTCACTATTCTCTCTCACCCTGAGTTTGTGACCTTTCCCAAGTAGATCAATCACGTTTTCCTGGTATATCTCCAGAAACGAAATCATGACTTTGGTTTTTGTGTCTTGTAATCTGTCAATTCGATCAAAAAGAGCCTGACAAACAGTAGGAATCAATCCTGGATCTTGTTTAGTACCCATCATAGTAAAGGTTTTTCCGGATCCTGTCTGTCCGTATGCCATAACGCAGCTGTTGAACCCTTGTAACGTGTTGTTGAGCAACTCATGTCCTACTGTTTCGAACACTGATCCCTGATCAGCATACTGACGATAACTTTGATCATACGACCAAAGACACCGATTGAACGTGAATTTCTGAGGATCTCTATATTTTTTGGCCTGGACAGAGTCTTTTTTAGCCTGAAGCGTAATGGAACGTTGTTCAGAATCCTCGGAGTCCATTTGGACTACACATTCCACCTTGTCTTTCGATTCTCTTTCTATTAATGGCCTCACTCTTACCACAACTTTGATCGAGTGTTGCTCAGAAAATTGCTGTTGTCTGGATTTCATGCTGCTTTCGCTTGTAAACGACATTTTGTTTGAAGAAGCAGAAATGTCCCGTAATGTTTGTCTTTTCTTAACATCAATCATGGTGTACACAGGAAAGAGTGGGGATAAAAAGGGACAAACTGACTGACTTTGTTTGTTTGTTTTGATTTCAAAATACGAGAATAAACCTATTCGCGACCCGTCGATCGGCGGGTCAATCGACCAACAAACAGTGCCTGGTATTTTTTTTCTCGACTCGATTTCGCTCCCTATTTTCCCCTCGTCTCTATTTTGGTGGCAAAATCAGCTTCTCTTACTCAAAAAACTTGGATTGTTAAGCTGTGTCCGGATCAGCTCAAGTGAACTGATACTAGTCCAACAAATACACCTCCGAACACCACCATTGCACCACGGTTGCACCGATTCACCATGTCGCAACTCACCACTGAACAAGAATCCCTATTGGCCAACTTCAAAGAGTTCACCTCTTACAACGAGGAAGAAGAGAAAGAGAAAGTGCTCCGGTTGCTGACGGTATGCAATTGGAACCTTGAAGTTGCCGTTGCAAGATACTTCGACGACGATTTCCCAACATTATTCGACGAAAGGCCTAATTCAACCCCTCCAGATTATACTACAAGAACCATTCCAACGGCGTTTGATCCATCAACTCAATCCACCTCACCTTTCTCACCTGCAGATGGAACATTCACTCCAGCAACAACTGCACGTGACCGTACGACTCCGCAAGCAATCGCATTCGACCATCCGTTCGCTGACGTTATCCCTAAACTTCCTAAGGCTGTGCCAATCCCTAACAACTGGAAGTTACAAGTGGGTTTATCTACGGGAGTGCGTAATAATAACTCACGAAAAAACGCTTTCACTCTTTTCCCACCAATTATGTTTATTCTCATGCTGTTCCCTAAACTTGTTTGGGTAGTTGGATACGGTCTTAACAAGCTATTGGGTCCAATTTTCCCAACATTATTTCGCATATTAGGCTTCAGAACAGGTCCGAACGATTTCCCTGGCAAACCGATATATCTTGCAAAAGAGGAGGTCGAGGAACACGATATCAAAAAGTTCATCGATGAAACATTGGGCGAAACGTCTGATTTGCCTATCGAAAAACGTGAGTTTAATGACCTTTTCAATGTGGCCAAGTCTGAATTGAGATGGATGATGTGCATTTTAGTCAATTCCAAGTCAGATTTTTCTACAAAATTTATCAAATCTTATTTGAACAACGACCATTTCATCAAATTCATCAATGAAAACAAGATTGTCTTGTACGTTGGAGACGTTTGTTATCCAGAAGCGTTTGAAGTCGGCAAGACTTATCATGCATATTCGGTTCCTTATGTCAACTTGATTGCGAATGTTTCATCAAATGGACTGACATTTCCGCTGATGTCGACTGTTACAAGGTTTCAAAATTTTGAAAGTTTGACAAACAGCAGTGAAAGTTCCAAAAAACTGGTGAAACGACTCCAAAGGATAGTTGATAAGTATGAACCGCAATTAATTACTCAAAGAATCGATAGACAAGAAACTGAGTTTGCTAGATTGATAAGACAACAGCAAGATGAAGCTTATGAACAATCTCTTATTAGCGATAAAATCAAGCAAGAGGAGAAGAAACAAAAGGAGTTAGAGGAAGCTCAACGAATGGAGAAATTGAAAAAAGAAAAGGACCTTATTGAACTCAAAAAGAGACAAGAAGAAGCTTTCTTCAAACTCAATGTCAACTGTTTATCTGAAAGGGATGATAAAGCATGGGTCAAAGGCGATTTTACAACGATACAATTGAGAAATCACGAGGGGCAACGTATCGTCAAACGATTTTATAAAGATGAAACGTTGTATGATATTTACTTGTTCGTTGCATGCAAAAACTATATTCAGTCACGGTCTACTGAACTTGGCAAACCTGAACATGAATTGATAGGGGAATGTGATAATATTGATACTGTTGATATCAGTGACTACAGACATGAATTCAAATTTGATCTAGTTTCGGCAATGCCAAGAATGAGGTTTACTCCAGATGAGAACAAGCTGCTCAAGGATGTGAAGGAGCTTTGGCCTAACGGATCTTTATTAATTGAAAAAAGCGAAGAGGAGGGGGAGGAAGATGATGAGGAAGATGATGAGGAAGATGATGAGGAAGATGATGAGGAAGATGATGAGGAAGATGATCAAGACGAGGACGAGGGTGGAGAGGAGGTTGAAAAGGTTTAATTATATGTATAAAAATTATCATAGAGGGATGGCGTTATTATTTTCTTCTTTTTGAAGCTTGAGAGTCGTCTTCTTTCAAGTTCTGTAAATTATCCGAAACAACACCCATAACGAGTTCTCGGAGTTTCTCGTCTTTTTCCTGTTCTGAAATTGGCTCATTCATAATTTGTTCAATTTGAGCCCTTCTACTCGAAAGATCTTCGCTACCGAAATCATTATCAGCATCTTTGGACAAAACAAACTTGACCTGTTCACCATTTGGCATCGTAAGAGACTCATCCAAAGTTGACGAGCCTGTTTTCATTGGGACCCCACTTGGATGATCCAAATTTTCCAAAGTTGTGAAATATTCAACTAATTCTGGAAACTCATCCTCTTCCTCTTGATACTTTCTGGGCGTGAGGCCATCGTTGTTTTTGATTTTGTAGTCTGCTGAGAGTTCTTCAACGAGAACTTTGGCAACATCCACAGACTCTGCGTGGTGCAAAGGAGTATCTCCGTCAGAATCTTGAATATTTATATTTCCACCTTTGGAGATGAGATATTTGAGTAGTTCGATATGTCCATAGGAAGCTGCTGCGTGGATTGGTGTATAACCATTTGGATCTTGGGAATTTGCAGTGTACGAGCCTGACTCGATGAGAGCTTGAACTTCTTTGATCTTGTTGTCTGCTGCTGCTACCCAGATGTTCGACATGGTTCTAGGGAGGTTTGTCCATAGGAGACGATAAAGAAGTTGGTGATAATTTTTTCATTTGAAAAAATATTTATAAAAATATTTTCCAAAATAAATTTCATCAAATTAATTAAAGACTAATTCAATCGGCGACACCTCAGCTCGTACAATACAAACAATTTTTTGATGACACAAGGAGCTCCTACGGAAACCAAGGCCGCCGAAGTGAGTCAGACCATTTCACCGGCAGACTCGGCAAAGGGATTTAGCTGGTGGACAAAATCATTACAATACAAAACTGGATTGGGTATGAGTGATGAAGACCGCAAGAAGTATGAAGAAGAGACAAAGGTTCAAACACAGAAAGATCAGTGCTTGAAGTGCGATGAGTACAAAGATTGGATGTTGAAATATTCACCAACTGTGGTGTTCATGATGGATCAAATCAAGAGAGCTGGTGGATTTGTCGACACTAACAAAATCAACTGTGAGATCTGTACGGTTCCAAAATATGGTGGATTCAATCCAGATCTTGGAGTGTTATTGTGCGCGAATTATATTGATGATAAATGGGTTTTGAACGATACACTTTCACATGAACTTGTTCATTGGTACGACAATACAAGATTCAAAGTTGATTGGACAGACATTAGACATCATGCCTGTTCTGAAATTAGAGCTTCTTCGCTGAGTGGTGAATGTGCTATCGTCACTGAGTTCAAGAGAAGACTTGGATTTATGAGGTATGCGAAGGGTCATCAGGCTTGTGTGAAGAGAAAAGCGGTTTTGAGTGTTATTGGCCATCCTGATTGTAAAGGAAAAGAACATGCCGAAGAAGTGGTTGATGAGGTTTTCAGAAGTTGTTTCAATGATACAAGACCTTTCGAAATGATTTACCGTTGATGTACATAGGACTAGCATGAATGACTGGCGAATGGCGAGTCTTTCAGGTTAGTCGATCCTGGCTAGTCGAGCTGACAGATCTAGTCATTTAAATAAGCGATGATTTCAATAAACTAAGTAGTGATGAACAATGCGAGTCCAGTCCATACGACCACCTCAACTGATTGAGTACAACCTCCTAGCGTTCGGATAAACATGGTCTGCCGACTTTCCACGTCACTCACGTCTGGTCTACCTGCTGACACGCTTCGCTCGTCATTTCTCACTTAAAACACTAGATACATTGTGCACATCAAACTTGGGCCCAAAACTATACCGAACCAGAAAATACAGTTACCCAAGACATATTTGTCTCTCATCAGCTTGGTTCTGCTCAACTGGATTAGCGGCAGTTGACTCATCTGCAGTACCAACAGATAACCTCTAAGTCTGTGGAAGATGACAAACATGGCAAGCTCGTGCACAATTGAACTTAGGAAGAACGTTATGAAGGTGGCGTAGGTTTTCCTAATTTGAAATGCACTGATTGATGAATGATAAACATGCCTGAGCAGAAACTTGTGAACCACAATATTCCAATCTCTGGCATATTGATTCCAATCAACTGAATTCCACCAATAGCCATAAAACTCCCTATCAGCAAAGAAAGAAAGCTCAGCAATGGCATTTAAAATCAATTCCCAAATCAAATAGAAAACCAACAAATAAACCGACAGGAATGGAGGAATAAATTCAATGATTATCATTGGATATGTCTTTATTCTCTCCCAAAGAGACACAGTTTCACTTAATTCTAGACATTTAATCACAGCAGGATACAAGAATGTTTCTGATATCGCCACCATCATTCCAATGACGCCGAAAATACCTGCAATTTTGGTTAATAGGTATCCAACACGGATTTTTTCAGTTCTTGGATAATCAATTTGATAAACTAATGTTGGATACATTGAATACAAGAAGAAGTTGTGAAACGTGATGTTTTCAGGGAATGGAGATTCTTGTGATTGCACAGAAAGCTCAAATTCACAAAATTCGACTGACTTCATGAGTGGAATGATAACGTCTTGTGGCAAATCTGAGTCTTGATGCTTTTTCAAATATGCCTTAGAAAAATTCAATTCATTCTTGATTGACCATAAGTATCCATTGTAAAAAGCATAAGAATGTGTTTTCATCAACATGACCAATGAATGTAAAAGCAAAAAGATCTTGCCAATCCATGGGTAGTTTCTGAACTCAGCCCACCAAAGGAAGAAAAATAGAAACCCTAACTCATAAACTGCTTCAAGTATCCAACCACTTTTTTCCCAAATAAGATGACCTTCTTTAACCCCTATTTGAATCAAAACTGGGATGTACATCGAGAGATACATTGCCAAATCAGTTAATCCAACACCAACCAGATCTGTTCCCATTATTGCCAGAATTTTCGAATCTGCCAAACTTTTATGATTCAAATAATACTTTAAAACCACATTAAGTCCCCCAAAAAACACACAAAACCAAAAGGCAACAAAAAACCCAAAAAACCTCGAACCAAACTTCACTTCCTGATCAAATATAGACTGTCGTGGCTGAAAATTCAAATCACCCCATTTAGATCTGAAACTACCGTCTGCTTTATAACGCACGCCGGTATTCCCAATATTTTTAGTCAGGTTCTTCTTGTGGACATCAATTTTAGGGACTGAACTGTCAATTGACTGTGTCTTCTCGGTACTCAATGGAATCTCTTCAGATGAATCAGTTTCCGCCAGGTCTAGTTTACTGGTTTCATAATCATCAGCAATAAGAATTGACTTTCTGTAATCACCAGAGTTTTTGTCCAATATGTGCTGTCTTGTATTGATAGTAGAGGTCGAAGATTCTGGTCTTGCCATTTTTGGGGCTGGCGCAATGGGCTTATTAGACGCTTCACCAGTTGGTTCTGTCATAGTGTTGTTTTGAAGTATGGGCACGTTTTGAATTGTAGCAATGATTTGGTTGTTTCGGAATTGATTGACGCTCAATTGTTGTGATTTCTTGTGTTGATACTATAAGGACCTGTGATTTTCTCCTAGCGCAGACTGTCTGTTGGTTCCGCCACCGTTATATGTTGTTTTGTTCCCGAAAGTTCCTTCCGATGCATCCCTCACTTTACTCCTTCTTTTTCCCCTGTTCCACCAATTCCGCGCTGTCAAAAAAAAGAGCGATTATGTAATCGACGAATGCCGAGCAATCATAGGATCTAGCCAGGTTCGTTTGTTCTATGGTTCATTCATCTGTCGGCGATCGGCTCATAAATTAATTACTGGCCCTTGTAAAATCAACCTTGGTTGAGGTTTTGCCAGTTTTCCTTTCTCACTCATTATTCATCAGCGAGGAGGTCGGAATGGAGCAACGACTTTTATAGCCGAAACTGATTAAAAGACGTTCAACTGTCACATAAGTAAACCAATTCCAAAACCATTCTACTTTACTTATAAAGATGGGTTTCTTTGAGTTGGGCTTTTCTTTATATAGTTTCTCTCTAGTGCCATTAGTTCATCAGGAACTCGGCTTCTCAATCAGGCGGTGTAGAGAATATTTCATTTTACACAGCCCGAATTGGAAAAAAAAAAGTCAAACTTTTCATATCTACATGATTTAGTCTTTCGAAATACACACACCTCTCTTTAACACCCTTTAAGGTACCTAATTTGCTCTCGAAAAGCCCTTCAAACGCTGATACGCATCTCCTTAGCTTTTGAGTACCGCCTCTTTTTCTCAAAATGTCTAGACCAGAACAGTTAGCCCCACCAGAAATCTTCTACAATGAGTCCGAGTCCCGCAAATATACCACATCTACCAGAGTCCAGCACATTCAGGCCAAGATGACACTTCGTGCTCTTGAGTTATTGAATTTGGAACCAGGGAAGACACATTTTGTGCTGGATATAGGCTGTGGCTCAGGTCTTTCAGGCGAAATTCTTACAGAAGAGAATCAAATCTGGGTTGGAATGGATATTTCTCCAGACATGTTAGCCACTGCACTAGATAGAGACGTCGAAGGTGATCTTATGTTGAGTGATATGGGTAGCGGAGTTCCATTCAGAGCTGGATCTTTCGACGCAGCAATTTCCATTTCCGCTATTCAATGGTTATGTAATGCCGATTCCACAAATAACGAGCCAAAAGTGCGACTTGGACGCTTTTTCAACACGCTTTATGCTTCTTTGCGCAGAGGAGGTAAGTTTGTTGCGCAATTTTATCCGGTTAATGAAGATCAAATCATACAAATTACTGGAGCAGCCAAAGTGGCAGGGTTTCAATGTGGTGTGGTGGTCGATGATCCAGAATCTAAGAAGAACAAGAAACATTATTTAGTGTTGAAAGCAGGTCATGGTGGACCAGATGATAGACCGTTGAATCTTGGAAATATGGAAGTTGAATCCGCCAAACCCCAACGCGAGCGCAAACTCAGTAAGAAAATGGCCCGTCAACTTGAAACCAAAAAGGAGTACATCAACCGTAAGAAGGAGTTGATGAAGAAGCGTGGAAAGACTGTTGCATTGGATTCGAGATTTACTGGTCGTCGTAGAAGACCAAAGTTTTAGATACGTTTAGATATATCACAAATATTTGTCGTATTACCCGGCTGTACAAAAAAATTTTCTATGGACAGTTTTGACTAAAGATGAAGTTGAAAAATATCAATCTAGTCAGCTAGAAGACAAAAGATAAACCAATCGTAGCACCACCAACTGGGGAATTGAGATGTTCAGAAGGGGACATTCTGTTGTTTTCTCGGCGATTTCGTCAGAGACGAAAAAAATCGGAGTGAGATACTCAGCCATCAGCAAAAAGAAGAGAATCCCTGTCCAATTGCTTCGAGACTTCCCAGGTGTTGGAGTTCGTGGACAAATTGTGCAGGTGAAGCCATCTGCTATGATCAACAAGTTGCATCCTAAGAACGGAGCTGTTTACCTCAATCAGAAAGGATCGAAGCCGGTGATTCCAGTTGTTGAAGCTGCAGAAATCATTGAACCAAAGATCAAGATTGAAGAGACCAACACTACCAAACCAGTTGAACCAACCAACGATAATACTCCTGAGCAACTTCTATCACTTGATGAGTTGCTCACAGTTGATTTGAACGAACTTCTGGGATCAGAGAAAGATGTTATTGCTGCTCGTATTCCTAAGAAACTTGTTTTCCTTAATGATGCCAGAAACAATACGCTTAGAAATCCTATTACGGTTTCGAGAGTTCATTCTAACTTAGTGAGGTTTGTTATGAGGGGATTGAAGGAAGGCGATCGTCCTGAATCTGTTCGTGATTTCTTCCGCGAAACGAATGTTTCAATAGAGTTGTTCAACCAACAGAATGTTCAGATCAACGAGATCACTCAACTTGGTGAGTACAGAGCTGTTGTTCGTGATGTCAAGGAAGATGGTAAGGAGATCCGTTCCTTTGCTGTCACTGTGAATGCGAGAAATGAGAGTGTGTAAGGGTATAGGGCTTGTAAATAGAGCACGGACGACTCTGACAACGAGCGTTGTGAGTCGTGCGAGTCATGAATAAAAAGAAACATTGACGATAAGTATCTGTCATAGCAAACTGTCACGAGAGGTTACAAATCTTGAGACGTAGCAACACCGTTCGAAACATATCCATCATTTTGATAACTTTTTTTCTCAGTTTTTTTTTTTCCAAACCATCAGTAACTCTTATCATAATACCGGCCATATCTACAGATCATGGCAATTAGCTCGTTGGTGGCCAAGTTAGAGTCTAGTAGATCCAGAAAGGGTGTGACGTCACCACGGAAGAAGAAGTCAGAGACTGATCCGTCGAAAAAAAAGACTGGTGAGGATTATAAGATCATTGATTATGATATCAATCTGTTTGATAATGTCCCAGGATTTAATGAACTTGGAATAGAGAATGTTGATGTTGATTTGAACGATTCAATAGAAGATTTGGACGTAATACTTAAGTGCATCAAGTTTTTACTCAACATCAAATTTGATTTCCTTAGTAAGTCAAAATTATCAAAGTCGACTAAAGCTAAAATCATGAGGCTTCGGTTATCGTACCCAAATGTGATCGCAATCAGTCAGCTGTACTGTTTGTTTCCTAACAGCGAGACGTATGTGGACCTAGCAGTTGATAAGCTTGCCCAATTGGGAAAATTGAAACTAATATCGCTGGATAATGAATCCATCAGATTTATTATACTGCTGGACGACTTGATTGGTGTTGTAAATAACCATGCAAAGGAGGAAGAGAAAGCGAATTTTATAAAACTATTGCGGGATTATCCAAATTTAGCAGAAATTTCGTCAGATCTTTTGAAAAGTTACAAGTTAGATCCAAGAAGTTTGATAGAACATGGGTTTCTCACACTTTCACAGCCTCATTATAAGTTAACGCTACCAAATTTAGGACCTATGGTGAGGATGTTGAAGAACGCAATTACGACGATTCATAGGATCATCAAACAGCAAAGGTTTGAACAGATGTTGGAAGACGATTTGAGGGTGAGATGGGAACAGAATCAGTCCAATTATGTTAAGTTGAATGGAGTTAGTTTGATTTGGATGGTGGGGTTGATGATGGGGATGGGTGTTTTGGAGGGCTTCAATAGTCCGGTTGGGAGGGTGTTCAAAGTAACGGGGAAGCGTGTTTGAGCACCCTTGTAGCTACTGATGTAATGATTATGAAATTTTATTTTTGATGACAATCCTGTGTCAAGTAGGAAGTACACAATAGTGTCTATTAAGATGACGAGAAAAGCGAGTGACTTTTGACCATAATTTGGTTATTTTACTCACGACTCGAGCGATTCGCAAACGGGCGAAACAAGTGACGGGCGGCTCGCAACTGCAAAACAAGTGACTCACTTCACAAACAACTCGGTTCCCCCATTGTTTGCTTGCTCATTGTCTCACCTTCTGCTTGTTCATCGCCCTTCTCTGTTTCCTATCCTGTTGCTTCTTCTCTAACTTTCTCTGCTCATCCGCGCCCATAGTGGCCTTCAGTTTCTTTTGCTCCTCGATCTTCTTTTGAGCAAGCTCCTCCTTCTTGGCATCCTCTTCGATTTTTCTCAACTTTGCCAATTCAGCTTCTCTGGTCTTCTTGCATCTTCTGGTGAGCTCAGCTCTGAAAGATGCCTTACTAACAACAAAGTCAATGAAATCGGTCAACAGGTACTCCAACAAGTCATGGCAAGCCTTCAAATCTTCAGCAGATTTTGGAACCTTCATGTGAACAATGATTTTCTTAGGACCCTGCAAATCAGCAATTGTCTCTGGTTTCTCTGCCGATTGGTCAGTAATTGCCACAAATCTGAGGATATTCTTCGTTGATTCAAGTAAACTATTGAATTTGCTGGTATGCAGAAGTTCATTCATTTCCGGAACCTCGTTCATGTAGACATACTCAATAGGTAATTTGGTTGATTCAGCAGTTTTGGTCAATGAAAGGAAGTAGTTCTCCCTTCTCAAGTGGTTCATCTTATCCTTCGACACAATTGCCCAGATGAAATCGTCAAAAGCTTTCGAAGCCTCCTTATTGATGGTGAAAGTAAGGGTCAAAAGATCACTAGGGGTTGGAACAGCATCGGTGAAGAAACTGAACAATAACTCCATTGACCAAATGAAAATATTCTGTCTCGCTTGCAAACGGAATTTACCCAAAACTGACTCGATGTTGATTCTGCCGGATGCATAAATTGCAAAATTCTCAGAATCATCCTTAACGTAAACTTGCGATGGTGTGACACCAACTTGATAGAACTGTTCTTCAAGCAATTCTTTGTTCGAATCAATCACCTTCTTGACAAGATTCTCGTTGTATGTAGCTCCAAGGTAGTACAAGACAATGTAACCAACAATGAATCCTAAAGAAATGATCTCAATGTTCCATGAATACAACTTCAATCTTTGGATGATTGTCATCTCACCAAGTTCGATGGCAGTATAATCTTTGTAAGCTTTGGCGGCAGAGACAACGGCTTCTTCACCGCGCACGCCAAGTGCCATCAATAATGCACCAGCCACAGTTGATATCTTTGCGATTCCCATGGTTGTTAATTGATCAGGTGTTGGTGGCGGAGGTGATGATGTTGTTGCCTTGATAAGTTGAAGAAATTTCGACATTTATTTCGTCGTCGGTGTTTGTGTGGTGCACGACCTTCCCCAACACCGAGCAACGAGCCATGCCAGTCGTGGGTAACGATCAGTTGATTTGACCAGCAGTTATCGTCACACGCCTGCCCATTCACCAGCACCTATTCTTCTATTACACATTACACTCGTTCGTTACTAGTGGCCCGCTGTGCTCGCCCTGCTCGTCATTTGCATGCTTCCATGTTGAATATATATACAGAATAAACAGCCTCCAGTAGCCTCATCCCACCTACCTACGGTTACCATCAAGTTCGGCAACGTCAAGACGAGAGTTTCTAATGTAGTAGTGTCTGTTTCTTGGGCGGTATTTGATTGGTCTGCGAATGATGTCAAGACGTAAAATGTTTGGGTGGAAAACAGGAACAATAACCTCAACACCTAAACCGGTGATCTTGTTACGAATCAGAACTGTGGACGCCACACCTTGACGTTTCACCATCAAAACTTGTCCCGTCACAGGCTTTTGATTCTTGTAAACAACTGTTATAACATCATCTGCACGGAGTCTCTCTGGGTTAGATGGGTCCAATAATTTTCTCTTTGTTTGGTTTTTGTCAAGTTTATCCATTTGAGCCTGTTTAATGTATTCCATCAATGGTTGGCCGTTACGAAGTTTTGGAAGTGGCTCGTACATGACCATTTGTTCTTTTTCTGAAAGTGGTGTTAGTATTATTCTAATAACCCACGAGTTGGGCGAATAGTTCGGGCTTCTCTGAGACAAGTAACTAACGAACAAATCATTCCACTCATTTGCCACTTGCTAGTCACTTGCTCGTCACTTGCTCGTCACTCGTCACTCGTCTTCGCTCCACGTTCTCCTTATACTTACCAACTCTCACGCAACTGGAAAATCCAGCTCTACCCAACCGGGCAAGGCCTCCAAGACCTCCCAAAACGCCTGTTCTCCTGAAACATCCAAGCATCGTGCTGCTTACTGTACTAATCCGTTAGGTGGTGACTATGGTACTTGATCATTTATTGGTACATCGAAATAGAGCGAAAAATTTGGAGTACAGAAATTTTTACACCGGGTAACCCGTACGCGACATGACAAAAGAAGAGCGAAGCGAGTTGTAGGGGTAGTAAGTATCAAGTGACGAATAATGCATGTCGTAGGAGTAGTGAGTGTCAAATGACTCGCATTGCGCGTCCTTTAGCTTCTAAATGTCACTCACTCATCGCGTCACTCCCCGTAAGCCTCTCGTTCACTCCAAATCAATGGTCACCTCCTCGTCATCATCCAACACCCTCTGGTTAATTTTCCAGAGATGAACAATGTTATCATCCGCACAACTTGCAATTGTCCATGGAATCTCGTCACTGAATTGAAAATCGTTGATTCCTCCAGTGTGTCCCCCATGCATCATGAGCAATTCCGGAACACCATCTTCCATCTCATCTTGCAGCTGTTCCTGACCAATCTTATTGATATCCCATAGAATGATACGTCTATCTGCTGAGGAAGACCCAACAATATTCTCGTGGAATGGATCCCATTCCAAATTCGTCAGTGCCTTGGTGTGTCCCATCATAATATGTAAAGGCTTGGTAACATTACGCAAATCATGCAAATAAACGTTACCATCTTCACCACCAACTGCAAACAAGTTTGATGAAAATTTAGAGAAACAAAGCGTGTTAAATCTAGTTTTATCACTCAAAACAAGATTGAAGGCAGCTGTGTCGTTTCTCTTATCTTGATAGACGAAATGGCTATCTTCAGAAACAGATCCAAAAGTGTTCCCACTGAAATTATGCCATCTAACGTCGTTGACTATATCTGTATGGCTCTTGAAAACTTGTGTTGGTTTGATTGTTGAACCCAACTTACTACAGTCCCATAATGCCACTGTGTGATCATCCGATCCGGTGATCAATTCTCCCGAAACTTGTGGATTCCAACAAAGTCCGTAACCGTTCTCAGTGTGATGTTCCAACTTAGTTTTGCTGATCTCAGTGGACTTAGAGTCTAGCTCGTAAACAAATACTTGACCTTCGCCATTAATGGTGGCTATATTGCGAGGGTTTTGAGGCATTGATCTGACTCTGTTGATTTCTGAGTCTTGATCCAATTTCTTTGAAATCTTAATTCTTGAATTGACTGTTTGAACTTGTTCAGGACTCAATTTAGGTCCATCAGGGAAAATCGATGATGGAATCTGTAATGATGCTATCTTAAGATAGTTAACATCTTCACCAGATGTATGGGTAGTGAGTAACAAATTCCGGGTCTTTGAAATGTCTGTATCTTTAATCTTGTTTTCGAAAGTGTTTCCTGGAATCCATTGAATTGATAGTGATGGCCAAGTTAACGCAGTCTCACTGATAAAATCATACATATAACGACAGTTTTTTCTCCAAAGTTTATACTCCTCCAAAATGGTGAGTTCTTCTTCTTTTTCACCATCTTGAGATTTTTCTTCATCTTCGGACTCGACCAATGGAAGATCGCCAAAACTCACTTGCTTTCCACTCATTTTTTATTGTTTTGACACGCTATCTTATGAAGAAGTTGGTGAACTAGATTGGTTTATATGAAAATTTACGCGACTCAATTTTTTTGAAAAATTTAAAACTAAAAACTGCTTTATTGCTTCTAACAAGCTATGGACGCCCAATTGCAACTGTTGGAACTCCAACAGGTCGAGTCAGAATACTCAAAAAAGAGCTTCTTCAAGTCCTTCTATTTGGACGTTGAAAACCTCCATATAAACATAGAATCATGGGAAGGTCAATCAGCATGTGTTTCCGTCTCAGTTAATGGTTGGTACTACCCACAATCTCTCATGTTCCCCACATTCGAGAGTTTAGCATCACACTTTAGTGAAAAATTTCAATTACTGTGGCTACAAGAGGTCAATAATAGGTTGATTATGTTACACAATTAGCGAACTATGAGCCAACCACGAGCGAAACGATTGGTGTCCAAGTATGATCACCTTCGCGAGCGCTCCGCTCATCACGATCACCACCGACGTCAGTTCGTCTTTATATTCTCCCCGAGTTGAACAAAATGTTAACATGCTCGCTCAAAAACTCGTCCGTATAGAAATCACTTCTCCGCACAATCTCCTCGTCAATCATACCATCAGATTGGAATGAAACAGAGTCGCTCGATAAAATCTTCAAGAATTCAGAATTCTTTTGTAAAACTTTCTTCAAGAACTCCACTGGGTTCTCACGCAAACGTTTATAGAAGTCATACTTCAACTTCGAATAGTTCAACAATTGTAAGTTCAAGCGCAAATTTTCGCTGAGTTTGTTGAAATCAGCAGCAAGTTGCTTGTTCATGACACTTTCAGTAATCAACTGGTTGATTTCAGTGATTTGTTGGACACCAGGCTTGAAACTTGGATCAACAACTCGTGGATTCACCTTAAGATCAATCACCACATCTCCCAGCGTAGTGTTGCGCAAAGTATTGATACTGTATTGGAGTCTGATTGGTTCAACGGGTTTCAACAACTTTGTTGAAACGATTTCCATGATTTGCGATAACGTCAATGAATTTGTCTCGAATATACGATACAAAAGATCATCAGCCTTGACAGTAACGACTTGTTGAGGCTGATGAACGGCCACTTGTGCGTCTTGTGGTTGAATCGTTTGAGTCTCGAACAAGTTGTTCATCTTGATGTAGTTGAAAATTCTATGGATACAATCAGGTTGGGAGATTTCGTTCGTTCCCACAAGTTCGACCAGCGCTTCCTTAATGATTTGTAATCTCATTGGATACATTTTTGGTTGTATCACGATATTACAGACAATTTCTTTTTCATTCGGATCAGGGGTCTCATTTTCAGGTAATTCAGAGGCAGGAATTGAAGAACCAGCTCTTTTGATATCCAGACCATCAAACTGTTGTTTTTGACGTTCAGCTTCATTAGACTCAAAAGAATCATGCCATTCCACAATACGTGAGTTTGTTCCTCCATTGACACCACCAATAACGAGATCTTCGTCATTCCCATCTTTGGCTTTCATTTCCACCGAAATACCTGCCAAAAACAGACTCATTTTCTTACGTGAAGCAGAATCCAAAGGCTCGCGGTCATTCAATAGTCTACCTTCGATACGAAGTGTCCATGAAGCTGGGTCCGAAGCGGTCTCGTCCTCTACTTGCCATGGCTGATTTTCTGATGTGTTATAAACATATAATCTGAGAATTTCACTATTGTTTGGATCTTCAATGAGTCCATTGCTGGCGGCTTGCTGATGTTCTTGTAAATCAATGAGCTTTTTGTTTATCATTAGGTCGAGTTCTCTTTCTTTAGTCTTCAATTTTTTGAACATTCTCACTTTTTCCGGGAACAATTCTTCAACAGAACGTGAAATTGTAATGTCTGTCGGTTTCAGGTTAATCGATGCGTTCTGTGATTGTGGTTGAGAATTAGGAGACTGTGGTCTATGTCCTTGGTTACCAACCACTCCTTGATGAGAGTGGACACGCGAATGTGCCATAGGGATATTCTTGCCCTGTTTTCTTTGTTTTTCTCGGTGATACCTAGTCGACATCGTTGTTTGTGCTTTTTTGGTAAGAGATTGTCCAAGATTGAACTACTTTATGTCGTATTTGGTCAGAATAGGCCCAAAGGAGAAAGGTGGTTATTTTTCGTATCTTCTTTGTTTTCATCTTGAAGAAGTAGATTTTTTCAAAATTCGCGAGGTGTGTAAGTGCTTCGTAACCTGAAGTAAGCGAGCAAACAGAGTAGTTTTTTGGTAGCAGCAGTATTAACACATCCATCCACTACTGAACTGGCTCGTCATATCGGTTTATCAACATGTTAAATGACAACTATAAAAATTTCTTAAATATCTCTACGTCAAAACTTGCACGACTCGCTTTGCTTATCGTTAATTAGTTCAACTCCTTGATAATGGCAGCCTCAATAACCTTAAGATCAACCTCATCGATAGTCTTGACCTTAACTGGCAAATCAGCCAATTTTCTGAGCTCGTCTGGCAAAACATCCTTCTCGAACGAGTATCCCTCGAAACCACCCAAGGCTTGGTTCACGACCTCAGAGAACTTAGCTGGGTGAGCAGTAGAAAGCGAAATGTACTTAGTAGCAGTATCCTTTGGAGCAGCATCAATACGGTTCAACGCAGTGGCAACACCAACGGCACTGTGTGGGTCCAAAATGTACTTGTTGGAAGTGTTTTCGTAAGTGGACTTGATGATCTCAACGGTCTTTTCGTTAGTGACCATAGAGGATCCAAGGATAGATTGAGCAACAGTCAAAGTCTCTTTCGAAACAGAAAAAACACCCTTGGAAGACAAGTCAGACATAAAACCAGCCAAAATGTCACCGGCCTTGAGATCATCGTTACCAGCAACAGTACGTTTGACCATGTACCAGAGGAATCTCTCAAAGTTGGAGGAAACACAGATATCCATAGCTGGAGAGTAAGTTTCCTTGACTGGGGATTTAGCGTATTCACCAGAGTGCAAGAAACGGTTAAGAATATCGTTTTCGTTGGTAGCAACGATCAATTCTTCCACTGGAAGACCCATTTCTTTAGCGTAGAAACCGGCGAGAATGTCACCGAAGTTACCACTTGGGACGACAAACTTGAGTTTGAAAGAATCTCTCTCGGATTCTGGGAGTTGCTTGGAAAGTTGGAAGTAGGCGTGGAAATAGTAGGTGATTTGAGCGAGAATTCTAGCCCAGTTGATAGAGTTGATGGCTCCGACGTGGTACTTATCGTTGAACTCGGTGTCGTTGAAGACTTGTTTGACAAGGTCTTGACAATCGTCAAAGGTACCCTTCACGGACAAAGTGTGGATGTTGTCGTCGAGAACGGTAGTCATTTGACGTTCTTGGAGAGGAGAGACTCTTCCAGTTGGGTAGAGAATAAACACAGAAACGTCTTTTTTGTTTCTAAGACCGTAAATGGCAGCAGAACCGGTATCACCAGAGGTAGCACCAACAACAGTGATGATATCTCTTGGCTCACCTTCCTTCTTGGCAGCGTTTTTTCTAGTCAAGAAATACTCGAAAAGGTTACCAACAAATTGAAGGGCAACGTCTTTAAAAGCATAAGTTGGACCGTGGAACAACTCCAAGAGGTACAAGTTAGATCTAGAGTCGATTGGAACCAATGGAGTAACCTCTGGAGCTCTAAAAGTAGAGTAGGACTTTGAAATGAGTTGACGGAGATCAGCAGCTGGGATTTCAGAGTCACTGACGTAAAGTCTCATGATGTTGAAAGCAATCTCTTCAAAAGACAAGTTGCTCCATTTGCTGGCAAAATCACTGTCGAGAGTTGGGATCTTGGATGGAACAAAAAGACCACCGTCTTTAGCCAATCCAGTCATGATGGCATCCTCAAAAGAGACAGCCTCCTCTTTGGACGAACGAGTGGATCTGTAAGCCTGTGACATGTTGAAGGTATATGGTTATGGTTTTGTACAAAGGCTTATTGAAGAAGAACTTGATAGTTTGATTTATTTTTTTATTTATTGAGTCACGAAACGGAGTTCTCCTCGGGGACCAAAAAATTTTTCACTGGATGAAAAGAAATGTGGGGCCGGTCGACCAGCGACCTCGAGCAAGCTGCGAACAAACTACAAACGAAGCACAGGCAAAGCGAATGATGATTCATGCAGTCCAGTTGTTTCTGCTTCACTTTTCACGTAGTTAGATGGATCCTTGTACTTCAAATCACCACATCCAGACCTCTTTAGCCTAGTCTTACCACGTGCACCGCCATGCTTACGTAATCTAGTGGTGCTACCAAAAGAAAGGTATCTACCAACGAACTATTCGGAATAAAGCTTTCCTTAATAGTTTACTAGTATCCAAGAACATTGAAGACAGGTTTCCAATACAGAGAAATACATCACAATCGAAGTGGTCAAATTATGGAGACATTAAAAAAAGGGGATACTTAAAATGATAGGATGATTTTTATTTGTGACAAAGGAGCAAACCAACGACAGATGAAGTTAATACCAAAAAGACAACACATCATATGAAGGAGTGAGAGACTATTAGACCCCAACTCACAACATTCCTGGTTGGTACTAACAAGATGGCTTTGATTATCTGGAAGAATAAGAAATAACACACCCTTACACCACTTTAATCTACGGGGTAAAAAAAAAACAAGCTCCTACCCGGGTTCGAACCGGGGTTATCAGAATCAGAATCTGAGGTGATACCACTACACTATAGAAGCCGTTTCTTGGACTTTACACAAATGCAAAGGATCTGACCGACGATGGACCGACAAATTGCAAAGAAATGACACACAAACCACGAACCAACGACTAATAAACTACTTTTTTAACTCGTTATTAGATCTTGCGTTTACCTCGACACACCAGTATTCAAGAAAGGCTCGTCAATGTTGGCTCTTTCTTCCATACACTCATTCTCTTTAATCTTTGTTTGTCAGCAGAATTTGTCCTCTCGCTCCTTCCGCGACTCGCTTAGCTCATCGTTTCCCGTCATTTCCGTCGTTTGCTAAACGGTTGCGCCACTGCATCAGAGTTGTTCACGACACGCACAGCTCCCACCGTTCGTTGATCCCGTCGGAATCTACAGGTCCTTCTATTGTAAACTTACATACCTCGCACCGATCTCTGATAACGTACCGCTTCACTGGGGACCCTATTCGCTCCTATCTCCTCCATCTTTACGCGCTACTCCCTTTCCGTCCCTCTCTGCATCTATCGCACCAATGACACATCCCGCACCAGGGCTAACCGCTGTGAGTAGTCGCCGATGCCGGAAAAAAAGTTGTGGCTGTGCCCAAGATAAGATAAGAAATTATTGATGCCGTTTTAGACCCTGTAAAAACGGGAACGGTTCCTTGAATTCAAACTGGCAGCTCGTCAAGTTGCCAGGATAGGAAGTAACATTACCAAACCTCGAGCCGCACAAAGATATTTTTTTGCGCTTTGGTTATATCCGATGAAATCAATTAATTATATACATAGGGTGAGGTTCGCTACATTGAAGTAGATGATTGAGGTAGCTCTTTGCAACCATCATCCACCATGTCTACTTTACGATCACACACAACAGGATACTCTGACGGTCATGATGTCACCATTTCGTACAGCAAATATAGGGGTATTGAGCACCCTGACGTGATCGATGCTCGTCTTGCTGGATCAGATAACGAACTGCTGGCTCAGATTGGTTATAAAGCAGAATTACAACGTAAATTCTCAACACTTCAAGTTTTCGGTGTTGCATTCTCAATTATGGGATTGCTACCATCTATCGCATCTGTTTTAGCACAAGCTTTGACAGGTGGAACTATCACCTTAGTCTGGGGTTGGGTGATTGCATCAACATTTGTTCTTCTCATTGCTATCAGTATGGCTGAATTGGGAAGTAGTTTACCAACTTCAGGAGGATTGTTCTATTGGACTTACTTTTACTCTCCTGACAGTATCAGAGTGTTTTTGTCTTACTTGGTTGGTAACACCAACTCCGTTGCTTTGGTTGGTGCTCTCTGTTCAGTTGATTACGGTTTCGCAGGTGAAGTTTTAGCTGCTGTTTCCATCTCCAAAGATGCAAATTTCGATATTACCAGTGCAAGAACTTATGGTGTCTACGTTGCTTGTATTATCTCCCACATTGCAATCACTTGTTTTGCTTCAGGTTTCGTCTCAAGACTTCAAACTTTCTCGATCGTTTGCAATCTCGGATTAATCGTTTTGTTCTTTATTGCAGTTCCAATTGGTTGTGCAGTCAATGGAGTCCCATTCAATTCGGGATCTTTTATTTTTGCCGATAACGAACAATTCAGTGACTGGACTCCAGGTTTCAACTTTGTTATGAACGGTTTCATGCCAAGTGTTTGGACAATTGGTGCTTTCGATTCTTGTGTTCACATGTCTGAGGAAGCTAAAGATGCCTCCCACGGTGTCCCAATCGGTATCATTGGATCTGTTTCTGCTTGTTTTGGTCTCGGATTCTTTATTTGTATCGTTTTGGCTGCTTGTATGGGTCCTGACGTTTCCGCAATTCTTGATTCTCCATTTGGCAGTCCGATCGCTCAAATCATTTACAATGCTTTGGGCAAAAACTGGGCAATTGCTTTTATGTCCCTTATTGCCTTCTGTCAATGGCTCATGGGTGCTTCCATTTTGACTGCTATCTCCAGACAAATCTGGGCATTTGCCAGAGATGATGGTCTTCCATTTGCTCCAATCGTTAAGGTGGTGAACAAGAAATTGTCCACTCCAATCAGAGCTGTCATTTACGGTGGTATCCTTGCATTGATCATGGGTCTTCTCTGTCTTATTGGAACTACTGCTGCAAACGCCTTGTTCTCGCTTTACATCGCCGGTAACTACTTCTCTTGGGGAACGCCAATCTTCCTTAGACTTACTACTGGTAAACACAAGTTTGTCCCTGGTAAGTTCTACACTGGTGATATTCTGTCTCCAATTATCAGTTGGACGGCAGTTGCCTTTATTGCTTTCATTATAGTGCTCGTCATGTTCCCTTCAAACCCTACAGTTGAGCCAGATACAATGAATTACACTGTCGTGATCACCCCAGGTTGTATGATCATCGCTGTGCTGTACTACTACGGTTACGCAAAGGGTAAGTACAAGGGTCCTAAGAGTAATTTGGAGGAGCCAAGCATTGTTCATGAAGGAGATCAAATCGGAGAAGATGACGAGTTGTACGTGGTTCATTCCGTTTCAAACGTTAAATCCCATAATGATGAGAAGAATATTCTCAGGGCTGTGAAGTCGGGCGAATTGGAACCGGTTTTGTCGGTCCATCACCAAATTGGAAGTGAGAAGGATGATATTCCAAGTGTGTAATAGGCGAGAATTTCGATTGTTTTTTAGCTTAATAAATTGTTATACGAACGCAAACCACGAGCGAAGCGAGTGGTGACATAATACTCAGTAGAGCGACGGTGGTGTTGAACATGGTCAGCTAAATGCCACCAGCAAAGGGCAGAGCAAATAAGAGTCCTTAGATTCAACTAAAGCCCTACCCGCGGCTCACTTTGCTCGTCGCTCCTTCACGTCGATTTGTGGGGTAAAGTTTGAGAACTGAAAAATTTCACTGATAAAAATTTCACTGATAAAAATCATCGCCGTATTACTCTCACTAAAGACACCTCTTCGTCCACGCCTCAACATGCCCCGACTCAGAAAGGTTCTCAACACAAAATATACCTTTAATGATGACGATGACTTTCCGATTGACCTCCAAGAACAAACCAAGATAGTGGAAAACTTACGTCAAAAAATACCATTTAATAAAGAACGACTTCCTAATGCCATTGATTCAAAAACGATCAAACTACTCAGAGTTCTTCAGGGTGTTTTCTTGATCGTCAGTATGGTGTTGATCACGAATCCACATTATCGTAAACAGAATCCGCTGGTCAGCTTTCTGGCATGTTTATCATTATCTACCTCTTCCCTCATCATTCAAATGAAGCTTATCAGTGGAAAAGAATTACCAGGAGGTAATATTTGTGTTATAATCAATGCTATCGGATCACTTGGTGTATTCTCACATAAACTCTATTATTTCCGAGACGTCTTAGATATCATATATTTCATTCCATTCTTATCGTCATTGACCTTGTTCATGTATATCAACGATCTGAAGTCATTGAACGAAGGTGTTCAGGGATTGGAGAGTTTGAAGTATAACTACAAGGATGCCTAAACCTAACAGCAAACCACTGACAAGGAAAGCGTGCACGACTGGTGAAGTGCTGATGATCTCAACTGATGGTCTGGGTCAGCCATCACGCCGCAAAACTCACCTCAAGACTCACTAGGCGTCGTTCCGCTCGTCGTACAATGACGCGAGATTGAAAAACTCCATCAAAAATACATCTGAATCCTCATCCCCCGTCGATCTCTTTATCCTTTTCAACTTATAATCAGTCATATTATCAAGAAACCACTCAATTGTCTTGGCCGAAACCTGTTTCAAAAACCCAATTGTAAGTTCCTGTTTTGCAACGGCACTAGTGCTCTTTGACTTTTGAAGAGACTCTTGAACAGAAAGCATCAATTCAAAAGATTGGCCAACGATAGATCGAGAATAGTATGAGAACACTAATGGAAACATTTGTTGCAATTGTAAATAATTACAAGCCATGAGATAGTTGAGATCTTCAATCAAAAGGGGAATAAATGAGAACTTGTCCAATGCAGAATCATTAATCTCCATTTCAACAACTACTTTATCCAAGGTGCAAACTAAAACATTACTCAATCTCAAAATTTGTTCTGATCCCCTAATCAGATCATCATACATTTGTACATCCAATGTTTCATCTTTGAGGACTAATTCGCAAGTTGATTTTGATTCTTGATTATTTTTGTTCAATGATGCTAGGAATTTGAGTTTTGACCATATCCTCCCCTTTTGCAAACTATGTGATATCATTTCACATGCTGATGGGTGCGTACTTGGACGTAGCATTTGATCACCCAACATAATATTAAAAATAACGTGTAATTCTGTGGTGTTTGGGAGATGTATTTGAGTTACCGTTTTATGCTTCAGCATGTCCTCGGCTTCTTCTTGCAACATGATCGTTGATGTTGTTGAGTAGGACGTGGAGAGGTGGCCCTGGGAAAGGGGGACTCTCAATTGGTCGCTCACATGGCGGGAGAAGCGGGCCATCTCAGATTGGACAGAACAAGACGTACACAGAACGAGGACACCTGAGACTGAATGAATGAAGGAGAAAGAAGGAGAAAAAAAAACAGAGGGAGAGAGGGATTTACAAAAGGGGATCCTTCTTGAGGGAAAAAATCGACCATGAGATTACATAAGCAAAAAACCCTGGACTATACGGAGACCCGATAAGTGACATCAAATACACACACTATACAACTAACATGGTGAGCTCGCGCGAGCCTACAGTTCAAACACTTCCATAGTTGTGAGATTCACGTCCTGGTAGTGTCACACCGCGATAAGTCGAGCTTGATTCATGGGGATAGCAAGAAATGATGTACCAACAATGAATTAGTGCAGGCAAAAATCCCAAGAAACACAGGGCAATGTTAATCCAAAAATCTGCTGAGCAGATACCTCTTTTGAGGGCGACAGGAACGAACGGGAGGAAGATTCCAAGAAAAGCCAACAACCAATCTCTAGCGTGCATCTTGATTGAATGAAATTGTAGTCCAAAGATGAATTAAAGAATGTAGCAGCAGTAAATAGCAATAAAATAGGATGCAACGATTGATTTTTGACAGGAAGCAAGGGTTATGAGCGAAGCCACAAATAAAATCCAAGTCGATCGACGCGTCTACTAGGGGGCAAATTAATGTATTTTTCAAATTCAAGAGCAAGAAAAACTAAATCAATTGAACTATCTTTACTCCCCTGAGTAACTATCGTCAACCATGCCGTTTGTGTCAAATTTGTGTTATGTTGCGGGAGTGGTCCTGTTTGCAAACTGTGGTTATTCATCATATCAGTTCAATCAGCTGATGAAAACCACCGCTGCAACGTTAACTCTCCCGCGTGACGTACAATTGGAAGCGATTCTTGCGTCTTTGTTGATAGTTGTTGGCAGCATTGTGTCCGTTGCACCTCCAGCAAGTCGCAGAGATCTTGTCACGGGAGAAGTGGTGGAGGGATACGAGCCTGAGTCATTGAAGTTTGTGGAGATGGGGAAAGCAACTGTCGATGACGAAGTTCAGGGAATTGCATTGTATGAAGAGGTTGAGAACAGGCCGGGTTTCTTGGATTTGCGTGAACAGAGGATAAGATATGCGAAGTGGGCGCAGAGTGAAGGAAAGTAGTGAGCATGACCAGCGAGCTCGGCGAAGGGAGTCGTGCGAGGAGTGAGTTAACGATACATTACAAAGTGATCAACGATACGTTACAACGAGTAATCACGGAATTAATTGAGTGAAGAATGAGGGCACTAAACTTGCATTCAACTTACTCATGGCTCTTTTTGCTTGTTGTTGGCTCGTCAAGTGCACAGAAAATTAAATATAGCAAGTCACCGTAAAATTCAGCAAAATAAATAATAAATTAGCACTCTAAGCGATCGGGACATTGTTAAGCAACGAAAGGAGGACAGGGGGAATGAAAATGAACTGGCGAATTGTAAACCCCTGTACACGTAGCACCAGTAGCTTGAGCGAGTCGAATAACAAGCGAAGCTAGTCGTTGAGCTCATTCAAGCGTTGTGCGACCGTGCAAGTACTAGTGAGTGATCTGCACCTCACGCAAAAATTAAAAGAATGGAGAGCAAGGCGAGTCTTTCAAGGGATCACCGCGGAGGAAACCCCGACCTTGCCTCGCTCGTCTTTTGTTTAGGACTTGAACAAACTCCTCAACCTGGACAACAACCCATGTCCTCCTCCTCCCAGGACACCACCCCTGCCACAACCTGATTGTGTCACATTGCTAACAGAATTGTCGTCTTTCAAAGTCACCTGGATCGAACTGCCCAAATCCTCTTCAACCTCCTCGGCCGGACCTTCAACTTCACTCAATTCACTAGTTGGATAAGAAATGGCACTGAATTCACTCACACCGTCTTCACTGTCCAGCTTGACGAGATCCTCCGGGTACAAAACATTGTTTTCAATCCCGGAGTCATCGAATTCTTTCTTGGAACTTGTCGAAGTAAGCCAGTTACCATCAACGACAAATTTGTAGTGGACTTTTTCAAACGCAAGTTCCACTGTTTTGGCAAATCCAGAATCACCCTTCTCTAAGCGACACGTTTTTGCCCAGTTGTCAAACGTTCCAGTCACATAGACCTCTGAAGCATTTTTATCGGGCCTATCAATGTTAGTGAATATTCTCGTGAGGCGGTGGGGCGATGAGGCAATATAATAAAGGGAACCAGATATAACGACACAGGTCTCCGACGGTGTTGGATAACACGCGCAACTCACCAGGCTCGACAAGCAATCCTGGATCGTCAGGCTCTTCGTTGTTTACCGCCTTTGCATGTAAACAAATGACCATACATCCTATTTACCCCCCTTTTCCCCTTATCAGCAGCCCTCTGTTCCCTCTGTGATTCAGTCCCCTTCAGATCGTTCCAATTCACTTACCACTCAAAAGTGTATCGGTACACTGTCATGCTGTCTCTAAAAGCCTTAAACGCTCTTTATTCTGGAGATTGTCCTTGTTGTTGAAAAAGATTCCCACCGATCCCTGTTGTTTTACACACAATAAATTCATTTCATTTTTACAGGTGATGAAAAAGGAAATTGTGAAAAATAAAATATTTGGTTACAGGAGGGTAAACAGGCACGAGCGAAACGAGCAAGCATGACTGTAAAATGGGATACTCTCATGACTGGGCAGCAGAGCCTGTCTACGAGAGTGGTGGATAGTGGTCTTCTGCGACGGACGAGAGTCACAGAGTTCTCGCTCCGCTTGTCTCATGGTTCTTCACTCATTCCAAGCCACTGCCAACATAAAGCCAATCCCCACAAAAATAAATGCAATCTGGCCAACAAACCTCTTGAACTCTTCGGCCCTAGAGCTGCCCTCTCTCAGCTCCAACAACTCAGGGACGACACTAAACCCAATATACAAAAATCCACCAGCTGTAAATGGCAGTGTCAGATCAGCAAACGTCACGGTGGTTCCAAAAATACCTCCAGAAACACTCGAGTCCTCTCCGATCTCAACACCTTTACTGACACTTTGGATCCAAATGCCAATAAATGTGCCAAGATAAGCTCCAACAGCGGTCAAAAATTGAGAATTCATTGCCTGCCATTTGGTGAAGCCTCCTTGGATCAGCAACGCAAAATCACCAACCTCGTGCGGAATCTCGTGGAAGAAAACAGCTAATGTAGTGGTGCATCCAACATTCTTGGAAATGTAGAAAGATGAAGCGATAGCCAATCCATCGGTAATGTTGTGAGTAAAATCAGAGATAAGATTCAAGTAAGCCGAGGTTTTAACTGACGCATTTGGATTGGCAACAACAGGAGAGTCCTTAACGGCAACCTCACTCTTCTTCTTGCGGTTCTTCAACTCCTTCTTCTCCTCCAGCGCACTAGTTGTAGCCTTCTCCTCAACTGGGATATGGGAGTGCGAATGTCCATGTGAGTGTCCAGTGTTCTCCCCAGTGTGCTCTAGAATACGCAATCCTTTGTCGATCACGAAAAACATGAGAAATCCTAGGAAAATACAGACACCCAAAACACAGTTCCTTTTTTCGTCAACAAGAACAAAAGAAGCTCTTTTCTCTAATGGTTCACCCAAGAAGGTTTGCGGTAACAAGTGCAAGAAAACGTCACCGAGAAGACCACCAACAGCAAAACTAACCAACAAACTAAGTGATGAAACATCGATACCAGCAGGAATCAACACCAAAATAAAGTTTGGTGGACCAGAAATATACGTTGTAGCTAAAAGTGCGTTACCAGCTGGTCCAAATGGGAACAATTTGGAGAAGACATACTGAATATAGCTCAATTCCTCATCTTCATGCTCATCCTCAGTGATCTTATCATTCAATTCCTTAACGACGTCACATTTGTCTAATCTGCTGTTGAGTGAACCTAAATTAACAACGCCATCTTCGTAAAATAGTGGCTCAATAGACTTGTCAATAGTTTGCTTTTCAACACCATGGATTCCATGTCCGATACAAACACCGGCAAGTGCACCAAACGCTAATGTTGATGCTAATCTCATTGTAAGGGGATCAATCAAATCAGACCGTCAGAGACTGTTAAAGACCGTTAAAAACCTACACTTGTCTATGTGTCAAATGCCTTGACCATTCCGAGAAATATAAAAATATCAAAACATGTTAACTGCACTGTTCGACGCGTCGACGCGTCGCCGGGTCGATGAGGTTTGCTCGTTCTGTACAATCTTTTTTTCTGAAATCTAAACAAGACAATCTTTATTTTTGTGTACGGAAAATCAACTATCTCAACCCGTACAACAAATCATCCTACACAACAACTGATACCGGTTTTTTTACTTCTGAACGTATTTACTTTACCCACTCACAATGCTGCGCAGAGAACCAACAACTATCAAGCTGGCGCCCGAAGACGTCAAAGAGTTTTATCGCGAGCAAACATACAAGGCTATCTCTGGTAGTGCTTTGGAATCAACGTCTGCCGCTGGTGATAATGTGAATCAAAATTACAGCAGCGCAGGATTGACGGACAGACAGGATCGTTCGGCAAAGGAAAGGATTTTGGGGTCATCCGAAACAAGACCTTCTTCGAATAATATACCGTGAGCATAGAGTAAAGAATGACGGGCAAAGCGAGTCACTGGAGCGAGTGTTCTGCAAGGGAGAGTAAAGTGAGAGTGACTGCGACTGGCAGCACTCACTATCCACCTGCTTGTTCTCGTCACGATCTCACAATTAACAACTCGCCTAACTAGAAGTTTACTCGTTCCGACGCGTCGATCGACTCCAAAATTTCTCAACTTCCGAACTCAAAAAAAAAACGCGTCTTAGGTTCGCGTTGTTTGTTCTTTAAATATCAAACCCTCTTATTCCCCTATATTTCCCACTTTACTTACACACAAAATCGCCCCACAACACACACACGATATGTCGTCCCAGGCGTCTGCTTCCCCGGCATCACGCCCAAGAAGATCCAACCGTATCCAAACTCAGGGAGCTCACGATTACGTGGTCGACTTATCATCTTCTGAAAGCGAAGAAGATTCCGATGATGAAGATGTTTATGCTCCTTCGAAACGTTCGCGTACCACCAACCGACAACCAGCAAAGAAACAGAAGAAATCAACCAAAAAAACAGTCGAAAGCAACATTGATCGTATAGAGGGATTCGAAGAAAATTATATTTTCCAAGCTCTCAGCAGCTCTGAAACTGCAATCGTTGATCTCGCCACTGACTGGCTAGCACAATTTCAGGAAAACAAGTACGATGCTTTGAAGGATTTGGTGAACTTTGTGTTGAGAGCTTGCGGTTGTACATCGCAGTTAGGTGAGCACGATGTCACCAACTCCGACTCGGCTAAAGACACCATTGCGGAGGTCCAACAACTTTTCAACCGACAACAGTTACATGAATACCCACTTGGAACGAGCTCGAGCTCACTCTCCAGAAACAATCAATGGAAGGATTTCAAGAAAAATACTATCGAGTTTTTCAATCAGTTGCTTCTTGTGGCCAACGAAAGAGGTATTCTTTGCGATGACGATGAGCTGATCGAGCTAATCTTGACCTGGTTGGGTGCTATGTCAACCGCAAACATTCGACCATTAAGACACGCTGCCACGTTGTTTTGCCTTCAAATGGAGACCACTTTGTGTAAAATCATCTCTAACATGGCAAGCTACATTGAGAAGTATCAAGTCCAGTTGGCTGCCGAGCAGAAAGCGCTGAACAACTTAAACGGAAAAGCTAGAAATGCTAAAGCAAAAGTGAATTCTTTTCAAGAGAGAATTAAGCAAATTGAAGAAAATATCGAACTTTACAAAGCTCAAAAGAGTTTCCTTGATAACCTGTTACAAGATGTTTTCAACACCACCTTTGCACACAGATATCGTGATGTTGATGCTCAAATCAGACAAGATTGTGTTCGTCATTTGAGCACTTGGATCACCGAATATCCCGAATTCTTCTACGATAGTGTTTATATCAGATACTTTGGTTGGTTGCTAACAGATGAAGACGCAACTGTGAGATCCGAGGTGTTGAAGGTGATCGTCAAGCTGTATCAACGCCAACATATGGTTGCCGCTTTAAGACAATTCACCGGCCATTTCAAGTCGAAATTGATTAACATTGCCGTGTACGAAACCGACTTGAACGTGAGGCTGAGCAGTATTGTTTTACTTAGTGAAATCACAAAAAAAGGTTTCCTCGAAGATGATGAGATTGTTAAAATAAGTTCTCTTATTTTCCTTGATGATGAAGATCCATATCATCAAAAAGGTAAAGGCGCAGCTGCCAAACTCAACCGCGAGGTTGCCAAATTCATTATGAGTGTTGAAAACGAGAGCTTTAATGAGTATATTGAAAGTCATAGCACCACTATTACTGCTTCTGAAGCTTTGATCAACATTGATATTAAGGAAATGCTAAAGTTCGTCAAACTGATAGGTTTGTTGGAAGAGTCATATTCTTACTATCATGACAATTATGTTGATAAAACTCTCAAACACCACCTTGCAAATTCTAAGATTGTGAAGTATAACAAAATTTGCCAAAATTTGTATTCTTTACCGAGATACAACTGCAAAAACACCTCTTTACAACTTCTTTGTGAATATGTTGTGCTTGATCTATCCTCCATCACCTTACTAGAGCCTGCTTTCAGAGCTCAACTTGAATTGACGACCAACAGTATGATTTGGATGCTGTCGATGATAGGTGGTGCTACGGAAATTTATTGCGATGGACCTTCCAGTGAGTTTTATAAACATCTGTTTCCTAGGAATGCAGTCAAAGACGAGGATGATCATCAAGATGCAAATTTTTACCTCAGCAAATTGTTACACCATTTACCAAAAATTTTCGACTCTTGCAAGAAATCATCTGAAACATTGTCTCTTTTTATTGTGATCATCAATAGACTTGCATCGAAGAGCGTTTCAGCCAATCAAACGACAGAATTGAACCAAATTACCAACTCTTTGATCAAGATTTTCAATGATTCGGAGCTCGAATCTTTTGATTACACCAATAAGAATACCTCGTACTACGAGTCATTGAATTTCCAATATTGTTTATTCTTTGAGTCTCTTTCCAATGATTCTGTTGAGATCAGCTTAAAGTTAGATGAACAAATCAAAGAACTTGTTAAATTCCTGGAATTGGAACTCAAGAATCAAAATTATGTCACTGCTTACGGAATGCTTAATAAACTGCTTCTGCTTCGAGGAACTTCTTTAAACAGCAAGCTGATTTCTCAATTGGCTGGCTCAATTGAACCTCTGTGTTCCTCATTAGTCTCCCTCCTCAAGAAAAACGACCAGTTGAGTTTGCTTATGAAATCCAATAGATTATTAGAAGTCTTTCAAACGTTTCTGTTCTTCACCTCTGAAAGTCTTGAAAATTTGACTTCAAGATTGAGAACTGATCCCGATATCAACGCTCTTGAAGAAATTCAACGTTGTTTGACTCCAATTATTCCTATAAAGGATACATTGGCATTGCTACTTAAACTTCCTGAGTCTCCAAATTTACAATTTCATTACGTTGCGGCAATCATTTACATGGATATTGTCACCTCGTTGAGTGTTCTCAAAGATTATGTTCCATCTCACCAAGAGTTGTTGGAACATTATTTTGAAACAGAGTTCTCAATATATCCAAATTACGAGACTCAAAATTGTTTATTGAAGCTGTTTTTGATTATGGAGTACAGAATATCTGAAATATTGGGAGTTTCTATTGATCGTGACGTTACAGAGGAAGTGGATTTCGACAGATATTTGACTGGTGAAATTGATGATTCTTCTGAATTGGAGACACAATTATGCAAATACGTCATCAAGCTGCTCATGCTGGACAAAGCTGCTGACTTGGATCATGAGATCATGTCAAGATTGAGTTTGAACAAAAAAGTCCTAGGCAGTCTGTATCAGGAAGTATTGAAAGTTGGAGAGACCGCAGATGAAGCTCCAACAATCAGCAAGACCCCAGAACAAGTAGTGGAGAATGAAAATGAAGTTGAAAATGAAGAAGAGAATGAGAATCAACAACAAGAAGAAAGTGAAGATGAGGACGAGCATGAGATTGATCAAATGGATGATTTGTTGGCCGATGCAAGAAATGCTCACAATGAGATTATGTCAGAGCTTTGATTGCCGAGCGTATCAATTGCGGGTCAACTAAATCTAGCAAAGCCCCGCAGCTTTAGTGTCATGTAAGTGCGAATATAAGCTGAATTTGAATTGTTAACTACTGCGTAGAATGAGGAGTAAATGGCGAGCTCACGACAAACGAACTAATTACCTCCGTCGTCTACTACGATGAATTATCGTTTACAGTAGTGGCTTGCTTCGCAGATCATGGCTACTCACTACACGACTCGCACGACTCACTTAGCAGGTCGCAACTCATCATTCAAAAATATGGTATAGTCAATATGGGAAGTATAAGTTACAAGTAAATTAGTAGACATTTCATTCATCAGGGAGTTAAGCCTTCGCAACACCGATTGGTTGTTCTTCAGGAGCAATATCAAACTCTTTTTTTGTAGATGGACCCTTGATTACCTTGTTAGACGAAACTTTGGCCTTGTTGATGGACTCACCATTGACAACTTTCTCCATCTCTTCCTTGGTCAAGGTCTCATACTCCAAAAGCCCTTCAGCCAATCTCTTGAGTTGGACTCTGCGCTCATGCAACAAGTTTCTTGTTCTATTTTCAGACTCCACGAGAAGTGCTCTTGTTTCTTGGTCAGCCATGTCTCTTAACTTAGGAGACCAAGACTCCCATTGATCAGATAATTTGACAGGACCAATCTTATCAGACATTCCATACGAAGTCACCATGGCTCTAGCAGTGCTTGTAGCAGATGACAAATCAGATGAACATCCAGAGGTAACGTTATTTGGTCCATAAAGCATCTCTTCAGCAATTTTTCCACCCATGCAAACGTCCAATCTTGCATAACACTCCTTCTTGGTGATTTCGTGCTTGTCCATTTCCGGAAGTTGGAATGTAACACCCAAGGCTCTACCTCTTGGGAGGATTGTGGCTTTGTACAAAGGAGTAGCGCCTTCGGTGTACATGGCAGCAATAGCGTGTCCAGCCTCGTGATAAGCAGTATTTCTTCTGGTTTCTTCGGTCATAACCATCGTTTTTCTTTCACCACCCATCAACACCTTGTCCTTAGCCCATTCCAAATGCAACATATTAACACTCAAAGCATTCTGATGAGAAGCGTAAAGAGCAGCTTGGTTGACTAAGTTTTTCAATGCAGCACCAGACATTCCAGTTGTAGTTCTGGCAATCACAGATGGATCAACTTCTTTAGAGACAGCAATATTTTTGAGGTGATGTTTCAAAATGGCAAGACGACCTCTAACATCTGGCAAGTCAACATTAACAATCTTATCGAATCTTCCTGGTCTAGTGAGTGCTTTGTCGAGAGAATCTGGGAAATTTGTAGCACCAATAATGATGATCCCTTCGGTTTGAGAGAAACCATCTAACTCCACCAAAAGTTGATTCAAAGTTTGTTTAGCATATGCTTGATCTCTGGATTTTCTTTTGCCCCCAATGGCATCGAGTTCATCGATGAAAATAATGGCCGGAGCCCTTGCTCTGGCTTTAGTAAACAATTCTCTGACTCTTTTTGCACCAACACCAACATACAATTCATCGAACTCAGATCCAGACATGAAGAAAAATGGAACACCAGCCTCACCAGCAGTGGCTCTGGCAAGAAGAGTTTTACCGGTACCTGGAGGACCAGTCAATAAAACACCTTTTGGAAGTTGACCACCCAAACCTGTGAACTTGGATGGATCCTTAAGGAATTCAACCACTTCTTCGAGCTCTGCTCTAGCTTCATCAACACCACAGACGTCAGAAAACTTCACAGTAGATTCACTCACTTCAACGGACTTGTCCTCAACACTCGAACCTTTGATGATTGAGCCATTCTCCACGAGATAGCTGAACAATAAATAAGCACCGTAAGAGGTGAGACCAACTGGGATCAGCCATTTGATCCATTTGGACAATGTAATCAATGGAGACTCTGTCACAACCACGTGGATTGGGTCGGCCCTTGAACCGTAAGACGAGTTGATAGGAGATGCCCCACTGTTGGTTGAGGCACCCACTGTGAGTCCCAACGAGCTTGCGACAGCCTCTGCTTTTTGATGTTCACCCATCTTGTAGAGGGCATCAACGTAGATTTGTGAACATTCGGGCGACGTGGCGATTCCGGGAGTTTCATATCTGGAAACAACGATGTGTGGGTAGTTTGAGTTCATCAAAGATCTGTAAAAGCTTGCCTGAACTGCTGGATTTCCGAGGTCTCTGTTAGCAGCTTGTTCTTGACTTGCCAAGGAAGCCTGTGAATTTGCTGTTGAGTAAAGGCGAAGCGATTTGTGGGACACGAATGATCTTCTGGCAGCAGAAAATGCCATGGCAGACCGCACGCCCACTAAGGACACCGCTTGACGGCGAAACGGTGATATTATTCTTGTACTAATCATTTAAAAATGATGATGGATTTTTTGCCACCGAAAACGGGATACTGGGATGAAATAGACCCAATCCAGTGAAAGATGGGAAACGAAATGAATAGGTCAGCCTATTAACCAATGACTTGAGGTCAGAGAGGTTGTAGTGATTCAGCGATTTCTAAAAGAATAAAACAAAAGAGAATCAAATGGTTCAGTTATTTTTTCAGTTTGTCTATTCGCCCGCTAAAACCCAGTGAGTTGAGCACAATTTAGTTTTTCCAGAAGGCGCGGGGAGCAGTGGAAATTTTACTGAGCCACAAGGGGTTTGTCTCATGAGCCACTTAGACGTTGCTTCGCCACTCCAGGTCACGTTTTCAAGTCGAAGTCGTAAAAATTCGGGTGGGTGACGGTTTCGCGATGACCAGACAACGCCCCTAGTCGGTTTCGCGCAGGGCGCGATTTTCAAACCGTCCGCGGAGCAATTCGGAGTCATACAGTCACTATTGAAGAATCGCGCAGTCGCGCTACTCCGACCAATGGAGTGAAAGTAAATTGTCAGTGGCCTAAAATGGACACCTCCAGACGCAGAGAATATAATAGGAAAAAAAAGAAAAACAAAGAACTGTACCCAATTCGTTGGAGCTTATATATAGCTCAAATCCTCTCTGTTGAAAAAACACCCATCACTTTCTTATATTTTTTCTCCTTTTTGGACTTTTAGACCATCAACAAATTTCATAATGCCAGCTCCATACGAAAAAGGTTCCGCTAAGAAGGGTGCTACTCTCTTCAAGACTAGATGTCTTCAATGCCACACCGTCGAGGAGGGTGGACCACACAAGGTTGGTCCAAACCTCCACGGTGTCTTCGGTAGACACTCCGGTCAAGCTGAAGGTTACTCTTACACCGATGCTAACAAGAGAAAGGGTGTCCTTTGGGATGAGCAAACCATGTCCGACTACTTGGAGAACCCAAAGAAGTACATTCCAGGTACCAAGATGGCCTTCGGTGGTTTGAAGAAGCCAAAAGACAGAAACGACTTGATCACTTACTTGGTTTCTGCCACCAAATAAGCAGAGAGAATGAAGGATTGATAGCATTGTCTGTCATTTGAACTGTCATCTAGAACTGGCTTTGGCCATTGCATTGCATCAGCTACGGCTGTTCATGATGGTTTTTGTTTCTTTATCTTATTTACTGTATATAAATACAAACACGCCTCCTCTATTGAGGATGATAGACTTAGCCATGACAACCCTATTTGGTTTGTACTTTCTGTTACGTAGTCGTTTATGATTTTTAATTGCAGCCAATGGTAGACGTATAATTTTTTTTGACTACTCAACTGCTGTTGTTTCCGGTCGCACGCACGTCCGCACGTACTTTTGAGAAATTTTTCAACCCCCATGGCTGATTTTTTAGCGTCGCGTCGATCGACCTGGGGGTGTGTTCGATTTTGTAGATAACCCCTGAAAAATTATTTATTAAGAAGGGTCTTTTTATTTATGATTTAGTCAAATCCTCTTTTGCAATGGAAATGATACGCAAGGAGTTATCCGCACTGCCAACAGCCATAACGATGCGTCCCGAATCGGCTTTGGTGCTAAATGAGATTCTTGAAACTTTGTCTGAAGGAAGTAACCCAGATTCAAGTTCTTGAACCAATTCAAATTCTCCTGCCCCTGAAACCAAGTAGACTTGTATTTGACCGTTTTCAAGACCAACAGCGACAACTGCAACACCGTTGATAATGTCAGCAAAAGAGTCCACCGCAGTTATAGGAACATCCAACTTCACTGAACCAACAAGTTCGACCTCGCTTTCGCCGGCTCTCCAGAGTTTAACATAACGGTCTCTGGATCCCGTAACAAAGAGACCTTTTCCCACCAGTGTTGGTAGCCAACAAACATCCCAGATGATTCTGGTATGTGCCTTTTCGCGCAATTCCACGAGTCTGAAGTCGCCCTCGTCGTCAAGACGTTCCCATAGCGAGAACTTACGGTCTCTGGAAACACCAACAAGATACTTATTATCTGGTGAAAAACGCAATCTGGTGATAGTAAGATCATGTCCTGCAAGCGGGGTCTTTGTCTGTAGCCAATTGTCGGTTCTGAATATCCGGATCACTGCATGACTAGCCACGTTCGAACGACAGGCCGATGCAATAAGTTTTTTATCTGGTGAAACGTCAACCGTTGTGATCTCAAAACCGTGGCCATACAGTTTCTCAATTTCTGGCCACAAAGTATGACGTTGAAGGTGATCTTCAAAAGGAGGAACCTCGAGATCGCCAAGTAATTTGGCCGAGAGGTTAGCATCAGGTGTAGCACTTTCTTCGTTTTCTTCTGTATCATCGTCTTCGACTGTC
The DNA here is from genome assembly GCA_030578575.1 of Ogataea neopini. NCBI lineage: Eukaryota > Fungi > Ascomycota > Pichiomycetes > Pichiales > Pichiaceae > Ogataea > Ogataea neopini. The sequence goes on from JAJMSO010000001.1 coordinate 1,314,105, forward strand.
TGAGGTTCTGTATCGTTAGACTGAGCCTTGTTTGAGAGACCGAGGGCAGGCAATGCTGCACTTTCAGGAATCGAATCCAGACTTGTTGGCTCGATCCCGCACAATTTTTGCAACAACAAAGCAACGGAACGTGGCTCGTCGAACGAACGCAAGATTTTCTCGTCTCCACCAGAGACATAACGGGAATCTGAGATTGCTCGAGCGCAAATCATATCGTAACCATGGATCTGTGGTCTGGCAAACTCATGCCACGAAGGATTAGAACGCAACGAGCCGTCTGCGTTGCGGTTCCATGGAGCATATAACCGGGTAGTCTGGTCGAGAGACGTGGCCAACAAATAATCACCTGCATCTGACCAACAGACATCAGTAACGTCACGGGTGAAACCATTTAGACAAGGATACTGGTCGTAACCAGTTTCTGATTTAACCCAATATCTGAACGAACCAGTTTTTCCGTTAGTCAAGATCATCTCTGCACCAGCAAAAATCCAAAGAGCGTTCCAGAATCCACCAGAGGCACCCGTAGCGGTCGAGGCACCTTTAATACTGATCTCTCCGAGTCTTGTACGCGAAATCCAAACACCACTGGCGGTATCTGGTTCCCAGATCATCACAGAAGTGTCTGCTGAAGAAGAAAGAAGCTTCGTTTCCGTAGGGTGCCAGACCAAACTCGAGATCCAGTCATCGTGACCCATAATAATTGCATCAAAGTTCACTGCACATCTTGTAGGTCCAATGTTGAACTTGTGTTGCTTGTTAGACAAAAGTCCCAGTTTTGTTGGATCACGATCGCTATCATCAATTAAATCATCCAGACGCAATCTCCACAACCGGATATATCTGTCCTGGGATCCACTTGCCACAAGGAAATCGCCATCTGCCTGCTCTTTAACGGCGAGAGTCTTGATCCAATCCTCGTGACCAGCTAAAACTGCACATGGAGTTGCTGAGGCGCCGTCAAGCCCATAAACGTGTAATGTGGTACCTGTTCCACCGACAAAGAGGGCGAATCGGTCATTTTGAGCTGGTTTCAAATTAACCAATGCGAGCGACAGCGGAAGAAAACCTTGCACCAGCTGGATCGAGACAACCAAAGAAACTGGTTCAGTAGCATCGTGGTCACCGAGTTTCCAAACTTTGACTGTACCATCCGCACTACCAGATGCAAATACACCGCAGGCGGTTACAGTGAGGGAGGTCACACTGGCAGCATGGGCCTCGAGAGTCTGACGTAATGTAAACGAACGCTTTTCTGCGAAATACTCCCAAACCTTGACTGTTTTATCTTCAGATGTCGAGAGTAAAAATGGTGTTCCAGGAAGCCAGCGCACGGTAATGACATGAGATGTGTGAGACTTGAGAGTGGAAGAAACTCCAGGACCGAGGGGTTCAGGCGTCCAAAGACAGATGGAGTTCTTGGCTCCGAAGGCGACAAGTCCGAACTCAGGACTGTAGTCACTGATTTGGAGCTCTCTATTGCAACCTGCAAAAAGGCCGTCCAAGGTAGGCATGTGTGTGGGGTTGATATGTGCTGTTGGTCGTAGGTTAAGTAGTGGGATTGATGGTGAATGAAAATCGAAGTTGAAATTTTTTTTAAAATATATTTTTTTTACGTCGATCGACTCAGTCGTCGACCTTCGTCGCCTGGGTCGATTAATCAAGTCAGTGTAGTGAAATCAGTAAATTTTCATTTGAGCTATGATTACTCCTTTTCAGACCAACAAGCCCCGTTGACATGGGCAAAATTACACGTTCACGTAATGGCTGCTTTACATGCAAGCAGCGGCGTCGTAAGTGCGACGAGACAAAGCCAGCATGTGTGAACTGTACGAGTTCGGGCCGACAATGCGGAGGGTACGGTATCCGACTAGTATTTGATGTGGATGATAGTCGGAACAAACGGACAAAAGAGACAGTGAACTCGAGGGGAGAAAGAGTGTATGGTTTCCGTGGGCGTCCGCGTTTGAAAGACAGTCTTGCTAAGACTGAGGAAATTACTGAGGAAATTAGCGAGGAAGACAAAACCCAGGTGAAGAAAGAGGAGGATGAGTCAGTAGTTCCACCAGAGTTTGTCAACAATGAGATCTCCACAGCATTGTCAAGACGTGCGGAGAATGCGGCACCCACCTTCAATTTTGAGGATGCTTTATTTGACGGTTTGGATTATTTGCTGAGCACAGCAGACGACTTGAGCGCATACAGTCCCGAACAGCTTTATCAGCAGCAACAGTACCACTTACATCAGTTGCAACAGCAACAAGGTCAAATATTACAACAAATCAGTTCACCCCAAATACAACTACTAGAGGAGCTTGGGGCGCAGTCCACTCTTGCGCCACAACTGACTGTGGCGCATACGGCCCACGAAGCTTCATCAGTTCCAATGACACCATCAATATCACAATTTTTGCAACTTTCTCCCAAACCTTCTCCTGAATATGTGTATCCTTTATCACCACAAAGCTCTGTTGGTTGGTCGAGTCCATCTGAGGACAATTACATTTTGAAGCATTTCTTCGACAAGTTAATTTTCTTACTTGATGCTCATCCGTCTTCTCCATGGCCTGAATTGATGATCAAATTCGGCAGTTTAGAGTTAGCAAAGTCGTGTTTTCTATCATTGAGTTCCATGCACCTCTACGTGAACAATGGACAGAATGAGTTTTACAAAAAGGGAATATTGCACATCAATAATACAATGGAATATCTAATAAGCTTCGTGAGGAGTAAAGATGGACGAACGGCCGAGGAGTCTACGGAGGGTGGTGTTGAAGAGACTGTTGAAGAAGAAGATGTTGGCGAGGACGGGCCATCGATCAATGTTGAGAAGATTGTCAAGAACCTGAAAAAACAGCCGTCTCAAAAGAGACAGTCAAACTTCTTTGTGATCCTTTTACTTCTCTATGTTCATTTATTATTTGCAATTCTCGAGAGTGGAAGGTCTGCACTTTCTCGGATTTTTTTGAAACTTTTTGCATTGATTGCCGAGGACCAAACGTTCAAAACTGAACTGAATCGGATCGACCAATCACAGACGTTGATCTGTGTTCTGTCATGGTTTGATACAATTTCGGCTATTGTTTCACCTGACTGTCGTGTGCCATTCTGCAAGGTTGAATGGTACGGAACGAAAGACAATCAAATTTCGACTGCGAAAATGAACGGTTGTCCAGGTGAGATCTTCCAGATTTTGAATGAAATTTGTCATCTTCGGCACAAAGTGCATAATAAAGCTATTGATAAAGATGAGTTGAAGACGAGCTCTGAGAAACTGAAGATCAGACTCATCTGTTACAGGGATCATGTCCCACTCGAACTATCGGGGTCTTTCAGATACGAGGAACGGTTGAAGTCTGCCCAATGCTGGTCAATTTCTGGTTATATCACATTGATAGAGTTGTGCCGACAAGGAGATGAGGACCAAGAGATTATTGAATGTATGACAAAGGAGTTTATTGAAGTGTACCAGAGTTTGGATCCTATATCGCCTATTGTAACTCAAATGGTGTGGCCCGTTTTCAATGTTAGTCTCCACTGTCGCTTGCCGGAGAATCGTGAGACGATGAAACGGTTTTTGGAGGTGTTGTACAGAACTGTGAACATGGGGACTATCAAGACGTGTTTGAGGCTGACGGAGGAGGTTTGGGAGACGGGTAAGAGATTAGAGGAGTTACTGAATGAGAAGGAGTGGTTGGGCGCGGGGATCGACTTGTTGCCGTGCTGATCAAACTATGAGCGAAGCGACAACGACGTGCGAGGGGAGTCACCCAAACCTGTGGCAATGAATCTTTTGGTAGAGAATTTGGTGTATAATTTGGTAGCAGATTTTTGGTAGCAAAAATTTTGGCACAATATTTGTAGCATTGTGTAACACAATTGACGTACAACCAGCTATCTTGCTTCGCATGCCATTTGCGAGTCTCAATGCGGACTCCGCTAATCGTTGTGAGTGATCGATGCCGAGTTTAGTCGTGGTGTTTTTGATGACTCGCTTTTCATTTCGTTCGTTATTTTTTCGGTAGCCGGAGTTGCGAGGTGGTCACGATGGAATCATGTAAAAAAGTCAGGGTGAGAAACTACTGAATGTTTGGCACATTTTGGTTGCTTGAAAATTGATTCAATTACTGGTAACTCAGCGCTCTTAAAAGTTGGTAGCAGCAGGTATCCGGGAGGTGACACTCGGAATCTCACTATGAGTTAGCGACAAACTTTCATGAGTTCTTTGGTGGATCCAGTCCAGCGATTCCATTTTAGTGAGCTCGCTTATCCATTCTCGCGACGAATCCGGAACTGATAGCTCGCTGATCTACTGGTTGTATGAGCGAGCGATGGCGGTACAGTTGGCAACCAGTCACTGGTTGATTGATGACGTCCGCTTCCGAAGCCTAGAAGATACAATGACTGGCTTCGCTCGTCTCTCTACACTCATTGTGGTTCATTATTCGATCCAAACGACGATTAACTCATCGCTCACATTATATTACCTACTTACAACTTTTGCATAGCAGCGACATCGGTGGATTGAACCCAGTCCTCACCTTCCTCAATAGCGCCTTGCAAGTCGTCCATGGAGACCTTGTCGTCCTCAACAACACAGTTGATTTGGAGCTTCTTGATACCGAAACCAACTGGGATCCATTGGAAACCACCCCAGGTGAGACCTTCCATCTCAATACCCTTGACGTGAGCCAACATCTCTTCGAGATCGGTCTCATCATCCCATGGCTTGACGTCCAAAGTGACAATAGACTTGGAAGCAGCCTTTGGCTTAGCAGCCTTCTTGGCGTTGTACTCAGCAAGTCTTTGTTGCTTCAACTTCTCAGCCTCTTCATCGACTTCGTCGTCGTCAGAGCCGAAAAGGTCGACATCATCGTCGTCCTCCTCTTCAGCTGGAGCAGCAGCAGCCTTAGCAGCTGGCAAAGCCTCGAATTCCTCAGTGAAGGAAGCAATGTGGTTGAACCATCTGGAGAACTCTGGGTAAGCCTTTTGGAAAGCCTTGTAAGCGGCAACGTCGGCTTGAGAAGCAGCGGTACTATTGAATGTTAGTTTATATGTCTATTGAACTTGTTGATCAACAGTTTTTGTCAGAAATCCGCATCCCGGAGGATACGATCTTGTTTGTCACTCATGCTGCGGGTCTTGAGTCCGCCTCATAAACATGGACCAAAGAATGTAATTCATCATCCCAACTGTTGCCCCCCATATATAAAGAAACTTACCCTTCGATGTAGGACTTGTCGGCGAGGAACTCGTTGAGCTTAGCAACGGTCTCGATCTTGGAGAAATCGGAGAAAGACATTATAGCGGTGGTCTGGTTAGTTAACAAGAGAAGAAAGAAGGAGAAGAAGGAAAGAAACACATCGCAGAGTAAATGCTCGATTTGTACGACAAGAAAAAAACTTTGGAACGTGCTGAAAAATTTTTTACGGGCTGTGCCCAATGCCAAAGGGGTTACCCGGGTCGCAAAGGGAGGGGAACCCCCCAATGGACAGGGACCCATAACAAGAGGGAAAAAGGGAAACAAGACAAAATCAAAAAAAAAAGATCAAATTGGCAGTTTACATCCTTTTTTCGAAAGCCAATTTGATCTCATACACCGTCCCCACCTCATCCCATGACCGATCGACCATTACTTCCTCAAGGACTTTCGACGGCCCTTCTGGCTCGTTTGAGAAACAACACAAATCCATTGTATATTCCGTCACTTCCAGCTCGTGGAGCCAAAAGATCAAATAGAGTTAACTACGCAGAAGATTATGACATTGATTTCGAAGACGATCAAGATGGTGATTATGATGAAGACGGAGAACGTGGATTAAATAGGGGAGGGAATGCCGGTGGATCTACTGGTTTAAATGTTTCTAATTATCAAGGAAAAGAAGCACCAAGAGAACGTCCTAGAACCGTGTTTAGTGAATTTGAACAACTCGCCAATTGCTCCACTCCAGAACATCTTGTTCCTATCAAGCTGAGTATTGAAGCCAATGGTAATAGAATCAATGATTTACTTTTGTGGAACGTTAATGAGACACTTATTACGCCGGAACTATTTGCATCTATCATGGTTCAAGAACTGGAGTTGCCAAAATCAAGTGAATCAAGTATCGTGAATCAAATAAAAGATCAGGTGGAGGTCCATAGAGCCGTTGTGGCCACGCCGGTCGCTCAATTACAGCAAGAGAAGGAAGTTCATGCGATTTTAGACATCTCAATCAGTTTGGATAACCAATTTTATGAAGATAAAGTTGAATGGGATATGTTGAACAGTTCGGTTACGCCTGAAGAATTTGCCCAAACGGTGGTGGCAGATATGGGACTTCATAGAGAATTCCAAAATGCTATTTCGATCTCATTACACGAGGCGATCTTGAAGCTTCGTAAAGAATTTTTGGAGAATCCACAGCAGATTTTATTCAACAACGAGTCACTCCCACTTTTGAACAGGGTTTATCAACCATCAGTGAGAGAGACGACAGGTCCTGGTGCTGGAGCTGGCTCCCCGCCTACTATTGTCAATTTAGAATTACAAGGTCTTCGGTATGATAATAAGAAGTTTGGATCTGACTTCGGACCAAAGGTTGAAACGTTGACTCCATGGGAGATTGAAAAGAGAGAGATCGAGAGGGAAAGAAATATCAGACGGTTGAAGAGAGAGACCATGAGGGTCAGCGGTATTGGTAGTGTCATGATGGGAAATGAGAGGGGTGAGAGACAGAAGAGAAGGTACGATGAGTTGGAGGGAACGTGGAAGAATATGTGAGCAAGCCACCGAGGAGGATTAGAGAAAGCGTACTAAGTCGTGAGCGATGGGTGGATCGATTACAGGCGTATACCACGCACGCATCCACCACTCACTAGTTCTCTGGCTTAATTTGTTAGTGGCGAGTCTGTGTGTGTGTTTTATAAAAACGAATAATGTATAACTAGTCAATCCAATCAGCGAATGAGAGGAGGAAAAGCGTAGTGGAGGCTTACCAGCCATTATATTATGATCTACTAAGCCACAGAGGGGGTTGAGAACGTTGGGTGGCTGATGCAGGTTTCTGGTGGTGGAATCCCGGTGTTTGAGTGAGTGAGTGAGGGTCAACTGAGTGGTAAAGGTGGCTAGAGAACGGTTTGTTTTGGTGGTTATGTAAACGTGGTCCCAGCATTCTATTTTTAATTGAAAGGGGGGTAACAATAGCCACAAATCTGGGACGATTTTTTAAGGAAATGCATCGAGGCACGAGCGAAAATTTACACGACCGATTAACAGAGTCTCGAACGTCTCGATGGAGTGGGCGAGCTAGAAGGCGACCAGATGGGGAGTCAGCGGTGGTGGGGGGTAGTGATTTGTCTGTAGATTGTGTTGTAGAGTAGAGTAGATGTGGTTGTGTATTCCATGCGGCCAAGTGATGGGTGACTCGTTCTGGGTTGAAGTGTTCTGGTCTGTAAGTGGTGTACGGATGTAGATCTGCATCTGCAAACTGAAATTTCCATTCAGGTAAGACTAGCAAAGCATTCAGGTACCCGATTTAAAAGCCTTTGGATTCCCAATTTTCGGGGACTTTGTGGTTAGGGAACTCGTTATCGCAGGCCATGACGTACCACAATTTATATGACGACAGCAAACGGATCTCGATCATCAGACGAGTGCGAAAGTTTGCTGCACTTAACAAACGACTGGTGGTTGTTGCGATTCTTACAATCTACCTCTGTACACGTCTGGTGAGTTTGGCAGGTCCACATACAAATGTTTCATCACGTCCGGATGAATTGAAGTCGAATTTCAAAACATTAGCATTAGATTTGACTCAAAAGAACAAGCTATCTTCTGACGCCTCGCTCCGAGAAAAGTTATCGTATTACTTCCCATATGAGCCTGAAAAGCCCGTTCCCAATCAGATTTGGCAGACGTGGAAGGTGGATGTTGATGACGACTCGTTTCCAAGACATTTCAAGAAGTTCCAGAAAACTTGGCCGGAAAAAAATGAAGATTACACGTATCATCTGATTCCAGACAGCGTTGTTGATGAGTTTGTGCATAGTTTATTTTCGAATGTTCCCGAGGTTGTTGCCGCATACAAATTGCTGCCAAAGAACATTTTGAAGGCTGATTTCTTCAGATACTTGGTTGTTTTCGCCAGAGGAGGAACTTACTCGGACATTGATACCATTTGTCTCAAGCCAATCAGTGAGTGGTCAACGTTCGACGAACAGACAATTCTCTCTGATTACCTAACGAAGAACGGCCGCACGACAGAGCTACCGGAAGTCAACAAATTGACACGGAAGACGCCGGTCGGACTGACGATAGGAATCGAAGCCGATCCTGATAGACCTGACTGGCACGATTGGTACGCTAGACGGATCCAATTTTGCCAGTGGACAATCCAAGGTAAACGTGGTCATCCTATGTTGAAAGAGCTGATTGTGAGAATTGTGGAACAAACGTTCAGGAAACAGTCGGCCGGCAGACTGACGAAGGTGGAAGGTAAAGACATCGGTGGTGATATCATGCAATGGACTGGGCCAGGTATTTTCACCGATACTTTGTTTGATTACCTAAACAATGTGGTAAGCGACGGAAAATTAGGAGATGGTTTTGGGGTGGGATCGAACTACTGGGTCAAAAACGAAAAGTTCAAGCTGGCCAGTGTTGAGGTGGATTCGAATAATGAGCCATTGCATAGCGATAAACAGGTTGTCAGTTGGAGAATGATGACGCAGTTGGAGGAGCCGGTCATCATTGATGATGTTATGATATTGCCTATCACCAGTTTCAGTCCAGGTGTTGGGCAGATGGGTTCCCGCGGCCCCGATCATCCGTTAGCGTTTGTCAGACATATGTTCCAGGGCAGTTGGAAGCCTGATAGCGAGAAGATGTAAGCAGCAATGTGTGCTGCTCCAAACTCCCGTTTCCTTTAATTATCTTCTTCACATTACGTAATCCTGCCAATTACGCCACCAAGATTAATGAGATTTATATGCATTGTATTTAGGACATCAAAATCGTTGGTGTTGGCTGGTTGTCAACCGTTTGAATCAGGCGAGCAGTGCTAGTAGTGCGAATTGTGCGTTGTGTAGAGGCGACGCAGAAGAAAACGGGTTGACCAGCTCGCTCGGGGTCATCTGGTGTAAGGATGTCCGATAACATAGAATAATTTAAATGCGCACAATCGTTTCTTAGATAAACTTGGTCACCAGTAGTTATTTGTTAGCCCGTGGTTGTCTTTGAAATGTCAGAATACATCAAATTTCTCCCGCAATCCACTTTGAAGTCACTCCACACGCAACTTTCCCAGGTTTCGTGGAGGGATTGGACCGACGATCTTGGCCATTCGCAAGAGTATTACGAACTCAAGCAAGAAATCAATTGTCTTATCTTAAACTACTTGATTTACCAGGGGTATATTGGAGCAGTTAAGGAGTTCTCGAAAGAGCTTGGGTTTGAGTTTATACTGGAGGAGTTAGAGGGAGTGGAAGAGGCTCCAATTGAATCACAGGACGATGACTTTGAAACAGATTATTTGTTTAGTGCCACCAAGATTGAGGAGAATATCAATAAAGCATACGAAAAACTACTGAGAAATGATGAGGATGATTCACTGGATTTTGATAAGTACAAGAGACTCAGCACCGGTCTCTCCACCATCAAGACAAGAAACCAAATCAAGTTACATATTCTGCATGGCAGAATTGAGGAATCGATTACCCTGATCAATGAGTCATTTCCAACTTTGTTTGAGAAGAACCAGTACGTTTACTTTAAATTGCTGCATTTAAATCTTATTGAGATTATTAGACAACAATTTCTGACAAGCTCCGGGGTTGACGAGCAGGAATTTTTAGCAACGGTGTTGAAGTTTATCACAAATCGACTTTCCACTGTCAAGATCCTACAGAATGTCACGTACATAAAGGAGCTAGAGCTGACAATGGCGTTGCTTTGTTTTGGCAATCAGTTACAGAATGATGATCAGAAGATGGTTCCAGGGAGTCTGAAAAAACTCTTAAATGTGAGATTACGTAATCGCGTTGCAGAGTTGGTTAACAGGGCAATTTTAGTCAACGAAAACGGGGGTGAATGGGACGAGGATTGCGAGCAGGGTGATGGCGAGGGTGCAGGTGAGTTGGTTAAGTTGAAGAGGCTGGTGAAGTTGCTGGGCTGGTCTTTTGGTGAGAGGGGTGAGTTGGTGGAGTTTCTTAACGAGGTGACGAGCGAAGAATGAGGAGCGTAGAACCGGCACAGGAGTGCTTGTCGTGCCCGGGTCGGATAAATGTTCCTCGCGGATCAAAATATTTCCGGGGTAAAGTGGTGATCACCAAATGGTAGTCACCCGGGATTGGTAATCGATGGTTATCATGTAGGTATGTAGCTAAATGGATATGGTTGGTAGCTAGGTAAGAAACGAGGAGCCAGAAGTTGTGGAGCACACGAGCGAGTCGGCACGGTCACGAGCGAGTGGACGCTGTGCTCGTGTGCTGAAATCTGCTTGTTGTCTGCTTGTTGTCTGCTTGTTGTCTGCTCGAACGACTCGCTGCTCTCGACGGTTTTCGATGGTCACACTCGTGTGGGGGTACCCTTTAATCCGCCCAGTCATTTCCGGTCGTCGTTGCGGTTTCCACTCGGTTTCCACTCAGTTTCCGCACCCTCGGATTCCGGTCAACGCTCAGTTGTTTCCGGTCGCACGCTGTTTTTTTTTTTTTTTTTTTCTATCATCCGGGGCAAGTCAACTTCTTCTTACCACCACCAACTCGACATTGATCCCGCTGTTGTCCACTGCCACTGCCCGCGATGACTGACCCAACCACCCGAACGCTCACGACAAAAGTGCCGTCGCACGCGGGGCCGGAAAAGATCGATAAACAGTCTCTTGAGTATGTGATTCGAAGTGGCATAGCTGGTGGAATTGCTGGTATATCTGCTAAGACACTTATAGCGCCACTAGACCGTGTGAAGATTCTATTCCAAACGAACAATCCCCATTACCGGCACCTGGCCGGGTCGTTCAAAGGAATGTTCAAGACGATGCAGCTAATCTACCAAAACGCCGGAGTCAGGGGCCTCTACCAGGGACATTCTGCGACACTGCTGAGGATATTCCCGTACGCAGCCATCAAGTTCGTCTGCTACGAACAGATCCGGACCGTTCTGATACCGCGTGACGAGTTCGAGACGGCCGGCAGACGGCTTCTGGCCGGCTCGCTGGCTGGAGTGATGTCTGTTGCGTTCACGTACCCACTGGACCTGATCAGAGTCAGACTAGCATTCGAGACGTCGACAAGCCAGATCAACTACGGCAGAGGCAAGATATGGCACATTCTGAACGTGATCTACAACGAACAGCCAAGATACAAAAATAATAATTCGTCTCATATTTTCCATGCCCTGACGAATTTCTACCGCGGGTTCGTGCCGACGATACTCGGAATGGTTCCGTACGCCGGTGTTTCGTTCTTCTTCCACGACCTGCTGCACGATGTTTTCCGGTCCGAGAGCCTGGCACAGTACACGATTCTCAACTACGAGGGAAAGCTGAAGAAGACCAAGTCCGAGAGCTCGTTTGATACGAGGAAACCTCTGCAGACGTGGGCGCAGCTGCTTGCGGGCGGCGGTGCCGGAATGGTGGCCCAGGCCGCTGCGTACCCGTTCGAGGTGATCAGAAGAAGAATGCAGGTTGGCGCGGTGACAAACAGCGGCGGCGAGTTCTACTCGATCGGGCACACCGTGGCCATGATTTACGCCGAGCGTGGGCTGAAGGGGTTCTATGTGGGACTGGGCATTGGCTTCATCAAGATTGTTCCGATGTTTGCTTGTTCGTTCTATGTTTACGAGAGGTGTAAGGGGTGGTTGGCCATATGACGACCCCGAGCGAAGCGAGGGGGCGTTCGCCGGCCCAGCCAGTCCGCAGCCGGCCCAGCCAGTGCGCAAGCCAGCAATACAGGAATGAAGTATGTGTATATTAATATAGAAGACTGCATGATAGAGCGTGTGGCGTAGCACGCCATGTGGCGCAGCAACTGTGGCGGAGCATGCCACCTCGTTCCACCAGGTGAAGCCGCCGTGGGCTCGCCGTGGGCTCGCCGTAGACTCGCCGTAGACTCGCCTCGCACGTCACTCCTCGAAATCCGCCTCCATGACTCCCCCCTTGTCACACATAGCCCTGAAAATCCCGCCCTGCTCCCACAACACCTTCGGGCTGTCAAACTCAGCAACACGACCCCGGTCCATCACCAGGATCCTGTCGTAGCCGACAATCGTCTTGAGCCGGTGCGCAATGCACAGAATCGTGCAGTCGGCAAACTCCCGCACGATCGTTGCCTGCACCTTCGCATCGGTCTCGTAGTCGACGCTGGACGTGGCCTCGTCCAGAATCAGAATCTTGGAGTTCTTGACAATTGCCCGCGTGATCGCCAGCATCTGGCGTTGCCCGAGCGAGAAGTTCGCCCCGTTGTCTTCCACAACCGTGTCCAGGTGGAACTTGTGCAGCTCGCCGCGACCCTTCACCTGTCTCTTCACCTCCTGGTACTCGGCCTCCGCAATGCACCCGGATCTTCTGAGCGAGTCGTACAGCGTCTCGTCGTCGAGCTGGCCGAACGGATCCAGATTGCTCCGGATCGTGCCCTGGAACAGCACCGGGTCCTGCGGGATGATCGACAGCTTGGACCGCAGCTCGTGCAGGCCGATGTCCTGGATGTTGACCCCGTCGATCAGAATCGTCCCCTCGGGCTCCGACAGCCGGTACAGCGCCGTCATAATCGTCGACTTGCCCGCACCCGTCCGCCCGCAGATACCGATCTTCTCGCGCGGCCTGATCTCCAGCGACACGTCCGCCAGCACCTTTGGCAGCCCCGGCCGGTACCGCAGCGACACGTCCTGGAACGAGATCGCCCCGTGCTGCGGCCACTCCGCGGCCGGCTCCTTGCCCGCCGCCGACTCGTACGCCGCCTCCTGCGGCATGTCCAGCGCGTACTCGCAGATCCGCTCCACAGAGTTCAGGTTCTGCTCCAGCTGGCCCATCGACCGCGTCGTGCTGATCAGACTGAAGCTCATCGACACGCTGTACGACACCACCAGCCCGGACGCGGCCGCGCCGATCTTGAACACCCGTCCGACGGACATCAGCGACACAACCAGCGAAATCAGCGCCGTCACCATGTGCAGCGTCACCGCCAGCCACCGCTGCAGCGAGTTCGTCAGGAAGTACGCCTCGTTCATCGTGTTGATCAGCCGCGTGTTCTTGTCGATGAACGAGTCCACCGCGTCGTAGATCTTGATGGTGTCGGTGCCCTGCAGAACTTCGTCGAAGTTGGAGTACACCACCGACCGTTGCACGCCCTCGATCCGCTTGACCTCGCGCGCCGTCGCCTGGTAGAAGCTGAACAGAATCGTCATGGTCAGCAGGATGAACGGCACAAACACCGCAAAGTACGGGATGTACACGATGATCATCACGTAGATTCCGATCATGTTGGCCACACCGTACGAAAACAGCCGGGCCTGCTCCGCGATCTCGTTGTCCAGCACGTCCGTGTCCTTGGTGAACCGGTTGAGGATCCGGCCCATCGGCGTGGTGTCGAAGAACGCCATCGGCGCGCGCAGAATCTTGTCCAGCGCGCGGATGTTGAGCTTCTCCGACGCGTTGTTGGCCACATACACGATCGTGCAAAACTGCCACGTCGTCGAGCAAACAAACAGGATCGAGAACATCACGTAGATCCCGATGTAGAACCCGTCGCTGCGGCCGGCGAACTTGCGCTCCTGCCAGAACGAAAGCCACACGTTCTGGAACAGGAAGCAGAATGCCGTCAGAACCATACTGGTCAGCACCATCGTGGCGGTCACGGGGATCCCCAGCCGGTCGCAGCCCGCCTCCAGATACTCGCGCAACACCGCGGGCGAGATCGCCGCGGTCTGGCGGACTTCCTTCTGCATCAGAACTCCGCGCTCCTTGCGGCTCTCGTCGCGCAGCGACGAGTCCGTCGTGTCCACCGTGTGCTCCGTCGTGGTCCGGTACGCCTGCACGGCAGCCTCGACCTCGCCGTCGCTGTCGTCGTCTGCCACCTCCTCTTCGGCCGCCCCCTCGCTCTGGTACTCCATCAGCCTCTTGAACTCCGCGTTGCGCGCTATCAGCTCGTCCGGAGCGCCCACGTCGACCGTGCCGTCCGGGTTGAGGAACATGATCCGGTTCGCCGTCTGGATCAGCGACAGCTGGTGCGTCGCAAGAACCCGGGTCTTGTTCCGCAACAGCCCCATGATGCACTGGTCCATGATGTGTTTGCCGACTTTGGCATCCACAGCACTGAGAACATCGTCCAGTAGAATGATGTTGTAGTCCGCGTCGCTGAGCACACGGTACACCGCACGCGCAAGCGTGATGCGCGCCTTCTGCCCGCCAGACAGATTCACTCCTCTCTCACCAATCTCCGTCAGATCGCCCGCGGGCAGCATCTCGAAGTCGCTAGGAAGACCGCAGCACGACACCACCTCCTCGTACAGACGGTCGTCCGCAGCACTGCCGAACGTGATGTTCTCACGCACGGTAGCGTTCTGGATCCACGGAGCAGAACACAGCAGAAGACGGCCGGAAATCGTGACTGTTCCGTGCGAACGCGGCATGCTGCCGCTCAGGGCGGCAAGAAGAGACGACTTTCCGCTACCAATCGGACCCGTCACCACGAGGAACTCGCCGTGCGGGATGGTGAAGTTGATGGAGTGCAGGCCCGTGAAAAGTGTGGCTGGAGAATTTTCGTCTCCGGCCGCACCAGCCGCACCAGCCGCACTTGTGGCGGTGCATGTGGCGGTGACGTCCGCAGCGCTGCCTGTGGCTGTCGTCTCGTCCCACTTGAACTCGCCGTCCCGCACGTCCACGGCCACCTTCTCGTTGCTGCCCCTCACGTAGCCCTCGTCCGCCTGCTCCTCGCTGGCCAACAGGAAACTCTGGACTCTCTTGCACGCAATGTATGCGTCCGCACTCGAGCTCAGCGCAATAGGCAGCAGCGAGATGTTGGACTGCAGGATGTTGAACAGCGCCAGCGACGAGAAGATGTTGGCTGCCCCCGACAGAGTCCCGCTGTAGCCGTACATGGACAGAAAGCCCACCATCGACGACAAACTAGGCAGCGATGTGGCTAGTGCGGTGACAGAATTCCTGACAAACTGAATTTTTAACATGACACCCATTTCGTTGTTTCTCATTTTGGACACCAGGTCCGCGTAAGGCGGCTCCCACGAGTAGTACTTGATGATCTTCATGCTGTTGAGCAGCTCCTTGACCAGTCTGATCCGTCCGTCGGTGAACACGTTGACTCTGCGACGGAGTTTCATCAACGGCCGCGTCGCATACACAATCACCACGGTCATGAGCAAGAAAAACCCTACACCAGCAAGAACTGGCCCCCCGAGATAATGGGCTAGCAAAACAATTGCAATTGCCAAAGTGATCGGGAACATTATGGTGAACGGGAAGAAATTGACGGCAAAATCAATACGAGACAGATCTGTTCCCAACAATGACGTAATCACAGCCGGTGGGAACTCGTTTCTGGCGTTTCTGTCCAGCTTCAGCGACTTATCGAGCAGCACTTTTGTCAATAATCCTTTAACCTGTGCACCGACAAAGGCACTCGAATGGAAGAAATGCGCCATTCCGAAACCGGTCGTCATCACCAGCAAGGCAACTCCGACGGCGTAGCCGTAACCGGACTTGTCAACCGGTTCTCCACTTGCCTTCTTGTGGACATATGCAATGAGCGCACGCATCAACATTGGATTCAGGCCCATCGCAACGTCAGTTCCGAGCTTGCACGCCATACTGTAAAGATAGCTCCATCTGTAGGTGTCGAACAGACATAGTAGCACAAGATATGGTGGATACTGGAACTCCTGATCCTCATGGGTTATGTGGTATCTGTTCTCTGGGGTGTCTTGAAGACCTTTTTTCTTCAGATACCTCGCCTCCACCGCCTCCTTACGACTGTGGAAGTGTCTGATGAAATCTATCGCATTCTCTTCGACGTCTAAACTTGTTCCTTTCTCGATCTTGAACAGATCTTCAGGCTCCAGAACTCGCTGGTAGCCCACTCTCAGCACAGGAAGACACCACGCAAACAGCAGCACGCTGAACGGGTTCTTGATGTTCTTGAATGGATATCTGCGACGCTCCTCTTCCGTTGGAAGATGGTACGGTTTCCGTCTTGCCAGTAGCCACGAGAACATTCGTTTTTGCGGCTGAAGTCTAGGGTCAGTAATTGGTTTCTCCGGGTCCCTGTCCACCGACGGTGGGGACGACGAAGACGTAGCTGACTCCTTCATTGTGCACTGTGTAACGAACAAGACTTTCGAAGAATTCAAGAGGAAGGATACGACAAACTTTGCAAATTAAGTAATGAGTAATAAAATAGCTCAAAATACATAGTTTTTCATTTTCTATCTACATTACGTAAGCACTATCGAGATTTTTTTTTTCGTATTGTTCCCTTTTTGTTCTTGGGCCGCGCCTCACTGATAGCGCAAGATTTGGGTAATTGCGCGTAAGGATCGGCCTGCGAGGGCGCGGAAAAAAAATGCCAAGCAGGGGCCCCGGGGCCCTTACGCTTGGCTTTCGGTGGTTTACTGGGGGTATAATCGAGTCGGCTCGAGCCGACCTGCAGAGAAAGTTCAATTTTTAAGTGCACTATACACTCTGGCAGCCACAGCCACAGTATAACCCCCGAGGAAATAAGCAGCTACGAGACGTGGGTAGCGTTGAATTAGCGGCTTTCTGGACGAGGGTGTCGATCTGGTCTGTGCCGTGTCAGGGGACGGCGTTCTCGTTGCGATCTTTCTCCGCATCCGTACGCGTGGCTTGTATATTTTTGATTCTCTCGTTAATTTACGATATCGCTCGTCCGAACCCGACTCTCGAGATTCGGAAGACGCATAGTAATCAAGATCTTCATCTGTGCAATGCACGGAAATTGTCGGTATTTTTTCAATTTTGAGTTTCGGTATGTTCTGGGGCTGCGACAATGGAATTTTAGATAGTTTTTGGGGCTGCAACGAGAGTTTTGAAATTGTCGGTGTTTTTTCGCTGTGGGCTGTCGGGCTTCTTTTCGGAGTTTTACCCTGTTTGGGTCTGAGACGGGGATTCGGAGCCATTTGACACTGGTCGCGGATGAGGAAGTGAATGGATTAGATAAGATGGCGAGCGAAGCGATGAGTCAATGGCGTAGATAAGCACCAAGAGTCGATGTCTGGATAAGTATCAGCTGAGCTGTGGAGCAATAGTAGCCCTACCGATAGAAAACACAGTCTAGCTCGGCTGGGTGCAGTTCCACCTTTTATACATAATTTTTATGAGCTGTCACAAGACGAAAATGATATGATGTGTCGATAATAGACCGATTCGGCGTAAGCATTCTGGCTCGCAACACTCTGGTCTCCAGTTCAACCATGATCCAGTCGTGATAATCCTATCATAAGCTACCGAGATATGTGCTGAAACTCGGCAGTGCATAACTGAAGATAAGAAATGCAGTTGAGATATTTTAGCTGCGGAAATGGGGCTGTGAAATATGGGGCTGTGGCTGGGTTGTTGGGGCTGCCAAAGTCTGCTGATAACCGAGCACCATGATTGATGACTACAATGATGTCAGCTCACTACATCTCACCGCTCGCTATAGCCGTCTTGGTTCGCGTTTTTTGCGGTAGTTATTAATCGTAAATCCATTTTTATTTATTACCTATGCATACCTAACTGTCCCTAATGAGCATGATGTCTGTGACCCAAGAAGCTTCTTTTCAAACCGTGAAACACGCTGGTTGTGTCTCTCTTCTCAAAAGAGCTCTTTTGGTCGATATAGTTACAACCGGTGTCGACGTCATCGTTTTGGACATAAGCGTAACAAGTAGTACCTGAGGCGCACTCCATGGTGACCCAAGCACCGAAGTTGCAGATTGCAAATTTTCCGTCAGCAGAACAAGCAATTTCACCCTCAGTAGAGCAAAAGTCGGAAGAGCCTGCGAACAGACCGTTGTTGTAGTTGGAATTGAGACATTTAGCCTTTTCGGTTCCTGAAAGTGACGAGCAGTCAGAGGCTGTGGCGGTGCTGCTTGTGGCGGTGCTGGACGAGGAAGCAGTCGAGGTTGAAGAAACAGTCACTGTAGCAAAAGTGGTGAACTGGTTGATTTGGACGGAAGCTGGTTCTTCAGGGGCTGCTTGGGCGGATGGTTGAGAGAGGACTGGCTCAGCGGATGGTTGGGAGAGGACTGGCTCGGAAGATGGCACAATAGTGGTGAACTCAACCGAGGAGAAAGCAGGCTCAGCGGTTGTCAAAGCGGTCTCAGAGGAGGTGGACATAACGGTAGACTCAACAGCAGTAGACTCAACAGTAGACTCGATGGTAGACTCGACGGTGGTGCTGACAGGGCTGGTAGAGCTGGTTAATGTAGACTCGGTGGTTGACTCAGGAGACTCAGTGGTTGACTCAGGAGACTCAGTGGTTGACTCAGGAGACTCAGTGGTCGACTCAGTGGTGGAACTTGTAGAGCTAGTAGAGCTGGTGGAGCTGGTAGAGCTGGTAGTAGAGGTCGAGCTGGTAGTAGAGGTCGAGCTGGTAGAGCTGGTAGAGCTGGTACTGGAACTTGAAGTACTGGAACTAGTAGAATCTCCATAAGCACTAGTCAACAAACTCTTCATAGCATCGACATAATTTTCGCTATCGGTAACGTCGTTTGAGAAACCTTGAGAGGCGTCCCAAAGCATGATACCACCCAAATTAGAATCGGAGCTACCGACAATATCACTTAAAGTTGATTCGACAGTATCAACGTCGACGTAACCGGTGGTAGCAGCGCTGGAAGATGCTGGGAGACCAATAAACAATTTGATGTCGGAGTTTGGAGAAGTGTTGGTAGCGTAATCAGCCCAAGTATCCCAGTTGAAAGTTTGATCGAGGTCACAGTCGTTGTTGTAGAATTGGATGAAAGCAAAATCAACGTCGGCGTTGGACAGCATATCGCCGAGGGAAGCGTCTGGATAAACACATTGAGGAGCAGCAGAAATGTAGTAGTCTTTCGAGGAGTCCTCAGAGTAGTAGCTTCTCAATTTGGTAGCAAGGGAGGCGTAACCAGTGCTGTCATCGTTCTCGATATCGAAATCGAAACCATCGACAATAGCATCGCCAAATGGTCTTTCGGAGGAGTCTCCACCACCAAAAGTGTTCCAGAGATAAGTGGCAAACTCTTCGGCGACCGAATCGGAAGAGAATCCGTAGTCTCCAGTGGCACCACCGAGAGAAAGCAAGATCTTCTTACCCTTGTCTTGACAGGTTTGGATGTCGGCAGCAATCTCATCGCAGTCCAAGAGACCATCAGAGAAAGTAGAGGAACAAGCGCTGGCAAAGTTCAGAGTTGGGACAGAGTCGGCACTCGAGAACTCGGTCATGAAAGCCAACAAAAAGATATCGGCAGAGTCGCTGTCACAGTAGTATGACAGTCTTTCCTGTGAACCAGCAGAGGCCTGTCCCCAATAAAGGGCAACGTTGGTCTTTGCCGAGGCGTCAAAAGTGGCAGCGGCAGACGTACTCAGAAGGAGAACACTGCTGGCTAGTTGTGTAAGTGTCGCGAGTGAAAGCATGGCCTGTATGTAAAGAGTGAATGGGCCTGTATGTAAAGAGTGAATGGGCCTGTTTTAAGTGAGTGAATGGGCCTGTTTTAAGTGAGTGAATGGGCCTTTAAATGAACGACTGGGTTAACTCCAATGGTACAAACGAATGTTTTCTCGGCATATGGACATCTACAAGCTACTTATATATCACTGGAGTTGATCCAGCCCTCTCGAGGTCTCCCAGGTTGACATTTCCCCATTGGGATGACATTCGAAACAGCATCCTGATGGCTGTGAATTTTAGATCCCCTTCTGGAAAACCTTATTCATGCTCCATCCCTTTTCCGCCCCACTGCCATTCCCCAGATCTGAAACAGATTTGTAACCAGCCATCCCCGAGAACAAAAGCCGAGATCTGACATGTCGTGCGCGAACCGTCCCAGATCTCGGGGTCTCGAAAAAATTAAAAACTTCACCTGCATGAACCCTAGCACAGCCTGATTATTTTTTCCATCTTAGTATGTAATTGTAGACTCGGCTACGAATTTCCACCGTTGTCTCATCATGGTCGTTCTCGAAAAGTGGAGACCACATCTCGAGCCCCAGAAATTCAGCCTCCAAACCGTATTCTTGTTCTGCAAGCGGGAAAAAATCAAGGTCCTGTTGCAAAAGATGAGGTCTATGTGGAGAGAATGAAACGAGAATTTGTGCATCTTGGTCAGGAGATAGTAGTTCGGTGCAGCTCTTTAGCAACTTCCTATGTTCTGAATGGTTGAAAATCACGTCACTCAATATAATCAAATCAAAACATGAACGCTCACCAACAAGTTCTTTTAGTTCTTCCACATCATTACCCCAGATAAAACCTCTGCTGGCACATACACTGTTGCTCAAGCCGTTGTTCTCGAAGTTAAACTGTATATTTTCAATGAGTTCTGGATCCGGATAATCGGTGGCCACAACTTTGCTTGCTCCTAGAAGTCCACAAAGAACAGACGGCAGCGCGCCGCCGGAACCCACCTCTAATACGTGTTTATTTGTGACCACTGTATCCGCATTAGTCTCAAGATATTGTGCCACTGACTTGCAAGCATTGGTGAGAATGTGACCATATAATGGCGAAGATCCGATGAGCCGTATGTCTACTTTTTCGCCATTTCTGCGCAAATATTGAACTGTTTTCCCCTTGGGTGGCGCGGGACGGAAGTCTTCTGGTTCTTCAAAGATAGCACCGTCTAAAAGAGATTCGTCGTCGGACATGAGAACGGATGTTTGGAGGAAAAGGTAGATAGATATTGAGAGATCATTCACTTTAGCAAACTTTTTATTTTTTTTCTCCAATCGCAACTTTTTTGCGTCGGTCGACGTCTCGTTTTCCTTGTCATTTTTCCGCGTCGACCGACGTAATAGATTGAAAAAACTTCAACTACCCACACCAAATTAACATCAAGCTTGATCTACACCACGTCCATCTACAAACACCAGGAATGTGGAAAACCACGATCAAGAACCCAGAGTGGTATTATCTGAAAGTTGAACTGTAAGTGTGGACACATTTGGACTGATAACAACCTAATACTGACAACTCTCTAGAATATACAATAAATCAGAGGACCCGATCACGGTGGATGCACTGAGTTGGAAGACTTTTATAAACAAAGCTTTGCGCCAACTATACGGGGTGGTTGGAGAGGCCACCGAAGTTGACATACTGAAGCTTGAGGGTTTAACAGCGTTATTGCGAGTCCCTACTAGAGATTGGGAGACTCTCACGACTGCACTGACTACTGCGGTTTTCAGTATGGATAGTCTGGGTGGTTCCGGGAGTGGGCATATACGGATAGTGAAGAAGTCTCAGTATTTGGTGGGTGTTACAGGGAACGACGTACTCAAAAGCGAAACGAGTGAGTGAGTGAATGAATCAATCATTTTTGAGCTGTAAGTTAATTGTGGAGAATTTGTGAGTGAATGAGGTAATGAATGGCTCGCTTTTGCTTGTCTTGTGTATCATAGTTTGTAGAATAGACCATGTCAAAGTTATACCTATCGCTATGTTATCAATATATATCCCATTTTTTATGAGCTGGCAGGTTTTGAGCCCTGATGTAACTGGGATAGCTTTTTTTTTTGCTGTTTTCCACTATAAAGATATAATTATCTGGGGGCAAAGCCTTATAATTTCCCCCCATTTTATACCAAAACACGTTCAATCAGATTGTGATCCGACACAACGACAACGCTTATTGACTCAAAAGACCAATTGAGGTGTTATTTGCAGATTTTTCAAGAGCCATCTTTATGAGTTTGTGAGTCAATTCAATAGATAACGATGATGTTAAGCCAATGGATTTCGATCCTCGTATGCCTTTTGGCACATTCTTTAACCGTGTCAGGGCTTAAAGAGGGTTGGAAGCCGAGCGTAGCCTCCAATGAGTTTGAAGTCGTTCGAAATTTACTATATTTTGATGATTCACCTTCATTACTTTTACAAGATTCAAAGAAGATCTATTCGTCACATGATGATGGAAAGACATGGAGTGCACTTGATTTGAAAGACAAATCGGGAAAAGAACCTCGTTTTTTGTCCATTGAACAAGTTGAGAACGATAAACAACTAGGATTCGTCTTCACTATGAACACCACCCATTTTTATACTAAAGATCAAGGTAGAACATGGACGTCATTCGAAATTGAACCATTTCATAGTCAAATAATCAATGCAGACATCCAGGTGAATTATGCTGATCACAACTTGATGTTGTTATCTTTCTTCAGTTGCTCTCCTACGGCGCCATGCGAAACTGTTTGGTATTATTCTGACGATGGATTGAAGACACCACCAAAAAAAATCAATCAACCAAGATTGGAAGCTTGTAGATTTGCAAAATCCAACCCTGTCTTCCAGAATGGCGCAGATTCAAAGATTTTCTGTCTGCAAAACAACGAAGATTACAGCAAATCCGTGGTGGTTTCCAGTGAGGATTACTTCAAGACAATGGCCAGTCCATCTGGAGGAATGTTAGATAAGTCTCATGTGGCATTACTTCGTGTGGTCCAATCGTTTGTTGTGGTGGCTGTGGAATCTGACAGATTCAGCAAAGGTGGAAACTTGGAGTTGTATGTTTCGAAAGATGGTGTTGAGTTCCATAAAGCATATTTCGAAAACCAAGTCAAAGAATGGTCGTTCCGGATTCTAGCCTCTACACCTTCATCATTACATGTTGCTCTTTACGGTGGAGGAAACTCAAAAGAGGCCGGTTCGTCTGTTGATATTTACAAGTCTGATTCTACCGGTTTGTTCTTTGAAAAAATGTACAGTGATGCCTCTCCTAGTGGTATGACCCAAAAGGTTCAAAATATCGACGGTATTTGGTTACTGTCCAAAACCCACAGAGTTCAGTTGAGCTCTGGGCTGCCAGATGATAAATCTGAAATCTCCTTTGACGATGGCAAAACTTGGTCGTACCTGAAAGTCTCCGATGATGAAAAGTGCAAAGGTGACGAGGAATGCTCACTTAATCTGATGTGGATCTCAGAAAGATCCGGTGACGGAAAAATGGTTACCGGTCCAACTCCTGGTATTCTTGTTGGTATGGGTAACACTGGAAAGTATTTGTCACATGACTATCACGATTACAAGACTTACGTTTCGAGAGACGGTGGTTTGACATGGAAAAAAGTGTTTGACGAAAGCAGTGTGTTCTCTTTTGGTGATCTTGGAAACATTATCATGGTTATTCCGGTCACCATTGAGTTCTTGTTAACTGGGGAAACAGATAATCTTCCTTCGTCCTTTGATTATTCCCTTGACCAAGGAGATACTTGGGGAACTGTCGATCTTGGAAGACACATTCTTCCACTTTATGTGGTTTCCACAGTTGATGGTACCACTCAAACCTTGATTATTGTTGGAGTTGACGTTAAAGAAGAGAAAGCTTACACTTTTGCTGTTGATTTTTCAACTGCTTTCGACAAAGTTTGTGATTCGAGCGATATGGAGGAATGGTATGCTAGGGTTGATACAGAAACTAATACCCCGATTTGTGTCTATGGCCATCGTGAGAAGTTCATGAGGAGAAAACAGAAAAGTGAATGTTTCGTCAAGCAAAATTATCAAGATTTACAAGTTATCGAGGAGCCTTGTACGTGTACCATTGACGATACTGAATGTGAATACGGTTTCCAAAAAGATGAAAACGGTGATTGTAAGCCAATTCCAGCAATTATTAACTCTGAATTCTGCACTGGTCAGAATGCCAACAAACAGATCAAGTTAACATCCAGAAGAATGATTCCTGACAACGTCTGTGAGGCTAAAGGTGGTTTCAAAATTGAGAAAGAAGACACGGTAATTGATTGTTCTGGTCGTGACCTTAAAGACGCGTCTCCGATCGCAACATCTGAGACATCTTTTGGTCAAACTATTGCCAATTATGTTTATCTAAGTGCAGATCCAGATAGAGACGGTATTCCAGACGAGACATTGCTGATTCTTTTGAACTCCAAAGATCTTCAAATCTCGTTTGATGGAGGTTTCAATTTCAGACGGTTTCCCGCCCCATCCGGAACTGTTGTCTCAGTCACTACAAACCCATATTTCCCAAATAATGTGTATGTGATGACCGAAGACAGCAAGCTGTATATTTCTACTGACCGTGCAATCAGTTTTGATGCCTACGATGCTCCAGTGAGCTTCAATACTAACGGCCTCTCGAGACTTTCGTTCAACAAGCATGATCCATTACAATTTATTTGGTATGGTGAAACTGGTTGTGAGAACGTTTTTTCCTCCAATTGTAAGTTGGAAGCATTTTACACGACCAATGGTGGTGCCCAATTCAATCATCTTGTTGATGATGTGAGGTCTTGTAGATTTGTTGGTTCACTATTAGATGGTAAAGAATATGCTGTCAATGAAACGTTGATATTGTGTGACCAGTTGAACTCAGACAAACAATCTTTCAGACTCATCTCAAGTACGGATTACTTTAAGAGTTCCCCAACCGTTCCGTTTGAGAGAATTATTGGTTCCACTGAGTCGGGAGAATTCATCATTGTGGCACGTCTGAATGACGATGCCACCTTAACTGCATTTGTCTCGGTTGATGGTAAGACGTTTGCCGAAGCAAAATTCCCTCAAAATGTTCAAGTTACAAGACAAACTGCATATACTGTGTTGGAAGTCAATTCGCAACAAGTGTTTATGCATGTTACCACGAATTCTGATCCTCAAGGTGAGTTTGGATCCCTTCTGAAATCCAATTACAACGGAACATTGTATGTGACATCGATCGACAGTGTTAACAGAAATGAGTATGCCTTTGTCGATTTTGAGAGTGTTCAAAGTCTTGAGGGTATTCTTCTCCTGAACGTTGTCGCCAACGCTCAAGAGGTCAAATCATCCAAATCCAAAAAACAACTAAAAACAAAAATTTCTCATAATGATGGTGCTGAGTGGACGTATGTTTTACCACCCTCTGTTGATTCTGAAGGCCAAAAATATTCATGCACAGGAGGATCTTTGGAGAAATGCTCCCTGAACTTACACTCATTCACAGAGAAAAAAGATCCAACGAGAGATACTTATGCTTCAAATTCTGCCATTGGAATGTTGTTTGGTGTTGGTAACGTTGGTGAGACTCTAACTCCAAAAGATGACGCCAGTACTGCTACGTTTTTCTCTAGGGATGCTGGAGTCAGTTGGATCGAGGTGAAAAAAGGAAATTATATGTGGGAATTCGGTGATCAAGGAACTATTTTGGTTCTAGTGAAGGAAGGAAAGACCAAGTCCGTTTGGTATTCTCTGGATGAAGGTGATACCTGGAAAGAATTCGAATTCTCTGAGAAGGAAGTCAATGTTTGGGATATTGCAACAGTTCCTTCAGATACTGCAAGAACGTTCATGTTATTCGCTAAAGGTGAATCTAACGAAGATATGACGATCTCATTAAACTTCAATGCAATCCATGACAGACAATGTGATTTGGACTTGAATGATATGCAAAAATCAGATGATTTCGAATATTGGTCTCCAAAACATCCATTCCAAGCCGATAACTGTCTTTTCGGACATCAAGCACGTTATTTGAGAAGAAAGCCATCCAAAACTGATTGTTACGTTGGTGCTGCTCCATTAGCTAAGGGATATGAAAGATTGAAGAATTGTACCTGTGTGAGAACTGATTTTGAATGTGATTACAACTATGAGATGCAGTCCGATGGAACTTGTAAGTTGATTCGCGGACTACAGCCAATCAACAAGGAAGAGGTTTGCTCTAGAGATTCTTCTCTTCTCGAGTATTGGGAGCCTACTGGATATAGAAAGGTCCCATTGAGTACTTGTGAAGGTGGTTTAGAGTTAGATAAGTGGACTTCCCATCCATGTCCAGGTAAAAAGCAAGATTACGAAAAGAAACACGGCAGTGGGTTACATGGAGTTTCATTGTTTTTGGTTATTTTCGTTCCAATAATGACCTTTTTCGTCGCAGTTGGATTTGTCTATGAGAAAGGTATCAGAAGAAATGGTGGATTTTCTAGATTTGGTGAGATTAGGTTAGACGATGATGACGATATTCAACTGATTGAAGAGAACAATGTCGACATTATTGTCAATAAGATTGTTCGGTCTGGACTTTATTCTATTGGTGTTTTCATGACTTTGCGTCATAAAATTGCCAGTATTTTGAAGCAAGGTATCTTTTCACGGTTTAGTAGGGGCGGATTGGACAGTTATCACCGTTTCAATTCTACTTACAACGACCGAATCATTGACGATGAGGATGAGTCGCTTTTTGGTTACAATGCTAACGATGATGATGCGAGAGAAATTGACAGCTTCTTGGAGCATGGACTGAGCAATGATATTGGTGATGACGACGAAGATTTTGAGGATTTCACAAGTTCAAATGCGGGACTCCAGAGTGAGCAAGGTGACAGAGAGGGTGATTTCAGCATTGGTGAGAACGACGATGCCGCGGACGGTGATCTAGGGTCGCGTGATTGAGTATCAACCAGCAAAGTAAGTATACCAGGATGTATATAACGACGACCGACGACGAACGAGACATCAGCCGAGTGAGTCGCAATTGAGTCGCCCAATTCATGAATTCAGTAAAGTACCTAAAGAGCGAAGCGAGTAGCAAATCGACGCGAGAAAGCAAACGCAGGCCAAGTCCCCATCGACGCGACGAATTTTGTGTAAATAATTTTTCAGTGTTGGAAAAAATCAGATTATATCATTAATCAACTGGATCCACAGCATTATTTAACCTCTAAAGAAACACCACATCATGTTTCTCGGACGTACAATGAGGACTTCTATTGCTCCCCGGATTTCTCTACAACCTTTCATTCGTCGCATGGGAACGGCACCGCCACCTGTGCGGCCATCTCCAGCGTATACCAGTCAGCTCGGTGAGCAACCAAGACCGCAACATGAGATTGAAGCTGAGGAGAATTTCGCAGAACAGAACGAAAAGAAGGTGAAGGATTTGTTGGCCAAACGGTCGTTGCGAATGACCATGTGGCAGATGCTATTGGTGACAATTTTGGGTTCTGCCGTTCTAAATATTATGAGAGAGAAAAACTACCTCGAAGAGCTTGATGACAATTACAGACAAAGATTTAGGAAATTCAACGCTCTTATCGAAGGACTTGAGCGTGGAGACGTTGTTTTAGAAGACGTCGAAGCGGAACTGGAGGTTCTGAACCAGCGGTTTGAGCATTTCGGGCTTCCGGCAAGCCGCTTCGAGGGACTCAGGGGATTAGATAAGGATGAACTTATGGCAAAGTATGGTAAGAAGGTGGACAAGAAGGTGGAACATATTACGAAACGTGTTGACAAGTCGGTTGAGAGGGAAGAGGAGAGTGAAAAACGGAAGATTGTTTCCTTTTTATAGATGTGTACGTAAGAAAATGAGCGATGCGATGACAACCATGAGCAAATGACGAGCCCAGCGAGTCCTGTTGGGGTTTGTTTTTCCTATATAACGTAGTGGTTCGACTCATTGATTGAGATCTGGGTCCACCAGTCACTCGAGACTAGCAAAATGACTCGTCTTGTGCGTCATTCGCTCGTCACTCACTCGTCCGTCCCTCGTTGTCCCTCGGCGTATTCTTGTTACTCTGTCCCTGACCCACGGACTCCGTTTCACCTCCATGGGGTTGATTAACAGTTGGAGTCACTGGATTGACTTCTGGAGAAGCTGAGATCGAGGAGTAACCTGTTGCAGGTGCTGCGGATGCCCCTGGTGTATGTTGGGGTTGTGTCTGTTGCTGTTGTTGAGAAGAGCTTAAGGAATTGACCGAAGCTGGAGAATCAAACGTTTGCGAAGCGACACTCTGTCTGACGCCTGTTTGACCATTCTGACCACTTTGACCATCCAACAATCCTGGAATATTCCTCAACACTCCGTCGATTTTTTCCAGCGCATCACCAGCGATATCGAAACTTTTGCTGTTAACTTTCAATATCCATCGGTAATCAAAAATTTGTTGTTTGTAACCATTTGCCTCCTCTGCTGAAGAGGACGTAACGTATAGAATGGTAGCAAAAATTCCGATCAAGGCAAAGTTATTAATCGCTGATGATTGCCAGAAGGCCTGGAAATGCTCGCCTTTGAGATCTCTGGCAAATTCAATTGAGGCAGTTAATCTCGTTTTCGCTGCATTTCTACAGACTTGAATCAATTCCGCAGGCGCAGAGCTTCTTTGGGCACTCAAACACGAGATGATTCGTCTGTGTAATGTGATCTCCACAGCGAAATAAGCCAATTGTAAATATCCATTCGAATTGAATTTCCTGGGTTTTGTTTGGTTCATTTGTAACGTTTTCGGAAGTGAGTGATACCAATCACGTAGCTTCAGCTGCAAGGGTTTGGCAAGTCGTAGAACTTCCTCAATCGAAGTGACATTTTCTATGCTTGCCATAGTGTAAAAAGTGTCTAAAATCTCGCTCAAAATTTCGCTCAACGAGATCATTTCACGGAATAACAGTTCTCCGTTCTCAAAATCTGCGGATCCCTCTTTCAAGTCATCAGCATCGCCACCTTTTTCAGGGAAATCTTCACTAACAACTTTACGAACCAGCCAATTTTTACCTTCAGTAATATGACTCGGTCTTGACTCCACAAGCGATGACCATTTATCCTGAACATAAACCGCCCATGCTAATCGCTTACGCAATGCTCTTTCCCACTTTGGCAGTCTCCAATTCGCACAATCCAGCCCAAGTCCCAACTCTTCGGCAAGAGCAACAACTTGTGAACAAAGTAGCCAGTTGTTATCTTGACTGCTACCTGTTCTGCATTGCATCAGGAGTAATCCAGCTTGAACGGCACTCAATTTTGGTCTCTGTATCACATCTGAAAATGTCTTCAAAGCAAACTTGTGCAAAGAGTCAACGTTTGGCTTTGGAAATTGAGATAAATGTGGGTCATAGTCCCACCATTGAATAGCAAGACAGTAGACAGCTGCCAGCAGCGGAGCACCAAATTCACGGTGTGTACGGGAATACTTCTCCAAGACAACCTTCTTGTGTAAAATCGGGAAACTTGGGTGAACAGTACGGAAATATAGATCAATCAGTTCCTGTCCGTGTGGAGCAACGTATCTTTCAACGCTGTCGGCATCCCACTCGCTTCTCTCATAGAGATCTTCACTAAAGTCATCCCTCAATGTGAATTGGACGTTGCTGGCCACTTTACGAATGGAATTGGCCTTATTCAGCTGAAACTGATCGATTTTATCTAATGTTATCCTTTCGAGGAAAACAGGGTCATAAATCGAGGTCGGTCCAACATAGAAACTCGATCTTGGAAATTGCAAGCTCAACGTTTTCTTCAGCAAGGAATGACCCTGCATATTAGCGTAATCTTTGATTGGTAAAGCATCTCTCAATGGAACATCCGGCGGTGGAACGATGGATGGATCTTCAAACTTCATTCTTTTCCCCGAATCTGATTCACCACTGGCAGATAATCCACGTTTCAGCGTAGTGTTTGTCTCATTAAATGTGCATTTCAATCCTTTATTCTTGCACATCTTACAACTTGTAGAATCTGGAATCATCACACATTTGGTTTTTCGGCGTCTGCAATGGTCGCAAGGACGAACTTTTGTACGTGGTTGCGGTAATTCTTGTCGCTGGACTCCCTGTGGCATTTGTTGCTGGACAAGTGGTTGCATAGGGTATTGTTGAAGCTGAGGAGCTGCAAAGGCAGCACCTCCTGGTACTGGACCAACCGGAAATCTTTGCATTGCCTGCGGTGGCATGAAAGAGGGAATAAAACCAACTCCGGGTGACCCTGTAAAAGGCACTGCGTATTCATTTGGACCACCGTTGGGGCCGCCGTTGGGGGGTCCATTGGCTCCATTGGCACCATTAGCACCAGCAGGCCCCGTAGGCCCCGTAGGCCCCGTAGGCCCCGTAGGTCTATTGCTGTTTTTTTGCGAGTTTGATTGCTGCGTGCTCGAAGGTGTGTTGCTATCTTTGATTGGTGGTGCACCGGGCTGATTTGGACCTGTTCTGAACCCCAAAGCTCTTTGAGAATCCATAATCATATTTTGGTACTGTTGTAACTGCAAAGCGTAATCTGCTGGAGACGCTGGCGTGACAGCGCTTGCAACGTTCACAGGAGATATAATTGCTGAGCCTGCTGAGCTCATAAACGGTGGACTTTGGGCACTGATATCCATATGTAGACCAGAATCTGCCAGGAAGTTGAATTCACTACCATCTCCCCAATTCGAGTAATCGTAGCCAAAAGGCGCATTTGTAGCTCCAGGAGCGCCAACATGGCCTGCAGAAGCGTCCGTTGTGGAGTCGGTCGCAGGTGGTTTACCTGTCGGCGTATCACGAGAGGACATAATTTGGGATGTTGTTGTGGTATAGCCCTCTAAAGAGATTGAGAGGGAGCAAGAAAGGAAGGGTAAGTCAGATTTTGCTTGATTGTTAGTTCTTCTATGTTGCTTTTGCCGGGGGGAGCCGGTTAGCAGTGATAGAGCGCTGTTTGGGCAGAGGGGCGTGACTCAAGAAAGAAAGGGTTCAGAGGACAAGTGCGGTGATAATATTTTTACAGCGAGTGAGAGATTTTTTTGGGTCGATCGGCGCGGGTGCGACAAGCGTCGCCAACTGGCTAGGCCAGCCTTCCCCGTTGTGCTAGCCATTCGAGTGAGTTCTGCGGTTGCAAAAGTTCTGAAGCTCGTATGGCTTACAATGAGGTTGTCTTTTGTGGTTGCTATTCGCTTTGTGAATTTTACAGTGAATTAAGTAATGACCAAAATGACTATATATCCGTAAAATCGCGTCGATCGTCGGTGAAAAATTTACGAGCGACAAGAGCGAGTAGGGGCTTGAAGCGAACTACTTGACAAGTGACGGACAAGTAACAAGCCAATAGCGAACAAACAACAGGTTACCTGATTTGGTCGTCGTTTGCCTGTCCAACATCTGTTTTTTTTTGTTTTCGTTTATCTGTTCTCATCAGTCGTTGCGCACGTCTTGCTGCTCCTGGTTCTCGCATGTCCCCCGTCGCGTCGACCGTCGCTGAAAAATTTATGAAAAAAATTCATCACTTATACACTTCATCATCTTTTCCGATTCATTCAACCAGTTGCAACTACCCCGTCACAACGTCACATAAAAACCCACATGTGGAAAACTGCTCGCGCCCGGGCACAAACTCAGCTGAAGCCCCTGCTCAACGTTCACAGGCAGACCTCTGTTGGGCTCAAAGTGCGCTCCCGAGGTCCAGCAGCGTTGGGCCTGAGTGCCCGTCCTTTTACTACAACTGCGCCAGCGCACCATCCGACAGATCTTCCTTGGTACCTTCGTGCAGAAGAATCTGCAGAGCTGTCGTCGCAACCAAAGGAGATCGAGATTCCACCCATTCCGGCTAACTCGCCCAAATCATTACAGCCTATTCTTGAATTTATCTCTGAGAAACTTGGAATGACCGATTTGGTTTTATTTGATCTTCGTGAAAGCGAAGGTATGATCAATGAGGGAGCAGAGGAAATTGCTGATTTCATGATTATTGGAACTGGTAAGAGTGCCAAACACTTGCAAAAGGCAACGTCTGAGCTCAATCATTATATCAAACACAATCTTAAGACCATCCCACTTGCCGAAGGTCTTCTAACTACCGGACAGCTTGCACGTTACCAACGTCGGTTGCTTCGGAAGGGTAAGAAGGCGCCATCTTATGCTGGCAATGATTACGGTGCTTCTGCGAATACATGGATGATGATGGATTGTAAGATCGACAATATTTACGTCCATTTCTTGACTGCTGAGCGGAGGGAGGTGTTAAATCTAGAGAATTTATGGTCGAAAGAAAAGTCGAAATACCCAGCAAAGAGAGAGGTTGTTGATGATGACGATATTTTTGCTGGTGTTAGGTACTTCCACACACAGAGGAGGGTGAGTACCACGCAGGCCCTACTTCAATTGCAACGGTTTTCCAGTACTTTTCAACCTGAGATTCTCACTCGTGACAACTACTCCAAGCGATTCGAATCACTTCGCCAAAATCACCTCGCAAACCCAAATACTTGTCCACTCAGCATAGTTGATCAACATCTCTCGTCCATGCAAGCAAATGGACTTCCTGTCACTGCAAACGATATCTTCAACTATATTGATCTTGTATTGCAATCTGCAGAGTTCCATGCTTCGCTCAGCACAGAAACTGAGGCTTTCAACAAGAGATATGCACGTATATTCAAGATTCTCAACAAGTTCAATCCTGTTCTTTCGACAGAGGACATGCAAAAGCTTATACCGTTGTTAGTTATTTCTGGGTCTCAGATCGATAACGATGGATTTGTGACAATTGGCCATCTTGATGGCGATCCAAACGTTAGTTTCAAGTACAGTCCACTGGTTCATAAGTTGTACCAGTTGTCTGCAAGACTCTTTGAGCATGATTTAGAGGCAGCAGAGTTCCGCCGCAAGTTGGACGTTGTTTTCGTGACAATCTTTGCCAATCGTTGCAATTGGGTTTATTTGAAGAAGGTCTTGGACGGTGCCTTGCGCAGAGAAGATGTTGTTCCGTTGTATGCGGCCTTGCAACTGTTGGGGGTCAAAGGAGATGCAACGATTTGTAAGGAGTTCGAGGGAGCATATTTGCCGTATTTGATGGTGGCAAGGGACGTGGATGAGGAGTTGGTGAGAAAGTTGAAGGAGCGAGTCGAGTGAGGAGCGACAAACGACAAACTCGCTTTGCTCGTTGTATCACTTCGTCCGTCAGTCTAAATGACACCGCTCGTCTCGAGAGAGCTTGAGTCACGAGTTTCTCCTTGCTGTATATAGTCAATCACAACAAACTCGCTGTATTCATCGCCCAATAGCTGGTTGTATATCACTCAGTTGCGCTGCTCATTCATGACTAGCCTGGATGTCTCACTAGCCTCGTTTCAGATAACCTTGAACCACCTGTAATAACACCTGACAGCCCTACCATTTACCCCCACTTCATAATAATCATCACCAACATGAACTTTATCACCAACTTTTAAACCGACTCTGTAGCCCTGGAACGAAGCAAGTAAAACGCCGTTCTTCCCCGTTTCCTCAAACCTCACCAAACAAAGATACCTTGAGAGCTTGTGCACCTCCAGAACGGACGCCGCTGATTTTTCTGTGGTTGTGAGTGGTTGATCATAGTTCAAAACAGAGTTCATTGACCTGATTGATGTAAGATAATCGTTCAGCTGACTCGTTATAGGGCCATTGAGTGAGCCGACAAGCTTAGTCCGCGGAGAAAGGTGGGCAGCATGTGATTTGCGGATGACTCGTTTGGTGATTTTGTCAATTGACGGCGTCGCGGGGGCATTGATGGGCGTTGGTGTGAGATATGATCGTGTAAGGCTAGCTATCTTCGCAGATGTATGGCGGTGCCGTTTAACGGTGGGTTTTCTACTTCTTGAGCCTTCAAGGGTTTTCGTGATGTCTGTGAGTGGAATTCTCCGGGGGTGCTTTGCCATGGTGTGAGCGACACAGAACTGATAGCAATGCAGTGGTATCAGAAGAGGGCACGCAGTGGTTGTTAATGTAGGCAGTTAGATCATAAACAAAAATATTTTTGGGTGGTGCGAGGGTGGTGTCTCGGTGTACGGGTGTCTAAATGTCTAAGTGTGTGGGCCAACTACGAACTACTGACACGCCTGGCTCGGGCTGTAGCCGAACAGCTCGTCTACTAGACGCATGAATGACCACGCTAGTCACTCGCTCGTCGCTCGCTCGCATTATTTCAAGTAATAATTACTACCTATACTAAATAACCAGCATTCGTGACTCGCTTTGCTCGTCGTGTATGCTCGTCATTGCCTAGTTCTTGCTCTTAAGAGCAGCAACACCTGGCAACTCCTTACCCTCCAACAACTCAAGGGAAGCACCACCACCAGTAGAAACGTGGGAGAGCTTGTCAGCACCACCGAATTTCTTAGCAACAGTAGCAGTATCACCACCACCAATGATAACGGTGTTACCAGCTTGAGCAGACTCAACAGCAGCTTGCAACATAGCCTTGGTACCGTTGGCGAACTTTTCGAACTCGAAAACACCTGGTGGACCGTTCCAAACAATGGTCTTTGCTTGGGCAATGGCGTCGGCGAAAAGCTTTCTGGTCTTTTCACCGGCATCCAAACCTTCCCAGTTGTCTGGAATACCCTCTTCAAGAGTAGCGTAACCAGTGTTGGCATTTGGTGAGAAATCGTCAGCAGTGACGAAATCAACTGGCAAAACGATCTTGACACCGTTCTTCTTAGCCTTCTCGACAAGCTTTGGAACGATCTCGGCACCAGCCTTGTCGAACAAAGAGTTACCGATCTTCATGTCGTTCAACACCTTGTTGAAGGTGAAGGCCATACCACCACCAACAATAAGCATGTCGACCTTGTCCAACAAGTTGTCGATCAATTGAATCTTGTCGGAGACCTTGGCACCACCGAGGATGGCCAAGAATGGTCTGACTGGGTTTTCAAGAGCCTTAGAGAAGTATTCAAGTTCCTTGGCCATCAAGAAACCAGCAGCTCTGTCTTCGAGTTCAAAACCAACCATGGAAGAGTGGGCTCTGTGGGCAGTACCGAAAGCATCGTTGACGTAAACGTCAGCAAGAGCAGTGAGTTGCTTTCTGAACTTCTCGACGTCTTCAGCAGATGCCTTGACCTTACCTTCCTCAGTCTTCTTGGAACCTTCCTCCTCAATGTGGAATCTAAGGTTCTCCAAAAGGATCACAGAACCAGCTGGAGCAGAGTTAACAGCGGTCTCGACTTCAGGTCCAACGCAATCGTCCAAGAAGGTGACCTTTTGACCGAGCAAAGTCTCGAGTTCCTTGGCAACAGGCTTCAAGGTGTACTTAAGGTTCTTCTCACCGTTTGGTCTACCCAAGTGGGAGGCGAGGACAACAGCCTTTGGCTTTTGTTCCAAGACGTATTGGATGGTTGGAAGAGCAGCAACAATTCTTTGGTTGTTGGTGATCTTGTCACCGTCCAATGGAACGTTGAAATCAACTCTGATAAAGACTCTCTTACCAGAGACGTCCAAATCCTTGACAGAAAGTTTGCTAGATAACGACATTCTTAGTTCTATGGGTGTTAGTTATTGATCCAAGACTCAGAAATCCTGCTGATGTTACCTACTAAATAAGTGGATAAATTGTCTTATTTTATAAACGTGGCAAAAAGGTGATTTATTTATTATAAAGAGGTGGTTCCACTTAAATACATTTCTTCCGTGATTCTGCAAACTCCTCACAGCTCCCGGACATGCATCATTCTGTCTCCGAGAGTTCGGGTGGTTGGATTCCACACCTGTGCACCGAGAAACTCCGGGATCGCGCCACATGCGCAGCGAGTGGCGGGTGGTGCGGGGTGTTAGCGGCGCGTCGATCGACCCCACCACGAGTAAAGCAAGAAACTTGTGCTACTCGTGAAACTCGTGAAACTACTGGTGCTTACAAGACGGCTCAGCCACGAGCAAGCCACCACCAAGCAGAGTCAATCAGATAAACGTACAACTCTCGTTGCCACTCTCTTAATAAATAATAAAATAAATAAATAAATAGGTAGTAATAAATAAACCGTCGGACTCGCCTCTGCATGTCCGAGTCGCCATTCATATCGGTTTGTTTGGTCCTCCACTCCGTGATCATTTGCTTGGATCGTTTCTTTGATAACCCAAGAAACCTTGGGCCCGGGCATTTGGAAGCATGTCCAGATACTTATCAGCAAGTTCACGACACTCTTCAAACCCGTTCGGACCGTTAACTCTCCAACAATTCTCCAACGCTTTTCTCACAACCTTGAGTACTTCGATACGGATAAACTGTTCACGCATGAGTGATTCTTGTGCTTTTTTAAGAGCAAGTTTGTCATTGTAGTCGATCTCGTCGAACGAGACGTTTGGTGATTTTCTAAATTCGGTTTCTGAAAACGTTAGTCTCCTTAGGCTATAAGGGTCGGTGACAAGCAAAAATGACGAGCATAGTGGGCCGAACGATTCGTGCGAGCCGTGAGCGACCAATTCAAGTTGCAGTGTTGATATGAACACCACCCAATTCTTGCTGCACAAATTTGCTCGCCACTCGCGCTTAGCTCACTGGGCTCATATCTCACGTCCTGTTTGTTCAAACTTACCAGTCATGATGTCTCTTCCACTCTATCTATCTCCCATTACAATTGAGTACCTCCTATTGGCTTTTGAAGACACCAATTATTTTTAATAAAACTCATTGTGAAATCCTCTTCCCGTGCAAGGATGTCCAATCTCCCACAGCCTCAAATTTGTCCATTTCAGATTCTCTTTTGTTTTCATTCCAAAAAAAAAAAATTATTCTGACACTCATGATAAACGTCATCCTTCTTCTTGGTCCCTAATCAATATTCATCATGGCAGTTCCAGACAGCTCAGGAACAACGCCTCTGGTGCAGCTCAACGCGCAGGCCGTGGCGATCGCTCATACAGCTTGTTCACTCAGTGCGTTTCTTGCTGCTCTGGCAGTTGGTTGTTGGTTACATTTCCACAAGATTGTTCAAAATGAGTACTACGGTTATCCAGATGAATGGTTCCCAAGTGTTTCTGCAACAATCGGTGACAGGTATCCAGAACGTTCAATTTTTCAGATCTTGATTGCCTTGACTGCCGGTCCTCGTTTCTTACTACTACTCTTAGGTTACGTTCGTCTTTATAAGGACAATTCAATTTATCCCAAGCTTGGATTGATCTCGGGTTTCATCAGAACTGTCACTTGTGGTGGTTGGGTTTATATCACGTCAACTGACGATCATGATGCTCACGATGTGTTCATGATTTCATATATCGTGTTAACGATCCCATGGGATCTAGCCGTTACCAAGCTTTCACCCCCAAGGTCGAAGATCAGAAAATATAGAAAATTGACAGCATGGGCATTTTTCGCCACATTGGTTCCACTCGTCTATCTTTTTATTCAACATAAAGTCCATCATGTTAAAGGTGCTTACTCTTACTATGCGTACTGTGAATGGGCATTAATTTTCCTTGACGTTGGATTTGATGCTTGGAGTATTATTGATTTGAAAGATTTGAGTATTGAGTTACGTGCGTCCTCATTACGTGACGATTTCTTCAGTACAAACTTCGATATTCAATTGGTTCAAAAAAGATCAAACTCTTCAACTAATGGTAAATTACAACCAAAATCAACAGCAGAAACATCAACAAACTCTTTCTTCCAACTCACTGTTGACACAATTAACTGGTTTATCTTCTGGTCGGTTTACTCATCGTTGTTCTTGTGTATTTGGTACTTCCCATTATGGTATATGGGTATTTCTGGTTACGAAGTTACATGTTTGATGCTTTTGAGTCCACTTGTTCTGGCAGTTCCCCCGGCCAAAAGGTTTTTCACTTCAAAACCAGCAATCGCTCGTGTTGCTACTTGTGCTTTAGGTGTTGGCTCGTATCTTGTTGTGGATCCGGCAACCAGATTAATGACTATTGGTGGTGCTGTTGGATTCGCCACAATTTCTTTGGCTACTGAAATCCTTGCCGCAAGTGATGATGCTCTTGCCATTCGTACCTTGGCAACAACTTTCACAATGGGTTTGATCTTGTCTGCAGTTGCGAAATTCGCCTTCTGGACTAATAACCCAATCTGGCCAATCATGAATTCTGATACTGGAGGATGGAACTTGACTGGTTTAGTTATTGGGCTTGCAGCAGCAGTTTCTACTAAAGTTCCTCAAAATAAGACCGCTGGACGGGAAAAAGTTACAACCACTAATTCTCCTTCTGTTCTTATCACTTCTATGGGTTTTGGATCTCTCATTTTCTCAATCAGTTCGATGCTTACAGATACCTCGACTATCATTCTTTGGACTTGGGAAGGTTTTCCAATTCGTGGACCTATTCCGGTTCCTCATGGTGCAATCATTATTCTTTCTATGTGTTTGGGAGCGTTTTTCGGTTTCTACAAGATTGGCTCATACAAAACTGTTACCTATGTCGGTGTTGCAGGTTCTTTCTTCCTATATGTTTTCAGTGGCTGGTTGAGTTTTGCAGGTGGTTTGGCTTATGCTTTCTGGCTCTGCTATATTACTCCTGTTTGTTTCGACCAGGTGTCGAAAGTGCAAAGTGTTGCACTTGCTTTCAGTTTATCATTCTTGTTCGACATTCTTCTATCACTTGCCCATGTTTGGGTCGTGGCGTACGCCTTTGTTCCTGGTGGACCTTTGTTGAGAGAGCGTACAGATGTGGTTTTGGGAACTTCAGTTTTAATGATTGTTGGTCTCGTTTTCGGTTACCAAGCACCAGAACTTTCATATTCTAAGAAATTACGTTCATTGTTGAAGAAGATTGTCAATTACTTGGTGTTTTTCACCATTCTTGCCTCTTTAATTGCATTCAACAGGTTCCAATTTGAAAAGCCAACTCCTTATCATCCGCAATCAAGACTTGTTACTGCCGGAATATGGACAATTCATTTCGGTTTAGATAATGACATGTGGGCATCCGAACATCGGATGAGAGATTTGATTAAAGATCTTGAATTAGATGTTGTTGGTTTGTTGGAATCAGACACTCAACGTATTATCATGGGTAATAGAGATCTTACACAGCGTATTGCTGAGGAATTGGGTATGTATGCTGATTTCGGACCAAATCCAACCAAACACACTTGGGGTGCAGCATTATTGTCGAAATTCCCAATCATCAACTCCACGCATCACTTGTTACCATCTCCAGTGGGAGAATTGGCACCTGCTATTCATGCTACTTTGGACTGTTACGGTGAACTCGTTGATGTTGTTGTTTTCCATTCTGGTCAAGAAGAGGATGTTGAAGATAGAAGATTGCAATCGCTTGGTGTGAGAGACATTATGGGCAGTTCCGACAGACCAATGATCTTGTTGAGTTATCTCGTTACTGAGCCATTAAAAGGTAACTATAATACTTATGTCAGTGATGAGTCTGGAATGCATGATATTGATGCAACGGATGACGACCGTTGGTGTGAATACATCTTGTACAAGAAGTTGCGCAGAACAGGTTATGCCCGTATCAGTCGTGGTTCTATCACTGATACCGAAGTTCAGGTCGGTAAGTTCATTATTCCATCTAATGGAGAATATGATGAAACATATTCTCAACAACGAATCGATGAACAAGAAATGCCTGAAGATTTACGTTTCCCGTCGATGTTCTATGGCGATGGAGTCCGCGATCATCGGTTCCATGTGTTTGATGAACCAAGATATTTCATCTAGGACTGTTTTTTTATAATACAGCATAATTTATACGTTAATGTACACTCTACATCCTTACACCAGAAGTATCACAGAAAGATTAAAAAATTATGAAATTTATTTTTTCGAGATGGCTGGTTTTTTACCACCAATTAATCTGGGGAAGCGAGTTAAAAAGCAGCTTGATTTTCCTGATCTGTTGAAATCCAATGTAGCTCCATATAACGTTAGACAATTTAAACAGTCATGAGAACGCATAGGAAAACACACACAGACACATTTCTCGGGTCACAGATGAATTTCAAGTACCCGCTCCATGAATCAGACGTTTCCAGTGTCGAAACTGTGGATTCTGATCTGATGAGTGTGAGGGAAACCCCTAATCCATTTGACTTCAAAAAAACAGACGATGATTATGAGGATAACGAAAGTGACAACTCGAGTGTGGCTTCTTCACATTATGATAGTGAGGTGACAGAACACGAAACCCATGTTAAGCACAGATCAACTGCATCCAGAGCCAGTTTTGTGAACCCATATCTTGCAAACGATGACACGAAAAACTCTATGAGGCGCTCTACGGTGGCCTCTAGAAGACGGTCAACTTTGATTTCGACAAAGCGTTCGAGTTTGAGTTCTCCAGGCAGACAGGATAAAGTTTTATCTCTTTTATCTGAATGGGGTTTGGAAGATGATGAGAAACATATCAAGAGAAACAGTCGATTGATGCAGGATTTGATTCGCAACTACAGTTCATCGGTTGGATCAATGTCCCTTGTATCTATGAGAGAGGAAGAACCTAAAAGCCGCACCCAGGAGGAGTACAAAAAATCGGTTGCGCCGCTGAGCCGCTCGAATAGTGTCATGTCGGTGGAAATTATTCCTCACCGGCCTGTTATGCCTGCCGATACGCTGAGACGGCGTATAACCATGACGTCAAAGCGGTTGCGCGAAAAAGTGACTGTGAAAAAGGAGCAGGATGTGGAGGTACAAAAGCAGGAAAAACCAGTTACTTTGAAGAGGTCTAATGCTGTCCGGAGACGTATTGGATGGCTTTCCAATTTGATGGCTCTTTTGAAAAAATTCAAGACCCGCGCGGCTCAGAAATGGAGATCACTAAAGTCGCGTCGGCCGTTTAGAAAACAGCGTCGCGAACGTCCAGTTATCTCTGCACCTCTTGAAGGAACATTTTCCCGCAAGGCCTCAATGAGAATGACGTATGCGGCGGAGCCGGTGACCAGAACAACCAAGATGGATGTGATGGAGTCGGCCCCAGAAATCACCGTAACTACGGAAAACAGTGGTTCAACAATCAGCGATAATGAGCAACTTTTAGCCGCATGGACAAGATATCTACGAACCGCCGTGAGTAACCGGATTCAAATTAAACTTGATATCGGCAACAATGTTCCCGGCAGTGCAGCTCCTGGCACTCTAGTGAGTGACCCACATTACTCTGGAATTACCACAAATACCACTACATCACACGCGACGAAACCAAGTATTCTCACGTCGATTTTAACAGATTACCTAAGCGGTGACAGTGCTAGCGATACAGATTCTGTTTGGTCTGGACATAGCGAAGACATTTTAGACAACGAATCTGTGGCAACGGATGTTTCTTCTGTGGAGCTTGGCAAAACAGCAGCGGCCACAGCGACATTGCGACCAAGAGACTCAATTTTCAGTCAACACAAAGCTGTTTCTATTGTCGTTGGATCCCATGAGCGTCGATTCTCAGACGCGTCGATCAATTCTGACGCGTCGGATGCATTTTCTTTTGCACCATCGAGGCGCTCATCGTTCCACGAGAACGCCGAAGAAGCCAGCAGCCTTGAATTAGAGGTGACAGGCCCAGTTTACACTACATATGAAGAAGAAGGCTACATGCGTGCGGCTCGGCGTCAGCAACACAGTATTGGGTCGTTGAGCGAGATGCATATTGATTCGAAGCCAAGTTCGAGACTACTCAAGCAAATTAAAAGGTATTCTCAGATTGAGAGAAACCAAAAGAAAACGGAATCAACAGGTAGGCTGTTGGTTGTTTGAAATGCAGGTTAGGTTTTGGCATTACGGTGATTTGCATCTCGATGATTTTTTTTTTTCTCATTGAACTTTCTCGGCCCGAAAGTAATGCATATCCTCGGACGACTCGGGAATGGCGAGCCCGCCCGGGCGCGAACACCGTACGAAGGCACGGCGCTCGCACCCTGTAATTGCCCCCAGCGGCTCGCGGCGCGGCCGTTTCCACCGCGGGGCATGCTTATGCAAGCCGCATTTATAAAGACGTTAGTTCGGATTCACACACGCACAGAACCCGTTCCGATAAATTTTTTTAGTGTATATATATACTAATTTATTCTATAGCATTAGAAGTTGTAGGATATAGCCTACTACCTTACGGCACTTCTTCCATCACATGAATGCTATGGAGCCCATATCGAATGTCCAGGGGTTAGTGGATAATCTGTCTTTTGGTCTTGTGACCAAACTCCGCAAGCGTATGACATATGATCAGGGAGGTGTTCAACTAAACGACGAGGACATTGATACTGATTCTGATGAAGAGGATGACCAAAGGTACTACCACAACAGTCCCCAAGGATATGAGAACACATCATCTGAGGCACATGGTCAGCCGTGCGCGCAGTCACACCATCAAATCCCACATTCTCCAACACATCAAACACGTCAAACACATCAAACACATAAAGCACATCAAACGCACCCACATCATATAAACAACACCAACAAATTTTCGTCAAGACATTCTTTGTCGTTTTCTCGCCCATCCAGCAAAATAACAGAGCCAGCAGACATACACACATCCCGATTCGTTCTGAAACGTCTTCATACCCCCAGAGTGATGTCTATTATATCTGGATTAGCTAAAAATAAGGAAGTGCGCCGAATTCAAGGACTTCCTAGAATGCTTATTCGGGGCTCGGATATACGCAAAAATAACGATGGACAACTAGTTACTGTTGATGAAGATGATGTCCCATTGGGCCATAGAATATCAATCATCGCTGATGATGTTGATCCATACTTTCCGGCACCTGTTCACCATACAAGAAGTATGAGTGATTTGTCAAGAACTCACTCTCGTGATACAAAATTGTCTAGAGTTTCAACTGCATCAAATACTACAGAGTCTAACCCAATGAAATTCAAGCTGGTGGCCGACACTCATCTTATGCCGGGTTATTTGTCGACCTCTACCTTGTGACAAGCAACGACGAGCTAGCGGAGCGAATCGTGCGATTCATTAGCGTAGCGAAGTTATAAAATTTTGAGCTGAGTGAGTCACCAGTGAAAATATTAGAGCATGGGATACATCGCATTTCAATAAAATATTTTGCATATGAACAAGCGAGCACGACGAGCGAAGCAAGTCGCGTGAGTCATTCGCCAGTAGTAGCGACACGGTAAAAGCGTAGAAATTACATAAGCAACACTGATATAACCATATCTTCGTCTCGTGGTCTTGATTATAACTCTATCATTCATTAATATACATCATTACAAAAACTCTTCATCAACAACATCTTCCAAAATTGGTGAAAGTCTCACTCTTTTGCGGGTTCCACCCTCAGAAACATCCGAATAATACTCAGAATCGCTAGTTTCAGCTTCAGAAGCAGACGGCGTAGTAACATCTGAATCTTCGTCGGTTGGAATCAAACTTGTTTTTCTCTTCATAGTTTCATAATTTTTCTTGTACTTGTCGAAGGGAGAAGGTAGCGATGTTGGGGTGACATGGGTTTGTTTCTCAGCGAGTTCCTCGGGGGTCTCAACAACTGGTTCAACAGGCTCTTCAACGATTGGTTCAACAGGCTCTTCAACGATTGGCTGCTGGATTGGCTGCTCGAGTGATTCGGAAACCAGATCTTCCTGTTCGTCCATCACGTCTGTTTGACTTTGACACTCCAGTTGATCCTCCTCTTCATCGTCATCTGTAATCGGGATTCTTATGAGATTAGCCTTACAAAGTTCAGGTTCGTGCTCTTCTCTTTCCTCATCTTCACGCTCCTCATCCTCATGCTCCTCTTCGTCTTCGTCTTCGTTTTCGTTTTCGTTTTCGTTTTCGTTTTCGTTTTCGTCTTCGTTTTCGTCTTCGTTTTCGTCTTCGTCTTCCTGCTCCTGCTCCTGCTTAGGAATGGCTAATACCAAAGCACATCCGCTTCTGACCAATTGCAATCTCATATCATTTGGATTGGAGTCAACTGGTAATTCGAAACTCTTGATGAATTGGTCGTTACGAGAACGAACATAAAGCCTCGATCCAACAACGCGGAATTCATAGTCGCTGAAGTCTGGAGCACCAAAAAGGAAGCTTGGCTGTTTCTCTAAAACCAGGTAATATTCATC
This sequence comes from Ogataea neopini, assembly GCA_030578575.1. NCBI lineage: Eukaryota > Fungi > Ascomycota > Pichiomycetes > Pichiales > Pichiaceae > Ogataea > Ogataea neopini. The sequence goes on from JAJMSO010000001.1 coordinate 1,357,778, forward strand.
CTTATCTTCAAGTTTTTGAACTTTGACACATGTTTTTGGAACTCTGTTTCTTGTACAGTGTAAGTGTGGAGAGAAAACTCTTGGTGCGTAACGGTAATTTTGTGGGGAAACAACAAACATTGTGATAATAAAGTAGATTGCTTTGAATGATTGATGATTGAAGTAATAAGATCAGATCAACGGTATGCGACTTCACCTAACTTATATACAATTTGAGAAAGACATCATGAATGATAGCTGCTACCATATGCACTGCCTGGATTTGGCGAGAGTTTTCTAGAAAAAAAATATTTTTTCATTACACTACAACATGGATTTTGCACGAATCTTCTAGAACATAATTATAAACCTAACCCAAACTCCGTAACCATTAGCTTGCCTACAACACCCAGGACATAATTCTGGAGTACCACTTTTCATCGACTTCACCGTGGAATTCCTGGGCAATCAAACGCTCGTGTCTTTCAATTTCAGCGAGTCCAGTAGTAAGATCAACCTCCGCAGGTTTTCTAAACTTGGTACGTTTGACAATCTTCCAGAACAAGAATAATCCTATGTTGACAAAGATCATCAGATAATAAAAGAGGAAGTCAGACACCTCCCACCACCCTGGTAAGAACACGGTGTAACCAATGACGAAAACTTGGATCCACATGAAAAATGTCACAATGTAGATAGAGTAAGGTTGGAACCATGATTTGTATGGTAGTGATGCTCTGTCGATGTTTTGTGCTTGTAATGCGCGGTAGAAACCAATATAAGTAACACACATCCATCCATAATTGATGAGCTGAGCACCTGTACACAGGTTGACAATCCAATTGAGCACAACGGCAGAATTTTTACCCAATTGTAGCAAAGAGAGTAAGGCAAAAATAGTTGTGAATGCAACTGCAAAAATTGGGATACCGTTAGTGTTGCAATAAGAAAAGAATTTTGGAGCAAACCCTCTATTAGCCAAGGAGTAGAGCTGTCTTGAAGCGCAATAATAGTATGAATTACCAGCAGAAAATGCACTCAAAATAATCACCACATTGATAATGTCTGGGAGTGCCTTGATACCCATGTTCTGAATGGCAATAACATAAGGTGAAGCTGAAGCATCAGAATTTCCATTAGTGACACTTTCGACCAAGGTAGGATTTGTGCAAGCAACAAGAATTCCAACAGAAAGCGAGCCACCAATGTAGAATAATGCAAGACGGTAAATAACTGTTTTGAAAGCAGTTTTCATTGTTTTACGAGGATTTCTTGCCTCACCTGCCACCATCGACAAATATTCAGGACCGCAACAAACAAAACCTGCTTTGGCCCAAGCGGCAAGCCAACCTTCAAAACGACCAAGTGATCCAGTGGTAACATACTCCGCGAATGGTGATTCGTTGAAGTTTCGGAAACCGAAAGCGTCATGCTGAGGATTACCACCAACCATAGTGATGAAAGTGAAGAGAAGTAACCCAATAGCCAAAATCAGTTTTGTTAACGACAAATAAAATTCAGATTCACCGTACCAACGAACTGTCCAGATGTTGAAACCAATATAAAGGACAATTTGAACAGCAAAAGCGTATCCAGCAGAGTAATCACTACGCCAGAAGTGAACCATTGTGTTGCAAGCAGTGATCTCAAATGGAATGTACAATGCTTCCACAAGGAAGAAGTTCCATCCACTGGTGAATTCAATGGACTCATCAACTGCACGACCAGCCATTTCGATAAATGGCGAGGCCGTTGGCATGTAACACACAATTTCACCAATAGCCGTAGTTAGCATTAAAATAATAGTAGTCCAGAACGTGAAGGCAATGAGCAAAGACCCAGGACCTCCATGGACCAAACCAGTACCAATCGTCACAAACAACCCTGTTCCAATAGAACCTCCAATGGCAATCAACTGCACATGACGTGAACGAAGATTTCTCTGGGTGTGGTAGTTATTACTGAAACTGAAGATGTTCTTTTTAGGACTGAAAGACGATGAAGAGGAAGAACTGTTTGACAAAGTGTCTGCAGCATCTTCATTGGCGAATCTCGAATACTCAGAAATTGCTTTCTTCGATCCAGCAGACTCAGTACCTGTTTCAAATGGTTGCAATTCCCCACTCATGATGTTTGATACTGAGAAGGAAGTATATAAAACAATCAAAGAAAAATATTAATTTACTTTAAAATCAAGCAAGTGAAAAGTTTTTACAATTTCAGAGACATTCAGCTAAAGCCATTTCCCCACTCACTGAACAATCGAATCAGCCTCCAATGCTTTCAAAATCCACTTCACTGAGTAACGTAAAGAAAAAAAAAAAAAAAGCCTTAAAATTTTTTTTTCAGGTCCCTGAATCTGCATGATTGCGTCATGATGCATTAGTCCTGACAAATTTTCAAGTAACCCCCTGGGGGAGTTGACATGAGAGGGAGACGGTCTTCGAGAAAAATACAGGTGGAGGGCTCAGAGGGGTTCAAAATGACTATGATTAAGTGATATTAAACTCCATATTCCCCCTGTTCAACTCACAAAAGACGCTACAATTGTAAGTTGCTGTCTTCTTTGCATCTCGCTCGAACCGATCGGATTTTACCGGTAATGCACGCCAACTTGAACTGGTTTTTGGCAGAGGTCGTGTGACACACAAGTTGAAATTTTCACACGACTAGGTCTGCTTCAGTTAAACCAGCCTACCTAAATCTACCCCAGTCTAAATACTAAATTTGGTAATTAACCACTCTAATTGTACTATGTACAGAATAAATAATAATAAATACATTGTGAACCCTCAACTGTAAATAAACGACGCATTTTCATACAGCTCTAACATCGGATTCTCCCCAGTTTTGGTAGTTGTACTCTCGATGTCTCCCCAAACATTAAGAAATTCAGAGTGAGTAGCAGTATTGCTTATCTTGCCCACAATAAGTCTATACAACTCACTAGCCATGGTGAAGTCTGTTGGGAACATGATATCGAAGTACCCTTGATTAGTCATGTACGAGTCCACATCTATCATCCTGTCCTTGTGCATTGTCTGAACCACCGGAGAACAATAGCCCTTGCTTGCTCTATCGAAACTGTTGAAGTCCGATGATAACAACTGGTGATTTGGAAAGTATTTCTTCAAGATTTCAAACAGTTTGCATAATCTAGAGGGGACGAACTCAGGATCTGTAAGACCGTTTCTTAACGGATTAAAAGCATTGACTGTCTTTTTGACAAATTGGAATTGGTTGACTGGATGTTCTTTGATAGTGGATAACGGAACCTCGCTTCTTTCTCTTAAACTTAAGAAATGGGCCGTCCATTTGTCAAGTTCTGGTGAATAAAATTCCCGGAAATCATTATGTTCATCAATCACAACATATCCCTGATATGGTTGGTTAGTTTCTATATCATAACGAACCACGTCATGCGAGAGATTATCGAAAACCTCAAGTGCGATCACAAAACATGGTTCTGTGACCAATGTATTCCAATCGAGAATAGACTGATTCACCACTTCGACTTTGTCACCATGTTTTGCGAGTCTTTTGCGCTGTTTCTCGTGCAATCTCGGAGAAATCTCAATAATTTTGTACTTAGTTCTCTCATAAACGTCTGGCTGGTTTCGTTTAATGAAATCCAAAATGTTCATCATCAAAGTACCGTTACCACCACCGACTTCGTAGATGATTAGATCATTGTATGGATACTGGTTCAGTTTGTAATTGACCAAAAGATATCTGGCTAGGGCCTCACCATAATATGGTTGAAACAGTTCGGTTGGAGTGTGCCATAATTGCAATGATGGCTTTGTCAATTGGAACTCGTTTTGTTTAGTCCCGTGAGTCAATGCTGGAAGGACCTCTTTATCATATTTATCGTAGGCCTCAAGCCATTTAGCCATGAATTCATCTTGTCCCTGCAACTGTTTGTAATCGAACGGTTTAGTAGGTTGGAAAATGACTGCTTCTTTCGAAAAATAACCGTAGTTCGGATTGTACAAAGAGTCTTCAATGAAATCCGAGGTCAGCATTTTCACTGAACGTGGTTTTTTGGATCTTTTTGCGAGTTTTCTTGAGTTAGTTAATGGGTACTTGTCGAACGTTTGTTGGTTCTCAGTGTAATTGAATCCCTCCACACCACCTTGTTCGAGCATAAACTTGAACAAATTTGAATGCGGGGTCACTGGAGCACCCAATTCGTCTTTGTTAGGCATTCTGTACTGGATTGAGCCTGGAAGAACAGAGTAATCGTGGATGAATGATTCTTTGGTATTTTTCTTGACAGGGCCACCACGAGGTAAGGAGATTTTGCTCAGGCGTCTGACAGCCCCCAAAGGTGATTCAGCCAACCTGACACCCGTGGAAACCCAACAGTGCGAGTATTGCAACAACATCGATTAGAATCCCCAATTGGAAAAATCGGGTTGTATTTATATCGAGTGATGACAGCAAACAATTAGTGCTTCGCCTTTGTCTTAATATTTGTTTGACTTTTTTTTTTCCCTTTCTCACTTGATTTTTTGGAGGAAAATTTTATTCAGTATAATAAAAACTTGATTGTTATCGAACTAAGTTCATCCTATCAAAACCATCAAACCAACAAGATGGGTGTTCCAGCTCTTTTCCGTTGGTTATCGAGGAAATATCCAAAGATCATCTCGCCCGTTATCGAGGAAGATCCAGTTATTGTTGGCGATGTTGAGCAACCGGTTCAATATTCCAATCCAAACCCAAATGGTGAACTCGACAATTTGTATCTGGACATGAACGGTATTGTCCATCCATGTTCCCACCCGGAAAACAAACCGGCTCCGGAAACAGAGGCCGAAATGATGGTGGAGATATTCAGATACACAGATAGAGTTCTTAATATGGCTAGACCAAGAAAGTTGTTAATGATTGCAGTGGACGGAGTGGCACCAAGAGCTAAGATGAACCAACAACGTTCCAGAAGATTCCGTTCAGCAAGAGACGCAGAGATTGCCCAAGAAGAGAAAGAGCGTCAAATTAGAGAGAAAGAGGCACGGGGTGAAGTTATTGATATGGCTATCAAAGGTAAAAAATCTTGGGATTCAAACTCGATTACTCCCGGTACGCCGTTTATGGACATTTTAGCCAAGTCTTTGAGGTACTGGGTCGCATACAAACTTTCTAGCGACCCTGGTTGGGCTGGATTGCAGGTCATCATCAGTGATGCTACCGTTCCAGGTGAAGGTGAGCATAAAATCATGAATTTCATCAGATCTCAACGTTCAGATCCCGAATACAATCCAAATACCACTCATTGTATCTATGGACTGGATGCTGATTTGATTTTCTTGGGCTTGGCAACTCATGAGCCTCATTTTAAAGTTTTGAGAGAAGATGTTTTCGCTAAAGATCAGGCGCAAAGACAGTTGAGGACTGCTGATCATCTCAATATGGATGAAAATACAAGAAAGCGTTTACAAGCGGCTGATGAGAAAAAACCGTTCCTTTGGTTGCATGTGAGTATTTTGAGAGAGTATCTTGAGGTCGAATTAAACATTCCCAGACTCCCATTCAACTTTGATCTTGAGAGAGCTATCGATGATTGGGTTTTCATGTGTTTCTTTGTTGGTAACGATTTCTTACCTCACTTGCCATCTTTGGACGTGAGAGACAATGGTATTGACACCTTGGTTGATATTTGGAAACGTGTGCTACCTTCTTTGAAAGGTTACATTTCTTGCGACGGACAACTCAACTTGGAAGCTGTTGAGAAATTGATGCAAAATTTGGCAGCCAAAGAAGACGACATTTTCCGCAAAAGACACGAAGTGGAAAGGAGGAGAGAAGAGAATGATAAACGTAGAAAGATTGAGAAAGATCAGACTAATCATTTGAAAAACCAGTTACTGAAGACTGTTAGCAGAGGAAAAGACAATGCACCAATAATGCCATCTCAAAACATGACGCTGACCAATTTGAACAGCGGAGAGACCGCTGGCGGTTTGAAAATGACCAACAGCGAGATTGTTCAGAACCTAAATACGATTTCCAAAGCCAACACCGCAAACAAGAATGCAGCCGACATTTTGAAGCAAGCTCTGATCAACAGCTCATCTAACGGAGCAAGTGCTGCCAGTGTGGTGAAGGACTTGAAAGGAGAGGAAGAAGAGCCTATTGATGTTGCCGAAGATGATAAAAAGAGAACGGCGTCTACAGCGTTCAATTCCGACTCTGATTCTTCAGATGCCGAAGTTGTTGATGGCGGTGATTCGATCAGACTTTGGGAGCCTGGTTACAAGACCAGATATTACCAACAAAAGTTCAACACCACTGATCCAGCGGAAATCGAAAAGATCAGAAGAGATATGACAAGATGTTATGTTGAAGGTATCTCATGGGCACTCTTGTACTATTTCCAAGGTTGTCCTTCATGGAATTGGTATTACCCATATCATTATGCGCCATTTGCAGCAGATTTCACAGAGCTGACTGACTTCAAAGTGGAATTCAAGTTGGGTTCTCCGTTCAGACCATTTGAACAATTGATGAGTGTTCTGCCTGCTGCGTCTGGTCATAATCTTCCAGAAGTCTTTAGACCACTCATGTCTGAACCCGATTCCGAGATTATTGATTTCTATCCAACTGATTTCAAAATCGATATGAACGGTGCTAAGATGGCTTGGCAGGGTATTTGTTTGCTGCCATTCATTGATGAGACGAGACTTCTTAAAACCGTGAGATCCAAGTACTCTGAGTTGTCAGATTATGAGAGAGAGAGAAATACCAACAAAGGTGAGGTTTTGTTTCTTGGAAGACACAACAAAAACTTTAAGAAGTTCAGTCAGTTATATGAGGAGCCACAAGAAGGTAAAGAAATCTATTTCCACTTCCATGTCTCTGGGATTGCTGGTAAAGTGTTCGCTATAAAAGATTTTGATCCAAATAGCTCATTGAAATTCGAACTTGATATTGAAACTGATAGATTCACTGAAGTTCCAAACAGTACCTATCTGAAAGTTGAATATCGGATGCCACCAAAGGTGTTGAGCAAATCGATGATTTTGACCGGATATAAGCCTCATTTGAAACTGTTGACCCAACAAGATAAAGATCAGATCGGTTATGGAGCCGGTAAGTTTTACCGTAACAACAGAAACTTCCAGACCAAACACGATATAGACTACAAGCCACATATTGGTCCACACGGTAAGACGCAGTATTCTCTTCGTGTTGGTGGCTACAAGAGTTTCATTCACTTGTATCAACAAGAAGCCAACAAGTATCAACAACAGCGGGACTTCAATTACCAGCAAAATCAACAATACCAGTATCAGAACCAGTACCAGAATCAGCATCAGGGTTACGGTGGAAATAGAAACTCATACAATGAATTCCAAAATACCAACCGTAGAGGTGGTTACGGTGGTGGTTATGGTGGAGGCAGACAGGGTGGCTATAATCAAGGTTACAACAACAATCAAGGATACAACAATGGATATAACAATGGTTACAACAATGGTTACAACAGGAATGGAAATTACAGGTCCAATAACCATAATTCTCGGTGGTAATAGAGTGATGTATATGTATGATATATAGCAAATGATGAGTGAGGTTGAAACTAACTATTCTATCCTTCTTGGTTAATAATCTACAGCGAATCATCTGATAATTATTGGATCTCTTGTACCTCGCTAGAAAAGTAGGCAAAAAAATTGATAAAAAAATTGAAAAATTCATAGAGCAACGTGTAGATAGTAAATCATCGCCATTGCACCACCATCATTGTCATTGACACCACCCATCGCACACTTCCATGACGAAACTCCATAATTACCAAAACTTATCAAAGAGTTTCAGCAAAGTGACTCGCATACTATGTGATTGGGACGATACCATTACCAATAAAGATACGATATCCTTGATGTTCAACTTGCTAGACAAAAATGTAGACCACAATCTTGACTATTTTTTCAAAGTGTACATGGACAATTATAACAGTTTTGCTCACAATGTCTTACCTACGAAATCGTACCGTGAAAGGGACACTGTGGAGAAAGAGATTGCGTATCAAAAGGATATGAAAAGAGTCGAGAAGAGTTCTCTTGAAGAGGTTGTGAGACTCGGGACATTCAAAGGATTCTCCAAAGATTCATTCAGGTCTCAAGTAGAGAACGTACACTTGAAGAACGGGTTTGAAGAGTTCTATCGTTTAGTTTCTCGTTCGGATACCGAATTTACTGTTCTCAGTGTTAACTGGACTGGATTGATAATTAGACAATTTTTCCAAAAATTCGACAAGCCACCAAAGAAGATCGTCACCAACGAATTCGAATTCGATGAAAATGGACTGTGTACCGGAAATACAGATCCACAGTTGGATATACGAACAGGTTACGACAAACTTCTCGAGACGAAGAAGCTAACAGACACAGGTTTTACCATATATGTTGGTGATTCTGCAACTGATGTTTTGTCCATGATTTACTGTGACCGAGCCGTGATCATGAAAGGTGGATCTGCCGGCAAGACTTTGAGACAACTCGGATACAAAGTTTATGATATCGATGATTGCATTAGTGAAAATGACGCAAAATCGTTGAAGTATCTTGAGATTAATGACTGGCATGAACTCATATATATATTCAATCCAAGTTTGTATAAGCTGTAATTTATTCTAGTGCTTTAGCCATTGGCGAACTATCGAGGTAAACTTGGTAAAATTTCATTTTGAGTTCGTCAGCAGGTTCAAAATCAATGATTGCTGCCCATTCTGTTGTTAGTGATTTTCCATTTATCAAGGTATAATCAACGTAACCGTTCACTAGATACTTGTAATCTGACACTAGTCCAAGATTTGACACAACGTGATGTCTTTTGGTCACTTTGAGCCACATATTTTGTCTAAGTTGGGCGATTTCGCCGTGGCCATTCACCTCGTTGAGACCCATTTTCAACGTGGCTGAGGGAGTGAAGAAGTTGAGGTATGCATCTGATTGTTCTTTTGGAGGTGGCGGAGGTGTATCTGAGGCAGCGTAAAACTCGTTAATGAATTTGAGTAACTTTGGAAGGATCTGTGGAGAGATGGCAGTGGAGTACGTGAGCGACATTGTGAGCGGTGTGAGTGGTCTACTATATGGTATTGATCATCAACGACGAAAGAAGCGAGTCTTTTTGCATTGCTAGTCGCATTGCTCGTCTTATAAATCACAACTTGTCGGATTTGTGTGTTTTTGCGGGGCAAGCTAAACATTTTTCCGAAATTCGAGATTTAGGCATATATATCTGGGGTAGCCCCGAGAAAGCGTGGGATCAGATGGTTTAAACCGTGTCCATCACACTGCTCCAATGAAAACCTCTACCACATCACTACGCAAGCTCAGCTTTTCTGTTCTTGGCTCTCCCTCTAACAAACCAACGTTTGTGTTTATTCACGGCCTTGGATCCTCCCAAAATTACTACTATTCGATCGCATCAAAACTATCGCAGACACACCAATGTGTGCTGTTAGACAACTTTGGTGCCGCAACCTCTCCTTCCGTGTCGACAATTTCTGCACCTGAAGATGTACAAACTATGGCGCTCGACGTTCTTGAAGTGGCCAATGAATGTTCACTCAGCGAACAGCCGCTAGTGTTGGTTGGACATTCCATGGGCGGAATGATTGTGAACTACATCAATAGCACATTGAATGGTACAAAAGTCAGATTATGGGACGGAAGTTCTTTCACTCCCCAAGTGGTGAAATCAGTTTTGATCGGTCCTGTTCATCCTACGCCCAAAATCAGCTCAGTTTTTCGTGAGAGAGTTGACTTGTTGAAAAAAGAGAATAACATTGCGTCATTGGCCAACACGATTCCTGTCAAAGCGACTGGTCCAAACTGTTCAGCTCTCAAACAAGCATTTATCCGGGAACTGATAAGCTCACAGGACGTTAATGGATACATTTTCAACTGTAACGTTATTGCCAACGCTGGCGACAGTATCAGTGACGAACTGGTGGAATTATACAAGACTATTAAAATACCATACTTGATAATCTATGGTGAAGTGGACCAAACAGCTCCATGGAAAGGATGTGTTGAAGTCATTGCGAACGAACTAGAAAACGTTAAAGTGGAAATGCTCAAAGGAGTCGGCCATTGGCATTGTATCGAAGATGATGAGTCAACGTTGAAATTGATTGAAAATTTTGTTAATTAAATATTAAAAAATTGGCAGCTCTTGCTGTAATTCTATATTTACGAAATGAAAACGACGACCCACAACGTGCGACGCAAGAGTGTTGAGACAGCCTTGCAGACCTTATAAGCTTCACTAGTCGTGGGCCGGGTCGCGTGGGTGCTATGAGGGTACCGCGAGTAGGGGAAATATGAGTGGGAAGATGAAAAATAAACGTTGATAAGCGGTACGTTCACTCATGGGTACTTCCAACTAGAATCTCCTACGCCCGTCGTTCACTTATTAGTAGTCTTGATCAAATACTCCAAATGCTCTGTAATCTCTTTACAGAGCTCCTCATTAGTCACCTTTCTATCTTCGAAGAACTGAAGTTTAAGATTTAATTCACAAATGAAAAACTTCATGTTCTGCCATTGAATAAGCTCAAAATCAAATCCCAATGCTTCAGCATATCCTGCACCGTAAAGTCTCCACCGTTCCCCAGTAGTTTCGTTATGAATCACTCCGTCCGCACTCAGTCCCCATGGATCCAGCTTAGGGAAGTTAGAGTGCAAAAACAGCAATTTTGGAATCTCATGTACTTGATCGTTGGAATTCTCGTACTTCTTGAAAATCTCATAATCATCTGCCGGATTGAATTGGCCCATTGCACTTCCTTGGTATTCAAAATCTTTCCATCTACCTAAACTTTTAACGAATTTTTTAACTTGATAGAACGGTTTCTTAAGAACATGAGACGCAGCAATGAACGTTTCTTTATCACCCTCACCATCAGAACCTTGTGACATTAAAGGATAGAAATAGTCAGGACCGTACATGTTGTAATATAAAGCCAACAACATGGCTTTTGAATGTGTCTTTTTGGAGATCATGAGTTGTCCGGACTCACTACTTGGATCTGGAATGGCTCCTTTCAGTTGATGCAATGGAGGATCTTCATAAGGCGGAGAATTAGGTGTGACTTGCAATCCATACTGTTTGAAACCGCGACTGATTCGTTGGCTCTCGTCAATTTCGATGTTGACAATGTCATAAAAAGATGGAGAAGTTGATCTCTTCCAGAAGTCAGGCCAAACTATTAAACCGGTACTCAAGAATGGCTCGCTATTGAAAACATTATCTGGAGCTTGTAATGGAGTATTATCTGCGTCAAGAAGAAGAACGTTCTGAAAACTTGAAAGAATCAAGGCCAAAGCTTTGTATTGGTAGCCATGGAATGAATATTTGGACGAAATCTCACTACCGAGCATCTTTGGCATATAGATACATTTGGCATCTAAAGCAGGGAAAACACGTGAACAAAGATCGATTTCGTATTCATCGAAAGTTGGTATTAAAACTTCAACAGGAAGTTTCGATCCAACAGATCTCAAAGTCTTGATCGATAATAGAGCAAGCCAATTGAATTTCCCTCCACCAACATACACAACACCATTTCCTTTGTAAAGACCCGCAGGATAAGACTCTGGAAGATTACGGACAACGTATCCATGAGATTTCTTCATCGATTCCACCTCTGGTTTCGATAGTTGCAGGAAATTAGACAGATATTTCTTGGAAAGGGATGGAGTGTCGCCAATGACATCGTAACCAGCATGATAAATTCTTTCTTTGGACTTGTATTTGGTGAGTGCAGGAACCTTTGGCTTACCTTTTGACAAAATCTCAAACAACGACTTGTAAAAACTAATTCCCAGCTCGAGTCTCAGACCCATTGGGTCCTCCGAAGATGGTTGATTGATTAGCTTCATTTTTTCCCTATCCTCATCACTAAGATCCTCATAATGTTTTTCTGCTGCTTTCTTCCTGCTTGCAAGCAGATCTTTAGCAGTCTTTCTCGATCCCGCTCGTTTAGCAATGTTATCGTTCACCACAACAGATTGTGCGCTGTTCTGATCACCTGTGTTACTAGAGCCTTGAAGCCGCACCACATATATTAGTATGAAAGCACAAAACGTAGCCAACAAAACAACATTCCGGAGCTTCTGTTTCGTTCGGTACTTGAAGTTCATCATTGTGTTTGTTATGATAATTTAACTGTGCCAGCTTGGCCAATTGGATCTATCGATCTGATGGTGTAGGTTTATGTATGTGTGTAACTTTTTTTTTTTTCAGGCCACCTATCCACAAATTGGGTGTGGAGATGCAAGCTAAATGTCTCCCGATCTTACCGTACAGCTCTCTTATGCCCCAATGCGCGCTCGCGTGAGTAGACTGTCTCGCTTTGTATGTGTTTGGAATATGCCTATAACCACAAGTTCACTATAGTTGCTTTATTTGTCCAAAAGTTGTAGTATTTAACAAACACTTAAAATGTTTCGCGTTAATAATTTTTTTTCCTTAGTCTGCCATCACCGAAGCTTTTTTATTGTTTGTGTGATATTGTTCCCTCGAGAAAAATAGGCAGATCATTTTCAGGGCTTTATGAAACCCCGGTCTCATGATGACCCCAAACTTCATATATTTTCGCGCTCAACGAAGGCCCAATCTTGCGATTTCCAACATAATCCTTCAATGCCTCGTGAATCATCTTTGATTTATCATCGCCGGGGTAGTTCCTGTAGCTCTCAAGCAAGTTTTTCGGAGTCTTGTAGTGACGCTGAATGGCGACTGCCTTGTCCAAAGAAACACCTTTGATAGTCATGAGCATTCTGATGAACATTTCGCGCACAGTAACCATGTTGGATTTCGATAGAAGAGTCTGGAACGTCGCTAACGAATACACCGGCTCTTCGGTGGAAAACTCGTCACGAAATCTCGACAAAACAGTTCCATATTCTTGTTGTGATTGAATATTTCTTGGCTCAATAACAACCAGTGTGCGCTCTCTGTAAAACTTTTGAATTTTGTGACTCAGTGTGGCGAGCAGTTGAACCGTTGCATCACTATCTTTGGTTCTCTTAACGTGAAACCGCGAGTTTGTTATCGTCATAGATATACAAGTCTGTATGGCATCACTAAATCTTGAAACATCGCTCGCCATTTGTTCTTCCACAATATAGAATACATTCTTGATGCCAGTTCTTTTCAGTCTGGATCTTTGTTCCATGAATCTACCGTCTTTGATAGACGATGCAAAATCATCTAGTCTTTTCCTTTCGAAAATGAAGTCAAGCACAGCCTCCTGTCCTGTTTCTCGATGACGTGCAACCCACAATCCATCTCCAACAGTCAACGCTTTCACGTAATTCCTGACATTCAACGCTGATAATTGATCAGTGAAGAAATCACGTTGGTCTCGAGACCGAACCTCACGATTATCGATAACTAGCACAACCTCGTAACTACCTGGTGTCCATATTGTGTACGGAACTTGCTCAGTTCCCGTACTATCTGTGATTCCCGATAAAGAACGGCTCAGGTTGGCTGGTTTTTTACTTGGCTGTGGCATGGAATTCACAACTTTTTCGGTCAACGGAGAACTTCCAAGTCCCTCTCGTTGTCTTTTCTTCTCTTCCTGATCGACTTTCTGTAATATTTCAGCCACTTCGGTACCGGTTTCAGTCAGATAGTAGTATATCGGACGACCTCTAGATTGGACGTATTCGTTTTTTTCTAAAGTTTTGATCCCACCCCAAGCAGAATAAAATTGACTAGTTGAGGGGTTCGAAATGAAACTAGTTGAGCAATACTGTGCTGCATGCCTTGTGATTTCGTCTTTTGTCATTCCATTACCGTCTGGATCATTCAGATGGAGAGCCAGCATGATGGCATATGCTCCTGTTTGTCGTTGTGGAATGTATTTTCTTGTACTCTTTGCTCTTTTTGTCTTTGTTCTAGGATCTTCTTCACCGTCAGTTGAGGCATTCTTTCTCTTCTTTTTACTACCATCTTCAGGGAGAAGTACTTCTGCTGGAAAATTATATCCGTTTTCTTCGCAGTATTCTTTCAGCCTTTTGGTCATTGTGCCCACCATCTTGTCCCCGATGAAACGGAGATCTTTGAGTTGATCCGGATGCTTTATCATGATAGGACATCGCCTGATGCTTTGAATGGCACGCGAGTATGTCAGGGCTAATTTTGATCCAGTTTGTTGTTGTTTGCGGAACTCCTCCTCCATCCATCCCAGAAAGAGGTGTTTGATATCTGAGGGGAGATCCATGATGTTTGTGTAGGTGTTATTTGAGATTTAATCACTTGAATCAGGCCCCAAATATCTTGAGTGCCCTTTTATGGGAAAAACGCGTAAGCGAAAAGTTGGGGCGGTGAAAGAATTGTGAGGGGATTACGAGCTAAGATAGTCGATGTTCCAAGTTGGCTTCATACCTCCGTTCTGGGAAGCATTACAAACGGTGCACAACCCAAGTAAGTAACTTGGGCCTTTCTTACACTACCCCCCTGATCAAAGGCCCCCGTTAACAGCTGACTAGGTCGAACTCATCGATCTATAATCGACTGGATCTAGTATTCCACCCTCGCACCTGGTATTTTCATGATTTATTTTTTTTCTCGGGCTGAGCAAAACATAAACAAACTAAGTGACCTTCTTCAAATCATCACAGGTCAACAGGACGACGTATCACATTGGTTACCCGACACGTTGAGTAGAATACTGTCGAGATGAACGAGTTGAGTTTGACAATCGAAAAAATTTACGGCACTTCGTCGGAATCACCCTCCCAGTTCGTGGCTCAAGATAATCTTATCGGTTACACTGCAAGTGGTGGCGTCGTTGTTTGTAAGCTAACTTCCCATATGACCGTGCAATGGCAGAAATTCTACTGTGCCAACAACATGATTGCCACTGATCCCCGCCATGGGTACAATAACGGCAAGCTTGACGAATATGGATTTCCACTACACGGAGAGCCAGAGATCGTGACGCGGGAGGGAACAAATATCGGTATTGAGGAAAACAGAGAAACTTCACACGACAATTTGAACTCTAGAACACTGAAATTCAAGAAAATAGATGAATTGGGATCCACCGGACTAGCAAACAGGGTCAGATCTATCAATTGTATTGCTATTTCTCCCGACAAGAAGATGTTAGCTGTTGGTGAAGTTGGATATCAACCTCGAATCCTCATTTACTCATTAGCTCCTGGAAGCTCTTGCAGACCGATATACATTATCCAGGAACATCAGTTTGGTATCAACTCGTTATGTTTCTCGTCTGATTCGAGGAGATTATGTTCTTTGGGGCTGGTTAACGATGGATTTCTCATAATTTGGAGGTTACAGAACAAAAAATTCAGCTTTGCTGGCAGTAACAAGTGCTCTTCTATCATTAACAAGCTATTTTGGCACGACGATCATATCATCACAATTGGTTTGCGACATATTAAAGTTTGGAAAGAGGATTCGTTGAGATCAAACAACATGATTCTTAAAGGACGTAATGTTTTGCTGAAAGGCTTTTTGAACTCTAGTTTCATTGATATAGATTGTCTCAACTTTTCAGAATTGCTGGTGATGACTGATCAAGGAGATCTGGGACTGATGAACTTGAATGAGGAGTCTATCACTTTGCGCAAACTATACCAATTACCAGCTAACACCAACCAACTACTTGTTGATCACGTGCATGAGAATCTCATCATCGGCGGTAAAGAGCTGAACATCATTTCATTAGATGATCTTTTCTCGAACATGGCTGTGAATAATGACCAAATAAAGCCAACTCCAAGTTCGCCAACTAAAATTGTTCGCAGATCAGGAATTTTGGCGATGCAAGGAGTTTTCGATTACAGGAATCTTGTCTTTCTGAGAGATGAAGAGATCCTGTACACAGACACGCTTCTCGAAACGGAATCCCCTGATGTTTTGATAAGTTCATTACTTCAAGGCTTAAATGGCTTGAAAAGAAGCAATAAAGGCGACATTTTATGTTGGTCGAAAAGTGGCATTATTAAGAAGCTCACCAAACAAAATGCCGATTTTTTCTATTCTTTGGAACTTCCAAGTAATGAGTTGATTGAGAATTCGTTAATGTCGCTGGATCTTGATGATAGTGATATGATCATCGGAGACAAGTACGGTTACTTATACTTCTTAGAAGAGAGGAAAGATTTTATCAAGGGTTTCAAAGAGTCGAAAAGAGTTAGAGCTCACGAATCTAGCGTAAATGACGTTGTGTTGTTCAAGTTTGCAGGTGATAGCTACGCCGCTTCGTGTTCCAGAGACAGAACTATCCAGATATTTGTGAAGAAGTTGGGTTCTGAAGAGTGGACCTTGTTCCAAACATTGACTACACACAAAGGTAATGTCTTGAAGTTATCTTATTGGAATGATAGATTGATTGCTTCATCATCTGACAGAACACTTTCAATTCACAGGTTTGAACAAGTGGAGAATGAGGATACAAAAAGCACATTACTATATCAGGACAAGATCGTTTCAATAAAGAGCACAGCATTGACTTTTAGTGTTACGCCGGGAGATGAATTGGTTATCTCTACAAACGATAAAAATATGCTCATCTACAGTTTGGAGAACTATGAACTTGTCCGATCGCTCAAACTGTTCAACAAGAGCAACGATGCTATCCAAGTTGACAATTTCGAGGTTCAAGATGGTTTGATTTATGCTACCTCATCCGATAAATGTATTCGTATGTTCAATTACAAAGATGGAAAACCTGTCGGATCTTACTGGGGACATTCAGAGACAATTATTGGACTTATTTTGATAGCCGAGGAGAGTTCAAAGCGTTTAGTTACAGCTAGTCATGATGGATGTTTATTTAGTTGGAAATTAGGATGTTCTACGAACGGAGCATGCGAATCTCAATTTTCTTCTCCCTTATCGTCATCTTGTGAATCAGAATCTGTCAATGTTCCACAGAAAGTGGTGAGGAAGATCATACAGGGGCCAGACTTAACTCCAAAGAAGAACAGCCCACAGACTCGTTTGCTCAAATCTCCATCTACCAATTTGTCGGCTTTGAAAACACCATCTACCGCTCTATCATCGTCGAAAACACCATCCACTAATCTGTCAGCTTCAAAGTTATCTCGCAACACTAGTCCGTCACTTACGAGGTCTGCATCTGTTAGAGCCAGTCCGAGATATGGAAGAACCTCCGCTGGATCTCCTGAAAACGCCACTTCTTCACCGTCTCTGACTCGCTCATATTCTACACGTTCCAATATATCCCCTACGAACAATCTTGCCTCGCGGATGTCCAACCTGAAACTCGGTAAAAGGGCTGGTGAAATGAGCGAGTTGATTCAATCTTTAACGAGTTCGCTCAAACGATTACAAGAATGTTTGGATGACGATGACAACTATGAGAATCATCAAGAAGAGCTGGAGAATTTAGGGAAAGAGATGGCCAAGACCTCAAAGTTGCTTCCTGGTTATGACGAAAGGTTGTTGGATAGGTATTCGAATACGCTAATTGACAGATTGACCGATGTTCTAGAGAGGGAAAAGAATAAAGAGAATATTGCGAACAAATGAAGAATGAAATGACTCGCTTTGCTCGTCATCTACTTCTGGATCGGATTGTGTTCAATATGCACATGATAGATAAATAGATAAATAGTGTATAAATAATTGACGTGAATTAGTGATTCGACGGATTAAGGAGTTGAGACTCACTTACTCTTGACATGAAGCTTATTAAGTTCGGCCACCATATTCTGATTGATCTGATGTTCAGCAGTGATTTTTTTATAGTCCATCTCCTTTTCCTTCAGAAGAGCCAGCTGTTTCAATCTTTCGATTCTTTTCTGGTCTTCGAAGAGTTCGTTCAGGGAAGGAGGGTCAAGCCTGGTGTATCTGAGCCATTGGAGCCATTGGACGGGGACATTTTGAAAATAGTCGTGGATGAACGGCTGACGCTTGTAAGGTTGGTAGATTCTCCGTGGCCTCAAATTGAGGTTTTTCTCAATATAGAATTCCCAATAGGTGTTTCCTGTAAGGTCATAGCCTGCAGGTGTTAGTATGAAATATGGGCATGGGACAAGCAAACGATGAGATAGCGAGGGAAGGCAAGTAAACGACAAGTCGCGAGCCTATGCGAACACTCGCACATGACTAATGTCTCACTTTACTCGTCACTGGTTTACTAGACATTGGCTTTGCTCGTCATCGACCTCCTCCTGCTCATTGGCTTCCCTCGTCATACATACCAACAAAAAACCGCTTTCTGAACGGAATGGACCTGAATGACCTCCATTTATAGTAAATCTGCTTCCAAACAGGTACAATTCCTCGCAAATGATCCATTGTTAATTACCCCAAAGAAATCCATCACACCAATACAACTGCGCAGACACATAGATTTTTTTTAAATAATTTGGAGGGGTAATTTTTTTAAGCTGTTATCATCACCAATATAATAATTACATCACTTAACAGTGCTTGGCCCGGCAAATGGCTGCGAGAGATGCGAATCATACGCATCTGGACCAGAGCCTTAACGATCTCGCTAAACTCGCTCCTATTCCGATCACTTTGAACGATAATTACACGACTCCAAATGGTGAGTTAGCCACAGCTGAATATATTGAGAATGGATTGTGGTGCACGAATTGCAGCATTGGAGAGCCAACAATTATTGAAGGAGTCAATGGTGGAAAGTATGCATTGTGGACAATAGAGTTTGAAACTGTTAGAGGTCCGAAATTCCAAGTACGCAAACGCTACAATGATTTTGCTATACTCAAGAAGAATCTGGATCGTTACAAGAATATCACTGTTATCCCACCATTGCCTCCAAAGACTACAATTTTTCAAGATCGTTTTAGTCCTGTGTTTCTAGAAAAGAGACGTAAGGCACTGGAATATTGGTTGAGCAGCGTGGTTTTAAATCCAGTGTTGGCAGGGAAAGAGGAGGTGAAGAGGTTTGTTTTACGTTGAACGAAGCGACAGAAATGAAGAGTTTTTTTGATTGGGTGTGACAGCGAGTCCGCAGACCACGCCGTGGGCAATGATTCGTTCGCCATTCTCCACTTTCTCTATACTTAGAGAAACACCGACGAGTATGTAATTATAATTAATAGCACGAGAGCGCACTTACCTGAAACCATTATTGCCAGGCAGTCACCGAGCTCAAGTCAATTGTAGCCCGTCAAATGACAAGCGGAACGAGACACTGACGACCGACGCAAGTCACTGACGACCGACGCAAGTCGCAAGTCGGTCGTCGCTTCGTAGTCGTGGCCAGCTAGCTGTAGAAGAATTTTTACTCAGCACCGCCACTTTATCTGCCACACAGCCACAAATTACTAATTTCAATTTTGGCCAGAAATTTTATCAAATCTTCACGAATCTAGAATTCTCAACAGAGCTTACAAATTCTTATAAAAAACCCGAGAAGTGTTGAAAGTGTTTTCAAATCCCACAAGTATAAAAGAATTTCTAATTGTCTATTCCATTGTGGATGCTTGAAAATTTCAGCAAAAGATTGTTTAGAGAATTTCCAACTAGAAATATAATCACAAGAATGGTTCACAACAAAGTCAGTATCATTGGATCTGGTCCAGCAGCTCACACCGCCGCCATTTACTTGGCCAGAGCAGAAATGTCACCAGTTTTGTACGAAGGTATGCTCGCCAACGGTATTGCCGCCGGTGGACAACTTACTACCACCACCGACATTGAAAACTTCCCTGGTTTCCCAGACGGTATCAACGGTTCTAAACTCATGGAACAAATGAGAGAACAATCCGTCAAATTCGGTACCGAGGTCATCACTGAAACCATTTCCAAGGTTGATTTCTCTTCTAGACCATTCAAGCTCTGGACTGAGTGGAACGAGGACAGCGAACCAATCACCACCGATGCAGTCATTATCGCTACCGGTGCTAGTGCAAAGAGACTCAACCTGCCAGGTGAAGAAACCTACTGGCAACAAGGTATCTCTGCTTGTGCCGTTTGTGATGGTGCTGTCCCAATTTTCAGAAACAAGCCTTTGGCCGTCATTGGTGGTGGTGATTCTGCATGTGAAGAAGCTCTTTTCCTTACTAAATACGGTTCCAAGGTTTACCTCATTGTGAGAAAAGACTACCTCAGAGCTTCTACTATCATGCAAAAGAGAGTCCAAAGCAACGACAAGTTGGAGATTCTCTACGACACTGTCACCCTTGAGGCACATGGTGACGGTAAGTTGCTCAACGCCCTTTCTATTAAGAACGTTAAGACCGAAGAGGTTAAGAAGCTCGAAGTTAATGGTTTGTTCTATGCTATCGGACACACTCCTGCCACCCAAGTGTTCAACGGTCAACTCGAGACTGACGAGGCTGGTTACATCAAGACTACTCCAGGTACTGCCAAGACCTCTATCGAGGGTGTCTTTGCTGCTGGTGATGTTCAAGACAAAGTTTACAGACAAGCTATTACTTCTGCTGGTACTGGTTGTATGGCTGCTCTTGAGGCCGAGCACTTCCTCTCTTCTCAAGAGTAATTGACGAGCGACACGTCAAATTTTCTATGCCACAGTTAATTTTTATCTAGACTGCTTTAGAATTTACGATATCGAGATCTAAGATCTATCTAGTAAAAAGTTTAATATTTCGACGCGACGATTGAAAAAATTATTTGGTTGCGTCGATAATTTTTTCACATCGGTAAAACAATAAACGATCTTCCTTTACAGTGATAATCGAACAATAATTAAGTGACAGATATTCGGAGTCTAGCACCAACCCCAAACAAGCCCGTAAACGCCATGGATACCATAGGATCCGAAGTATCCTGTCCTAATCGCGCAATCAAGGTGATTCTTTTGGGGGACCAAGCTGTGGGTAAAACTTCATTACGGTCACAATTTGTGCATCATTATTTTAGCAACAGCTATAGAGCGACAATCGGTGCCGATTTTCTATCATACACAGTTAGAACATCCACAAATGAGCCTGTTAACTTACAGATCTGGGACACTGCAGGACAAGAACGGTTCAATGCTGTGTCGCGAGCGTTCTACCGTGGGTCGGATATTGCAATATTAGTTTATGATATTACCAACGCAGACAGTTTCCATAATTTAGAGAACAAATGGTTGGTTAATTTTCTTCAATATTGCGATAATCCGAGACCTTCTATACTGATTGTGGGGAACAAAGCTGATTGTGCCAGTTTACGTCAAATTAGTTATCGACAAGCCGTTGAACTTGGATCTCGATTAAACGAGGGTTTGATTGAGGAGGTGACAAAAGATGTGTTAGATACCTCCGCAAAACGATACTTGGATGTTGAAAAGATTTTTCTACGTTGTGCAGAGCTGGGGCGCGCCAAGTCCAGCGAACACGAGTTGATTGATATGAGTTTTGACAATACAATTGATCTAGCGAATGATAATAGTGAACGAAAAGGCTGGAAAACAAGATGCTGCTAGCTTCTGGTGCACGGGTTTGAAGTAACCAAATAATAAAAAAAATATTTAATTTTGTATAGAAAAATCACATTGTACAGTTACACAACTCTACTACAGGGTAATCAAATCCAAGTCATTCTCATTGGGAACGATGTCAGGTAATCGGACTTCAGAAAGCTCTTTGCCTGTTTACACTGGCGCGGGCAGGGCTGGGTATGGGGTCAGAAGCAGCCCTAGATACGCTACTGGAACGCGGCGCGCTCATGGCGGAGTAAACAACGAGTTTACTGACGACGTTACAGGAGTGGGTCGATCGACGGGTGACGATAGTGAAGATGAGGGAGAATATGAAGGGGATGATGTGATTGAGCATCAGATGGATGAAGATGATGACGAGGAAGAAGAAGAAGAGGAGGAAGAAGATGATGATGATGCAGATGAGTCGATTCATGACGCTGCAGATGATCTTGACAGCAATGGCAACAACAATGCATCAAAACCTGATGAAGAGGAATTGTTCACCTCAGGTATCAGAAAATTAGAGCACTTAGGATTGGCTGATATTGGGAATCTTGCGGCTTGGTCAGTTTCGACTTTCAAACAAGGATATGGGATCAAACAATTACGAGAAGATTCACCGTTTACATATTGGCAATCTGATGGACAACAACCCCATTTCATTACGATTCATTTCACCAAGAAAGTGGCTGTTGACAGAATCTCTTTTTACTTCAATTATCAATCTGATGAATCATACACACCATCAAGAATTCTCGTACTGGCTGGAACAGGAGAACATGATCTAATGGAGGTTTCATCAAAGGAATTTTTCGAACCGTCAGGTTGGCAGCATATTTTTTTCAAAGGTGTAAGATCTGACGATTTATTGAAGTGTTACTTGATTAAGATTTGTTTCTTGTCAAATCATCAAAATGGAAAGGACTCCCATGTCAGAAGTATAAAGGTTTTGAGTCCGCTTGCTCAGAGTTCAATGAGGCTGGACATTGATAGTAGTTTGGGTGTCGGGTTTACTAGTGTTAGGATGTTGAGCGAAAGTACCATACGGTGAGACAGCCGAGGTGAGCGAGGTGAGCTGGACGACGCAATGCGTGTCATCCGCTCCTCGAATGTAACATGCGAGGGCCGAATCATACGGCTCAAGTGTCTCGTCATTCGCGAAGTGGGTCGGTTGTCGCGACTTGAGCAAATTTCTACCTTCTCTCCGCCCCATTTTTCACCTCACCACCGCCAACGGAAACTGATGAACAAGTTCATCTGTACATGTCTGCTCTCTGGTGCATTCAACCACCGCTAATGACTGGCTGACATCTTCCAGTCGATCTATCATACCTGCGAATGGACGGCTCGCTTCAGCTGTAATTCCCATTCGCATTTGCATTCTCGCATCGCTCCTTTAGGAAAAAATAATAATAAAAATTCTGTAGATCAAATAAAAAAATGGGGAAGAGGCAGCAGAAACAAATCAAACAATTTGCTACGTTTCTCCCCGACAACCATAAAAAGCTCACTTTTTTGCATTCTTCCCATCAATTTTTACTTCAATCACCCCATTGAGTCTTAGACCATTGAAGAAGTGGCTTTGCCCCTTGTATTAGCCTCTTGCGATGTCTTCTACCGAAGTGATCCCAGATGGGGAATATGATCTCGATATGTCGAGCCTGTTTTGTTCTTCAGGCTCAGACGTTTTTGGGATAAGATGTGAGTACTTTTGGGTGGCAAGAACTGGTTCCTTATCCAATTTCTTCCCTCGTTGTTCAGTTGTTCGTAGTCCATTACTAACACCCCCCAGACGGTTTCAGGCCAGATACAGTTGACCAAGATTACAGCTCATTAATGGTCAAAGCAGCTCAGGACACATACCTTCTTCGAACAGAATCAAAAGAAAACCCACGAGCAATCTCTGGATCTAGTCAAGAATCAAAATTCAATCAAATCATGTTTGAAGGAAGACTTCCTCCTGTTGTGACAACGCCGGCGTCGTCAGCAGGTAATGGAACCATCAATCAAAACAGCATCAACAACAACGGGTTGGGATCTACGGAATTTATTTTGGTGTGGGATGAGGTGGCGAAGACGTTTAGAATGGAAAGGTTCGGTGGTGTGATCAAAATGAACAAATCTAGAGAGCCTGAGAAGCTGAACATGCGTTTACAAGAACTGAAAAAAGGGTATACGGACAGCACAAAAAGGCCAAGCTTGAGCTCAGGTAGTTTTGTGGAAGCTTTTCTAGCTGCTTCATCTACCGAACCTAAAAGAAAAGCAACTCCTTTGACTACCCCTAATATGACCCCAACATTGGCTCCATCACAGGGTCCGTCACGGACACCATCACAGACAACTTCACCAGTTCAGCGTGTCACCAAACCTAAGACAAAAGAAGTGGTGAAAAAGGAGCCAGCCAAGACCAAAACGAAGAAGTCCAAGTTGCTGAGAGCAGCAGAACGAGCAGTTAAAGGGACTGCACGGAATAAATTATCGGCTCCTACGATTACGGTTCCAAGCGTAAAGAAACAGTCCGTATCGACTGATTCGGATGTTGAGGAGATCAAATTGAGCAAGACGGTGCTGAGCGATGAAGATCTCGATAATTTGGCTGATGAGCTCGAAGAGGAGCTTGGAGCAGTCAATGAAGAAACGGCCACAACACAGGCGTCAAGGGCTCCAGAGGCTCCAGAGGCTCCGGAGGCTCCCAAAGCTCCCAAGACCCTTAAGGCGGCGCAGGCACCACCAAGTATCTCCCAAGTCATGCAAGGAACGAACGATGTTGATTATTGGGACATGGACATTACATATGACGAAGATGGTGATAATTTTGAAGCAGGTGAGTTTGAGGTCGTCATTGAGGAACAGCCATTGCGTCGTGGCACCTCTGTTCCACCAGCGACGTTGACTCCGACGGAGACGCCTCCGGCAACAGCACCAAAAAGACCAATTAGCATGAGAGCTTTAGCTGCTGCAGGGAGTTTGATGAGTCGTGGGACTGAACCTATCTCAGCTGTTTCTCCCAAAGTTGGAGCCATCAACATCTCTACACCACAATTGGATTACATGTCAGACAACTCACCGCCAAACAACGCAAAAAGCGGTGAGAGTGAGTCAGGCGAGGATAATGAGCATAAAGAAGAAGAAGAAGAAGAAGAAGAAGAGTTTGATCAGGAGTTTGACCGTGCGTTGGAGGATTTAGATGTGGAGGAGGAGATGAGTGAGGAGGAGTAAGCGAATAACGAGAGAAGCAAGATATTCGGCCAGCCACCCACATGGCGTTCACACGACGATCGCCTGTCATTCAGTGGTTCTCGAGTGAGAATCATTGTAATTAGCAAATAATAAATGATATCAATTGTAACACAACTAAAGTCATTGCTGGTATATCGCTCGATTCGCTTTGCTCGGCGTCATACATTTTTCAGGCTGTGCAAGTTAGTTTCTCAAATATTTTTCACTTGAAATAATAAATCGACAACGTAAACAGTACAAAAAGATATGAAGAGTAAGAAGCGATAGTTGGAGAATTGACTGTGCTGGGTGGGAATTGTTCATTCGGTTTATAAAAATTCTAACACCTCAGCAGTACACTAAGGTGTGGTGCATCATTTACAGAGCATGAAGACAGCAAATTTGACGGTGCTGTTGTCACAGCTTAATGAGACGCTGTATTCGCTCAACTTGACAGACCTCAAAGTTTATTTGTCAAACTCGTCGAGTTATTACTACAATTTGGACTCATTGAGCTATACAAACAGTTCAATATTTCCGATCCAAATTTCATTATCTGTTTTGCTAGGTTTGATACCGATTGCTCTCTATGTGATCCGTAGAACTAAAAAACGTGTGGAGAAACCTGCAATTTTTGAAGCTCCAATTCCTGATGAAGCGAAACCGAACTGGAAAGGTCGTCGGTTGAATCCTGCTACAATTTATCAAGAAGATGACCCCGACCATATATATTGCTACTGTCCAGCAACTGCTCAATATTTAGGCAAGTTTAAGGCCAACACGCGCGAGGAAATCGACGCGTCGATTTTAGCGGCTAGCAAAGCTCAAGCGTCTTTCTACAACGACACCAACTTCAAGCTCAAAAGAAGGAAAGTTTTACGCACATTAGGTGAGTTCATTTTACGCAATCAAGAGTCAATTGCCCGTGTCGCCTGCCGTGATTCTGGTAAAACAATGGTGGATGCTTCAATGGGTGAAATTATGGTCACATTAGAAAAAATCAACTGGATTTTGGCAAATGGAGAAAATGCGTTGGCAAACTCGGCAAGACCGGGGCCTTCAAATGTATTCATGAAGTACAAAAAAGCTGAGGTGAGGTACGAGCCACTCGGTGTTGTTGGTGCACTTGTTTCATGGAATTATCCATTTCATAATTTGATGGGGCCGATCGTCGCGTCGATTTTCACAGGTAATGCTATTGTGGTCAAATGCAGTGAGCGTGTTCGTTGGTCTTCCGAATATTATGTGACCGTCGTGAAGACGGCATTAAAGTTGTGTGGAGTCGATGAAAATCTAGTTCAATTGGTTTGTTGTTGGGGTAAAGATGCTGATAACGTTTCTGGTAATCCTGGATTCAGTCATCTCACGTTCATTGGATCTAGACCAGTTGCCAAGAAAGTGGTAGCAACAGCTAGTGAGGCTTTGACTCCTGTTGTTGTTGAGCTTGGTGGTAAGGATGCGGTAGTTATTTGCGAAGATTACTTGAAGAAGAAAGGTGTTGATTCAATTGCCTCCGTTCTGATGCGTGGAACATTCCAAAGTGCAGGCCAGAATTGCATTGGTATTGAACGTGTCATTGTGTCTGGAGATCGAACCAATTATGAGAAACTGTTGAAGACGCTGACAGAACGGGTTGCCTCGTTACGTGTTGGTTCCGATGTGGACAAGAGTGAAGAAATTGATATGGGAGCTATGATTATGGGTGGTGATAAATTTGACGAATTAGAAGGATGGATTTCTGATGCTGTCAGCTCTGGTGCAAGGTTGTTACATGGAGGAAAACGTTATGTTCACCCAAATTATCCACAAGGTCACTACTTCCAACCTACTTTAATCGCTGACGTGGACCCGACTTCTACTTTGGCCACCAATGAAGTTTTCGGGCCTGTTTTATGTGTTATCTTTGCAGAAAATGATGCACACGCAGTTGAAATTGCCAATTCTACCGAATATGGCTTGGGAGCCTCGATATTCACTACTGACAGCTACAAAGCACAAGCTTTGAGTCGCCAAATCAAAGTTGGAAATATTGCCATCAATGACTTCGCTACATTTTATGTGTGTCAGTTACCTTTCGGTGGTGTCAAGGGCTCCGGATATGGTAAATTTGGTGGTGAAGAAGGTTTACGCGGGTTATGTGTTGAAAAATCGATGTGTTACGATAAAACCAGTTTGATCTCGACGTCAATTCCTAAAGTTATTGATTATCCTATTGGAAATGGAAAAAAGGCATGGAAGTTTGTTTCTGCGCTCAATAGAGGAGGGTATGACTACAGTCTGTGGCAAAAATGTAAGGCTGTTTGGACTTTGGCTACAAACGCAAACTGAAAAATAGTATAGACAGATATAATAATAGTATGAAGAGCAAATGGTGAGCGGCAGGCCAACAACTAGCGACCTATGCAAGTTGTTCCGTCTGCCGTGCCATTCTTGCCAGTTATGAGTTTGGATTAACTGATGTTCACATAAGCGTAAGTACTCTTGTTGCATGGCGCCGGAGACATTTAGCAAATGACTTGCGTAGCTGGTATAGTTTTCTTAGTTGATTGCCTTCTCTGCAGTCTTATACGCAGTAGTCATTTGATCACTATATGTCTTGTACAACTTGTCAATATCAGTAGTCAACTTTCTGACGACATCTTTGGATCCTGTAACTTTCTTCAAATCTTTCATGACTGCACCTCTCAATGAAGTGAGAGAATCTCTGTTTGAGTTATCGGTCTTAAAGTGATCGGCAACCTCCTTTAATTCTTTGAGCTGTTTGTTCTTGAGATCCTGTGTCGAGTTTGGCAATGCCACTTTCAAAAGCTGTGGATTCTTTGGATCCTCCTCAGGATTCAAATTCATATTTGAAGCAAGAATTGCACTGATAATCTTCTTTGTGTGGCTTGGATCGAAAACCGTCACGTTCAAAAACTTACCTTTAAGATTTGTCTGTGCAATCTCGGTAAAGCTGGCTGTGTATGTATTGTCCACTTTGACTTTGAGTTTATCGAAAATATTCGGATTTGCTTTACCCATTCTAACCTCTGTGAGTTTCTTACTGAGTAAAGTGACCGACGACTTGAAACTTGATTCGAGGTTTTTGAGGATGGCTTTAGGGTCAATATCTTCAACCTCCTCTTCCTGTTCATTTGTATCGTTTTTGGCTCCTTTTTTGCCCTTGCCACCTTTGTTTTTGCCACCCTTTGCGAGAGAAACGCTCGAAGTGGTGAACGAACGTGAGGAGATTGGGGCAGATCTGAATGTGAGAACGGACAATGGGGCAGCCGAACGGCCAAGCCCAATGTGTGCACCTGCACGAAGAGTAAGCAATGATTTTCTGAACAGCATGCTGTGGTCGGTGTAGAGTAACAAGTAGAGACTTACTGATCATGACACTATTCAAGGTTCTTTGAACTTTTTTTTCAGCTCTTCGAGAGCGTCGATCGACCTATACACCTCTTTATCGTCCCCGTTTCATTTCTCGTTTTTTTTTTGTCCCCGCCGCCGTTGAAACTCATCTCATCGCTGCTGCTAAAAGGGTAATTTTGAGGGGATATAAATATGTAACCTGTAAAAAATAAAAAAGAAAAATTAATCCCCTTTTCTGACTCCTGGCATAAAGTAGTAAGAATCAATCATTTTTAGGATCTATCACACTTAATAGTCGTTTTCTACATCGTGAACGTTTTCTCGCACATTACACTCTTGAATCAACTATAAAAGGTACTCATTCGTTCTCAAAAGTCATATCCATTCTCTTTTTAACGCCCTTTCCCTCTTTCTCTTCTTCAAGCGCTATATGGCTCAAAAGTTCTTTTATTGACCTTCAAAAGACATGTCGGTTCTACCTTCAACGACCAGCGTCACCTCCCAGTCTGATTCAGATTCCGACTACAAATTGAGAAATCACGTGAGCAACTCGTGCACGCTTATCTCCGTGGATAATGCGGGAGATAAGAAGAATTCAGAAAACTATGTTAGCTTAACCAACGATAGCACTAGCGATGGTAGAAGTATCAGCGGTAGTGCTGAAAACGAAGCCGAACACAACAATGACCTCATGCTCGACTCAACTTCTTCAATAACAATACATTATAGAAGCGATTCCAGAGGTAACAGCTTGGTTGGCCCCGAAACTAGTCTTTTATCTCCGGTTCATCCAGTTGGACAAAACCCCGAATTGGCTTCTTCGGCGATCAAAAGGTCCTTCACTCGTCAAAAGCAAGTCAAAGAATTGTTAAATACAGAAGAAGTATATGTTAAAGCTCTCAAAGTACTCAAAGAGGTTTATATCCATCATATCACTGCCAATGAAACCACTCCGTTGTTTTTCAGCAAATTTGCCAACATGGTTGATAAACTCTTACAGGAACACAACAGTTTCCTTTCGGGCCTTGTTTCTCTCTATCATGATTGGATCAAAAATGGAGATTCGACAGAGAGCGGTAAGTTCTCCATCAAATCTCCTGATTTCGAGACACATAATCCTAACTGTGATGACTCGAGCTATTTGAGGAGAGTGATTGATTGGATCTCAGCAAATTCAATCAATGTTCAAACATATAGCTCTTACTGTCGGTTGCTTCCTAAAGTCTTATTTTTTGTTGCAGACAAAGATGTGGAGCAATATCGTACCAATTCCATCGTTATTTACAATGATTATATGGTTCAGCATCAGGATGTGGCTTCAAACTATTTTTTACAGCAAGAACTTGATATAAGATTCATCTCCCTTATTCAAATGCCAACGAACAGAATCACTCGTTATCGAATGATCGCTGAGTCTTTGCTACAGAAATCAAAAGATGATGTTGAACTGTCACTTGTTGAGGAAATGAAGAACTGTGTCGAGATCATCAACCAAAAATGCTGTCAAATCAACAACTATGTTGGTGTCAGTGAAAAGCTAGAGGAAAGAAATCAATCATTGAAGAAAATGCTGAATTATTCTTTAACAAAACATTTCAGAGACCAATACTTTTTTGAAAACCTTGGAGATCTCAAACTTGTTGGTGCGTTTTCAACAGTATGGATCCAAACTGAGAACGTTCGTCAGGAGTATTTTGGGGCCTTGCTATTTGATTCTCATCTTATCTTGACAAGAGCCTCCAAACATCGTTATCTAGAGTTAAAATTTATGATTCCCATCACGTCCATCTGCAACATTCAAACAACTGATCTCGGAGAAAATGGAATGTTGTTCACTACATATCCATACTGTTTCAAAATTCAATTCGAAGAAAACTTCAAAGTATATGAGGTTGTTGCAATCTTTCCCAATTTGAATGAGAAAAACGTTTGGATTGATCATTTGAGTAAGCGACTGTCTAAGTGGCGAAAAGATGTGGAAGATTATGATTATGCTTATTCCTATTGGAAGAAACGATCTACATTTGTTCAATGCAGGAGAGAGCTGGAAACTTTCAGATTCAACATATTGATTCCTAAAGAATTGAACTACTTCAAACAAAAAAATCGCAACGACTTTTCCACTCTTGAGCTCAATTTGATTAAGTTCACTGTCAATCATTTCCTCTCTACTCCAGATTTTGATTCTTTAAGAGAAATTCGGCGGGAAAAATCAAACGCCAATCTTTCATCTATGATACATTCAATGGCTCCTGTGATCGTTGTTAAAAGGGACGACAGAATTCGTTTTGAAAAAATATTAGCAGATTTCTGGTCCACAGATGTGATACCCAAAACTGTGGGAGAGCTCACAAGAAGTATTTCAGACTTTTCACTGAGAAAGAAACTCTCCATATCATCATTATCCTCCATTAGTTACCAGCAACAATCCACCACATCACAACGCTCACCTTCTTTGGTCAGGCACCAAAAATCAGGAAGACTTTCAGTGTCTCCATCCATGAGAAATCTACCAAGACAGTCAGATTCTGCAGCAGGAATCTCAGAATCAGAATCAAAGTCGCACAGAAGCGATGAAACTGCTAGCGTCAGGTCTTTGTCTACAAAAAGATCTTTCAGTTTCAAAAAACTCATAAAATCCTTCAGTGTTCACTCAAATTTATCAGACTATATTCAAGATAATTAATGAACTTTTTCATATATTACGATATACCCCTAAAAAACACATGTCATCTCAAATAGGTGCGTATTTTGCATCATTTGTAGTAGAGTTCTTCTTCCTATCCACTCCAGGCATGCTTTGAAGATGACCCTTTGGTAAGATCAAACGAATTGCATCTTCAGAATCCTTGATGTCTCCAAACTCAGAGCTCAAATCTGCAGTGGAAGCCACTTCAAGTTTACCTTCAGCTCCTGTACCTGTTTGATTGGTGTAAACATTGAAATTCGAGACTATTTCAGTCAACGGAATAGAGGTGTCTTTGTTCTTTGTGTACTTTTCGAAACTATCTTTGTCGTCAATGAAGAGTATGAAGTCTTTCTTATCACCTTTATAAAACAATTTAGTTGGAACTGGCATTTTTGTTTGATGGTTCACAGGTTATGCTACATTAATCGGGAGGTGTAAGGTACCTTGTCTTCTATATATATAAATCATTTGGATCACCGCAATCGCCCGACAGCAAGAAATCTTGATTGCTTGCTCAAAGTTGCTGGTACCTTTTTCAGTATGGGGTAATCGAGAAAAGAAAAAAAGTAGCACGTATGATGATGTCATCTTCAGCTAAGCATTTTACTCTCTCGAGTTATCTTTTTTATGCATCAAGAAAAATTGATGTATAGACACTAAAATTACATATTATACATTGATTAATCGAAGTAGAAACCTCCGGCTATAAACCTAATCATATACTCGTCGATGTGACCGACATCGTCTTCTTCTTCTTCTTCTTCCTGCTCCTCATCTTCATTATCAAGAACCATTTCGTCGTACGCTTCTCTATTTGCATCATTGCCATTGCCATTCACCTTGATTGCTGCATTGTCTTTAGATTCGATCCGTTTAACGAGATCTTCAGGATCGACAGAAGCGTTGCTAGCAACATCGACACTTGGACTCTTCGTCCTATTTTTAGCATTTTGGTCGTCCATGAAGTCATCGTTATCCAAGTTAGCCTCTTTCATTGCAACTTCTGCGGCAACTGCATCTTCAGCATCCTCAGCTTGTTCCAGAACTTTGGCAAGATTACCACTTGAACCTGGGTTGTTGGCAATCAACAATCTATCATCTGATCCAGCTCCATCCGCTTCAGTGTCTTCCCCAAGTAAGTCCTTCACCGTAATTTTACTGAAATAATCAGTAGTGAAATCACCCTCTTGAATGACAACATTGTCCAATTGTCGTTTTTGGTTAGCTTTCTTCAGGATGTTAGACTCAATAGTGTACTCAGACACGAATCTATAAATATGGACATCTCTAGTTTGACCAATTCTATGACATCTATCTTGACATTGTTTATCCATGGCAGGATTCCAGTCAGAATCATAGAAAATAACGGTGTCTGCACCTGTCAAATTGATACCCAATCCTCCAGATCTCGTACTCAAAATAAAACATTTGATCTTGTTATCTTTGTTAAACCTTTCAGTTAACAATTGTCTGTCTTCAATTTTGGTAGCACCATCCAATCTCATATATTTGTATCCATTGTAGTTCATGAACTTCTCAAGAATGTCCAAAACTTTAGTCATTTGAGTGAATATCAACACTCTGTGTCCTTTGGGAATCAGATCCAACAACAAACTTGACAATTTCTGTAATTTACCACAGTCATATTGTAAAAGAGATTTGTCGGGGAAAGCAATCGAGAGTTTAACTTGTGAGTGATGGAATGGATTCGTAATGTTGGGAGAACTCTGGAGTCCATATTGTACTTCTGGAGGTAATGTTAGATCCACCATATCTTCAGCCACAACTTTGGGAGTTACAAATGCAAATTTTTCAACAGCCTCGAACATTTTGAGTGCTCTAGTTTCCACTGGTTTCAACAAATCAAGTTCCGTCAATTGATTGACATTATATTTGGAACCCACAGATAACAAATTTATCAAATTCGATGAGATTACTTGTTGTTTGTTGCATGTAAACTCATTCACATAAAG
Source organism: Ogataea neopini (assembly GCA_030578575.1). Classification (NCBI taxonomy): domain Eukaryota; kingdom Fungi; phylum Ascomycota; class Pichiomycetes; order Pichiales; family Pichiaceae; genus Ogataea; species Ogataea neopini. Next base: position 1,390,419 of record JAJMSO010000001.1, read on the forward strand.
TCTTTGTTTCAATGACTCCAGAGAAGTAAGCCTCTCTTTGTAGTTGAGATACTCGTAATAGTTTGGTAGACTATTGAAATCAGGTTCAACTTCTTTCAGACCATCTTGTAGCTTTTGACACTCTTCCACAAAAATTTTGGAAGCAGACATCTTTCTCATTGATTCCACATTGAAAGAACTCCATGCAGTATTATTGACAGGAAGCATGTTTAAAAACTGTAAATCCACTTCAGAGTCATCAATCACCTTGTTTGAAAGCTTCCGAACAATCATATCGTTGATTGTGTATGAAGAGGCTACAGACTTGTTCATGGCAAAACTAGTCAAAATAGGCCGAACTTCAAACAAATCCGGATGGTTACAAACCTTTCTCAATTGCATCAAGCAGTTTATAATACTGAGGAAATTACCACTGGCCAGAGTCTCTTTAGTCTGTGCTCGACTCATGAAATCATCATACAACAATCTTTGTCTCTTGGACAAACGACAATAAATGATGTGTTCATGTTTAGCAGGCATCTGTTTCTCAACGTCCTGTTTGAGTCTTCTCAAAAGATATGGTCTCAAGACTTGATGTAATTTGTTGACTGTTTCTTTAGTTTCAGAGTCTTCCTTTGAATAACCACCGCCTTGAATAATCTTATCGACGGGTCTTCCAAACCATTGCTGGAAGTCCATCAAATTAGCGAATCCATCTGGCATCATTTGATCTGTTTTGCTCGATGGCATCAAAAAGTATAACAAAGACCAGAGCTCCATAATGTTGTTTTGAAGTGGTGTACCTGTCAGCAAGAGACGATTTTCAGTATTGAAATTGAGCAAAGACCTCCAACGCTGGGATCTGAAATTTTTGATGTTGTGTGCTTCATCAAGTATCATATATCTCCACTTTTTTCTTCTGAAAACTTGTTGATCTTGAACCACCAGTTGATAAGACGTTATACAAACATGGAAAGTATCAGGAGTGTTCCAACCTTTTCTCTTTTCCTTACGTTGTTGTGGTGAACCGTAGTATGTGAGAACCTTAAAACCAGGAGCAAATCTTTTGAACTCCATCTCCCAATTCAACATCACAGATGTTGGAACCACAATCAAGTGGGGACCCCATATATTTTTCTCACATGCTAAGTAGGAAATAAGTGAGATTGTTTGAATGGTCTTTCCCAGACCCATTTCATCGGCCAGAATACCATTAGTTCCATTGTTGTACAATGAGGCAAGCCAATTGAGCCCTTGTTTTTGATACTCTCTCAGTGTACCACGGAGAAGAATTGGAGTTGGAACATCAGGGATTGATGTAATATGTGAATCCTCGTCCTCTACCTTTGCTTTTTGCTCCTCATCGGAAGAAGGTGGTGTAAGTTTTCCGTCAGATTTATCGCTGTAAATCGACTCATCATCTTCAGTTTTCCCGAAGAGAGAAGATAATCCGGGCTTTTTCTCTTCTTCTTCCTCTGAGGCATAAGTATCTGATTCCGACTCCGATCCTGATTCAGAATCCAATTCTGAGCTTGAAAGGGAATCGTTACTGTCCTCGTCATCTTCATCCAGTAAAGGATCATCGGATTCTTTCTCTAACAAAGCTTTTCTTTCCTCTTCTGTGAGCTGATCAACTATACTAACAGGCTTCCCATCTCCATTAGAACTGCCACCACCGTACAATGCGGCCAAGGTGGTTGGCTCTCCTTCATCTTCTGATTCGTCATCCGAGTCCGGCTCAACCGAAACTTTGTCCAAATCCTTGTACTTTTCTTTGAGCTCTTCAAGAGAAAGTTTGCTGTCATCTTTGATCTCATCTTCATTGTGATCCTCTCCTTCACTGCTACTGGAACTCATATTTTCGTCATCTTCATCATCTTCATTTTCATCTTCATCTTCTCCATCGGCCTCTGAAGAATCCATTTCCGATCTTGAATCTGGTGTGTTCTCGTTACTTGCTTGAGTCACACTCTTTCTGCTTATTTGGGCTCCTAAAACCTTAGTACTATGATCAAGAATCTTGGATAGTTGTTCTTTACTTTTCACCATTCTTTCCCTCTCTTTCTCTCTTTCTTCTAGGATCTTGTAAGCTTTGACTGCGACGAGCCATTTTTTCTTAACCTCTTTCGCTGTGTCCTTGGCCAACTTCACGATCTTTCTTTCAAACTCACGCTGCTTTCTCTCTTCTTCCTGGGAAAGCTTTTTGAAATGGGCATCAATCATTCCAGCAATCTTTCGACATTTTTGAACTTTCACGTTTCTGGAATCATGAATCAACTTTGAAGATCTCATACCTTGCGCTAGTAAATGATCATAATGAGTCAGCTCGTTTCTTAGTCTAAACGGATTTGGAGAAGGTTTGTAATGACTAAGATTGTAATTTGCGTTCTTTTTGATCATTGTAGGCTCTTTGAATCCGCTGGGGACATTTCTAAAGATGTTCTCTTCCATGTCCAATCGCAGTAACTTTCTATCCAAACCGTCTCTTATTTTTCCAATGAGATCATTCTGTGAATTCAAATACTCTTCAAATTCTTCAATTGGTAAGTCACGGCCCGGCTCCTCAATGGTGGTCTTGTAAGAGTTGAAAAACTCCCCAAGGTTTCGATATAAGGGTTTTGTCACATGAGAAGGATGTGTCACTAATTGCGGTTTGATTTCAAATTTGAGACGAAGAGACTTAGGAATGTGAGTGGAAGGCGACAATGGTGGTATCGAAATATCAGATTCTGCATCACTTTCACTGTCGGAAGGTATTGGTGTATTTTGCGATCCATCTGACTCATCCAAAATCCCTAATTGAATCTCTTCCTCTTTCTTGATGGCGGTCTTTGTCTTTAAAGGTTTCGGAATACGTTTCTTCATATTCTTCGCAGATTCATCCACAACAACCGAGCCATTTCCGTTGATTTTGACTTCTTTCGGTTTTTGTAACTCTTGTTTCTTTGCTTCTATGATTTTTTCTATTTTTTGCTTCAAAGGATCATTATGTTCTGTTATTCTTCTGCTTCTCCTTCCCAGCTTTGATTCATCTATCTTAGGCCATAACTGATAGTCTTGACGAAACTCTTCATAATTCGAAGATTGAGCAGGTTCTCCAGGCTTGAAATAAACTAATGAAGTGAATTTTTTCAAATGATAAAGTTCTTCTACCAAAAGATCATTTTCCATGATGAGATTCGCCATTTGTGATTCTTTGTCTAAGTTTTGTGACCCGTTGTCCGAATGTTGATTTTCTGCTGTTTTGTAACAAGAGGGGGTAATTTTTGATGACCAAGCAACTCCGTTTGACGGGCTCTTTTGACGCGATGATCTTTGTGAGTTTTGACTATAATTTGGTAAAACCTTCACTCTTGTAGAAGCTCTTCGCCTTTTACTACTGGTATCATCGTTAGAGCCATTGGTCACCTCTACGGTTTCTGAATCTTCTGATCCAATGCGTCGTTTAGATGGAACTTGCAAGTCATCTGGTGTTGTCGCTCTACGACTTGAACTTCGCCTTCCAGACATGTTGGTGGCAAAGGTAAGAATTTGTGTATATTTTTGAACTAATTGACGATTTTCAGCAGACCTGAAATTGATCTTCCACTTGGACTATTTGGAACACCAAGAATCTCTGTTTTAAAACACGCAATCAGCGTTTATTCAGTGTATATTTCTCTCTTTCTTGTTTTCAAACTAGAATAGTTACAGGTACACGCACCAAGAGTATACGAAAGAAACACGATTTGCTTCAATTCTATTCACCTCTCGAAACATGTATCTGGCCAATTCCAGTCATGCGTTGATTCAATAAAAAAAAAACGTACAATGTTTTTTGCCCACTTCTACTTGTAACACGGTTATCACGAATACCCTTTGTCTCCCAACTCCAACTCCAGTACAAACAAATTTTTTTTTTTGGATTCATCCCTTTCTGGTGTACGGATTTCAAAATGTCTGTCTTTTTTGATCACGGTTCTAATAATTTATCAACTACCAGTCATAAAAGAGTAAAAAGTGTTTGATTACATGTAAATGGGTTCGGCATATAATCATTAGTTAATTACGATCAATATGTTAAAACAAACAGTCAGCAAGCTGATCCTTAGGTCCACCGCTAGAATTGTTCCAGCTACTGCGGCAAGAATGGCATCCACCAAAACCCCAGTTCCAGAATTGCCAGAATTTTTGCCAGATTTGAATGACTTTTCTGACTACAAAGTTCCAAAGGATTACGTTTTCCCACAAAAGCGTGACCCTTATGCTCATTATGATGATCAACAGAACAGACGTAACTTCAATGAGCCATTGCACCCATTCCAGGATAACATTGATGTGTGGTCACCCGATCACATTGACTTTACCGAAGATAGCACAGCATTGAAGCATTTCTTGTATTTTGCTGCAGCAGTTGGGTCATTCCCAATACTTGTTTGGGCTCTTGATTTATGGCCTGATAGACCAAACATGCCAAGATCTTATCCACATGGAGGCCTGTATAGAGATTTGGGCGGAAAGGAAGGTGAAGAGGCGTTGTTCCAGGCTAGAGTGGATCAAGGTGAGTGAGGTGCCACCCCATCCAAATCACGAGCTCATTGGGTCCTGTTACCTCATATTATTTATCTATTTATCTATTTATTTATTATTTATTTATTCAATGAATTACAATTCATTTACTAAATAAATCAAACGTCTGAACTTAAAATCCAGCAAAATATCTATTTTTATCAGGAAAAGCAGGCATCAAAACATGCAAAATAAACAAAGAGTACAAAATAATGGAAAATCAACAGTGAATCCGCAAATAAAAATGAGCCAACAAATGGCAAAAAGTGACAACAAAATAAAATAAAACAAAACAAAACAGAACAGAACAGAACAGGAATAAAAATGATTCAAATGTGTATAGATTGTAGTAGCAAACCCATTTCAAATGAAAGAAAGCAGCTGATGTCGAGTGTAAATTGAATAAACGTGAAATAAAAATCAAAAAATCAATGATAAGCTAGATGCAATGGATGTAACCTTTAAAATTAAGTGATTCTTTCTGTAGCATCTGCTGCTGTAAAGTTGTAAAGCATGAACGCAAATGAAGGAAATTTGAACAAAAAAATCAGTTGAAGACAGCGGTGGACATAAAACGTGGTTTATTGAAGTTAATTCATCTTGTAGATCGAAGAGCCCATGTCAAGTCTATCTAGACTAGCATCTCCTGCCGCCAATAGAAACTCGTTAAGTTTGAGTTCGTCTGAGGTGATCGAAACTCCACCAGAAGAATTCACAGGACTGAATGGAACAGGTTCATTCAATAACTTGTCATGATTCAAGGTTGGATCCTCTAATGTATGTGTACCATTGTGGAGATCTGCAGAATCAGATGTTGTTCCTGGTGTGAGTAAATCTCTCAAAAGATTATACTTCGTTCCAAACAGGCCAAGACTGTCAGTCATATTCTGGGTAGTAGAAGCAGGTTGGGAATACTGTTGCTGCTGCTGTTGCTGCTGTTGTTGCTGCTGTTGTTGCAACGCCAATTGTCTCGCAAACCAATTCCTTTGAGCTGCACGTGCACCCCAACTAACTCTGATCTTGCATCCACCACCAATGTCATATCCTTGCATTTCTGTGATTGCCATTTCAGCACTAGCTCTGTGATAATACTGAACAAATCCGCAGTTCTTCCCTGGAGGAATCTTGACATAGGTGATGTCGCCATATTTGGAGAAGAGTTCACGAAGTTGCATCTCAGAAATAGCCACATTCAGACCACCAATGAACACAGTAGTGTTATTTGGATCGTTATAATATTGGAGAGGAATCGATTGGGGAAGTTGAGGAACAGCAACACGTTGAGTCTGAGTAGAAATCATGGTATGTGAAGGTGTTTGTTGCTGTTGGATGTGTGGAAAATGCACAGAACTTCCTGATGAAACTGGTGCCGATTGAGATTTCGATGCAGTCGAGATTCTGATTGGTCTGCCCATTAAAACAAATCCTTGCATCTCAATCAGTGCTCTTTTCTGTTCTTCTTCACTCAAGAACTTGACAAATCCGTAACCTTTCAAATGACCTGTGACGGGGTCTATCATGACTTTAGCACTGCAACAAGAGGGATATCTCGATTGAAACACTTGGAGTAAACTCTGTTCGGTCACGGTTTGCGGAAGATCGCCTACAAAGACAGAGAATTCGTTAGCGTGATGAGACAGTTGTGGTTGACCTTGATAATGAGTTGGTGCTGGTGAAGACGACTGTAGGTTACCTGATCCGGGAGCGTTCGCTGACGACCAATTGAGGCGGAAGCAACGCAAGTTGTTCGTTCCCGGAATCGGTTTACCATTGAACAAATCAAGAACACGAGAAGCATCATCAAAATTATGGAATCTAATGAAGCAATAGCCTGCATTGGCCAGGCCCAAAGTTATGCTCTGTTTATCACGAATGAGCTTGATTGAGTGAATCATGATTCCAATGGGAGCGAGTATGCTGGTCCAGACCTGTCTGATGGTCGTTTCATCCCATCTTTGATCCAGATCACCCATCCACAACTGTGGGGGCTGGCTCATGCTGTTTGAGGCCGGCTGGCCAACAATGGATGATGCTGATGAGAGGTCAGATGGTCCCAATGAGAAGTTGCCGCGAGAGGCATATCCAGACTGTTGAGGCTGCTGAGGTTGCTGTTGTTGAGGCTGTTGAGGCTGTTGTTGATAGCCGGAATTGTACATCTTGATGTGCGAGTCCAGAACGAGCTGTGGATTGTTGGAATGTTGTGAATAATTTTTGTCAAAAGAGTCGAATTTCAATGGATAACTGCTGTATACCATCTATGAGTGTTTCAAAGAAGCAGATCAAAGAAGCAAAAACTAGCCGGAAATTTGGGGATCACAGGTAGATCCGATGAAATCAAAGAATTGTTGGTGTGTAGATCAATAAATACTGATGACCCTAGCGAGAGCGGATAGCAAGGCGAATTAAGAGCCCAAACTAACTTTTGAAACAAGTAATGCAATGACTCTTCCCAAACAGATTCAAACTTTTGGTAGCGAAATGAAGTCCGAATAAAAGAAAGTACCTTTCACTAAACCAACGCAACAACTTCACAGGGTTTTTGTGATGTGCTGTGTGGATCCGAAGGCGACACGGTAGGTACACTGAAATGTAATCTGGTGTTACTCTGACCTGTCCCAAAAGTGTCGGGAAATGCAAACAATTGTGTCTTCGCTCAAATAGCTTAGAATCACAAATTAAGACAAAAGAAGTTACTAGACAAATTGTCAATCGTACCCTCAGACACCCAGCCAGACAGACAGACAGAATCACACCTATAAAGTGCAAGATGATTTTTTCCCCAGCGATCGATTCGGGTCGCCTACAGGGTGCGCGCGCGCGGCGCCAAGGGAGCGGGCCTGCTAACCCGCGGGCGATCGCGAGTAGTGTTTTAGGAACCGGCAATTTTCTGCCGCACCTTCGCTCTGTCCTTGCCGGCACAGGGAGAAAATTTTTTCACAGACACGGACCGAATTCGAGCCGCTACGCCAGTGGAAAACTACCAACGGTAAACCGAGCCAACGGTTGGATCCACAATCACATCTTTAATAAACAAGTTCTCCTCCTTTGTTTCACGCCTCTTTGCATGAACCGCCCATACCGGTGTAATAATAACGAAATTAAACTCTAGTCGGGCCCCTTTAAATTTACCTCATGTGTCCTCCTCGGTAGATTCTCACCCCCACAGCCCAGCCAACGGTAAAAAAAAAATTCCCTGTCGCGGGGGGACCAAATTTTTTTTTTTATTTTTTTTTTTTTTGGCTTCTCCACAGAGCCCTGTTTAGCCCCGTTTGGCCCGTTTAGCCCCGGTGCCGGCAACACTTTGAACAATATTTTTATTTGAATAAAGTTCCACACCGTTCACTCGATCTAAAATGGATCTGTAACTTCGTGCAAGCCATATTCCTCGATGATCTTTGTTCATCCACAAATCTTGTTCACACTCATAAATTGTGTTACGCTCGACAGAGCTCACCGTTAAACAGCCCCTGACGAACCGTTTACCCTCGATTGAAACTTTTCCCCATTCGCTCAATCCAAAAAAAAGCTTTCCACTTTTAGCTTTTTGTGCCGTCACCGACAGTGACTCGGAGTAGAAGGGTGAAATTCCACTCAGAAGTATATATGTGATAACACCAAGTGACCAAACATCGACTTTAGAATCATATCCCTTGTTATCATTACCCCCTGTAACGCTAGTATTATTGATCTTCTCATGGACACCCGTACACCGGACAAGTTCAACTTCGGGAGCAGCATATTCGGCAGTCCCTACCATGGTATACATTCGACTAGTAGCTCTGGAGTTAACGTTGTTGATCTTTGTCTCTTTAGCAATTCCGAAATCCGCCAAAACAATATACGGGTATCGTACCGGTGCATCCAAAATAAGAATATTGTCAAGTTTGAGATCGCGATGTACAATCCCCTTTGAATGTAAATACTTCAAAGCTTGTATCAATTGGTAGATAATGACAAGAGCCTCGCTCTCTGGCACTGGTTGTAATGTTGTTTTGTCTTGTGAAAGATATGAAAACAAATCTCCCCCTATTGCCAAATCCTGATAAATCCTACAAGTTCCGTCCGGATCCTTAAATTTTTCATACACTTTGATAATGTTAGGATGGTTCAATTTTTGTAATACGGACGATTCAACTTCTGAATAGCCTGATTTGATGATTTTAACCGCGAAAAGCTCATTGGTTTGAGGTTCTGTTGTTTTTTTGGCCAGTTGTACCTGAATTGTTAGTATTAAAAAAATAGCCCCTTGATCTTGTTCCCCCATTGGTGTTTGGTATGATACTCTTCCAAAAGTCCCCAAACCAATTGTTTGAGGCAAAATCTCCCAATTAGGGTCATGGTAAGTAGTTCTTTCTTTGTCTGATTCAATACTTTTCAATATCCTCTCATTATACTGAAATGTCACTTCGATGCCATGTGGAATTGAAATAATGTCACCTTGTTTCAGCAGCTGATGGGAATTTTTTACTACTTTTTTATTATTGATGAAACATCCATTTGTAGAAACATCTTTGAAATAAGTCGTACAAGGGGTGTTGTCATCAAACTGAACACTCCAAATGTAGCATTGTATTGCAGAAACACGCGGGTCCTCTAGAATGTACTCCAGATCAGTCCGTTTTTCCTTTTTGTTAGTATCAGCAGCGACCCTTCCAATTCTAAGTAATTTGTTTTTGGGGAGACTAATTTTGATTGGTTTGACGATCGTTCTATCTGTTCCAGTCAGAGTGGCCACTCCACGAGGTTTAGTATTATCTCCCATGTCTGCTGCGGCTCAGTAATGTACAGTGTCTTGATACACGTAAAAGTGGGAGACAACAAAAAAAGGGTTCAACAACCCTGACGAAAAGAAAATCGCGACTAGAAAATTTTACCAAAAATAAATGCCCTCACTCAGATTTGAACTGAGGATCTCCACATTACTAGTGTGGCGCCTTACCAACTTGGCCATAAGGGCTTAATTGTTAACAACTCAGACTTATGATGCTATGTGCAGTGAGGAAAGTTCCAATATTGGAAGAAATGGAATTAAAAAAGGTGTATGAACCTTTGTGAGTTATTATAATGGTATGCAAGGGATTCTAGTTGAAATTCAACTCCTTACTCATTTTTGAATTTTATCAAAACTACTTTGTCATCTCCATAATTTTAAAAAAAGCTAAATTTTTAACTTCAAATCTGTATTCCATGGAAAGAGTGAGTTGGCGAAAAAAGTCAACTAGTAGATCTAACCGACCGTCTAAGTCTGAGTTAACTTGGTTCACTCATCTTATTCACTTGAAAGTAATCTTTAACATTCGGAGGACAGGCAGCGACGACTTGCATAAGCTATCGTCGCTGGTCGTCGCTGGTCGTCCGTCGTTCCTATTTCGTCATTTTTGATCTGCGTGCACTTCCAATTTTTTTTTTCACAAATTTTTTTTTTTTTTTTTTTTCAATAAAAAATTTACTTTGCAATATACATGGATCATCGTTCTATCAAACCATAGACATAACCGGGTGATTGTAACCGTTCTCGAGGATTCTAGTCGCATTAGATTAGAGTCAGTATCGTCCATCCACCCAGTTTTCTAAAAATGGATCAACAATACATCTCAGGATTGGAACAGACTTTGAAAAAAGTCCTGTCTCCTGACAACAATGCAATCAAGGCTGCAACTCAGTCTTTGAAAACTGAGTTTTACACCAACCAACTTGCACTACCATCTTTGATTCACTTGTTGCAAAACTCTCCAGAGGACAGTGTCAGACAGCTTGCTGCCGTCGAGGCCAAGAAGCTTGTTCCAAAGCAATGGTCAACTTTGGATGAAGGCCTCAGACAACAAATCAGAGACAGCTTGTTGCAATTCTCTTTCACATACTCTTCAAAGAACATTAGACACTCTACTGCTAGAATTGTTGCTTCGATTGCTGAATCTGATCTTCCAGAAAACAAATGGCCTACTTTGTTGCAGTCTCTGGTTTCTGGAGCTACCGACTCCAGTCAACAAACTAGAGAAATGGCTGTCTTCATCATCTTCTGTGTTCTTGAGACTTTCCCATTGGAGTGGTTGGAACACACCGAAGACTTTTTAAGTCTTTTTGCAACCACTTTGCAAGATCAAAGCTCTATCGAAGTTCAAGTCACCTCTGTTCTTGCTTTGGAAGTGATCTCTACTTTCGTTGAAGAGGATGACAAACTCATCCAAAAGTTATCTAAATCCTTTGTTGGTCTTTTCCCAAGCATGCTTCAACTTTTGAAAGCTTCTCTAGGACTCGACGATACCGACAAAACTAAGGATCTTTTCACTGCTTTCAACAGTTTTGTCTTGTTGGATATGAAGCTTTTGGGCAACAACTTTATTGATATCATCAACTTCATGATCGAGACTTCTTTGAACAAAGAAGTTGATGAAGAGATCAGAGGTTTTGCCTTGGGAACTTTGACTCAATGTATCTCTTACAGAAAATCCAAGATTTCTCAAGCCAAACTCGGTGGTCAAATGGCAACCTGTGCGTTGAGAGTTGCTTGTGAGGATGACGAAGAAGCTGAAGATGAACTCGACAAAGAGGATGAAGAAAACGAGAACGAGGAGGCTACTCCACAAACTCTTGCTTTGAGACTTTTGAACGAATTGGCTTTACAATTGCCATCATCTCAAATCATCCAACCAGTTTTGGAGTTGGTCCCACAACTTTTGAGTTCATCTAACCAATACGAGAGAAGAGCCGCTCTTTCTGCCATTGGTGTCACCGTCGAAGGTTCTCCAGATTACATTTCTACTCAATTGCCAAAGATCATTCAGATCGTTATTGCTGGATTGAACGATAGCTCTATCATTGTCAAGGCTGCTGCTTTGAGAACTCTTGTTCAATTGAACGAGGAGTTGAAGGACACTGTCGCCGAGTACCACGAGTCTTTGTTGAGCCCAATCATTAGCATCATTGACTCTACCAACAAAATCATGGTTTACAAGTATGCTACTTGTGCTTTGGATACCCTCATCGAGTACATGTCTAACGAGTCTATCAAACAATACATCGAGCCATTGATGAACAAATTGTTCCAAATGTTGGATGCCGCTCAGTCATCATCCTTGAAATCTGCCATCGTTTCTGCTATTGGTTCCGTTGCTTACGCTTCCGGTAAAGCTTTCACTCCTTATTTCGATAACTCTATCAAGTTCCTTGAGAGATTCATTGCTAACATGGATAACATTGATGGTATGACAGACGATGACATTGAATTGAGAGCTCAAACTTTCGAGAACATTTCCTCCATGGCCAGAGCAGTTGGTTCTGATGCTTTCGCCCCATACGCTCAACCATTGATTGAGGCTTCATACTCAGCTATCCATTCCACCAACGGTAGATTGAGAGAGTCTGGTTTCGCTTTCATCTCCAACATGGCCAAGGTTTACGGTGAACAATTCACTCCATTCTTGGACAGAATAATACCAGAAATCTTCACTTGTTTGCAGCAAGAAGAGTTTGAAATCAACTTCGATGAGGACGATGAAATCGCCGATGAAGCTGATCTTGCAGAGAAGATGAACGTCCACACCGGTATCACCGTTGAAAAGGAGGTTGCCTTGGTTGCATTGAGTTCTTTGGCTGTCGGAACTAAAGCTGGTTTCTCCAAGTATGTTGAAGAAACCATGAAGATCTTGAACGGTCAAATCGAAGAATCTTACGCTATCAGAGAAGCTTCTTTGTCAACCATGTGGAAAGTTGTCAACACCATGTTTGTTGCTCATGGTTTGAACGAAAACGTTTTACAACTCATCAAGACTGTTAGAACCATCACCATTGAAATTCTTCCTGAAGAATTTGATATTCACATGGTTATGGTTTGTCTTGACTCTTTGTACGAGTACATCAAGTCCAAGTCCATGGGTAGAGTTGCCATTATGGATGGTTCTGAGTCTACTCAACTCGAGTCTTTGTGCACACAGTTGATGTTGATCCTTAAGAACGAGCACATCTGTCAATCTCAAGACGATGACGACATTCCTAGAGATGAAATTGACACTACTGAAATGGACTCTGTCATCTATGACTCTGCTTTGGAAGTTTTGGTTAGTTTGGCTGACTCTTTCGGTGACGATTTCGTCAAGATCTTCAACTCTTTCAAAGACGTTATCCTTTCCCAAGTCAACTCAAAGGTCAAGAACAGACGTGTTTCTGTTCTCGGTTCTTTGGCTGAGATGTGTAACGGTATGAAGGCCTCTAACCCATACACCCAAGAGTTGCTCGAAGTTTTCGTTGACAAATTGACCAACGATAAGTCTTCTGAAGTCCGTGGTAACGCTGCTTATGGTGTTGGTATTTTGATCGAATACGCCACTGTTGACGTCACTGCTGCTTACCCAGCTATTTTGCAAGCTTTGTCCAAATTGCTCAGTAAAGCTGACAAGGAGGTTCTCAAGACCGAAGAAGGCGACGATGAATCCAAAGAAATTCTCGATAGAACCTTCGCTAACGCTTGTGGTTGTGTCAGTAGAATGACTTTGAAGAACCAAGCTGCTGTTCCGCTTGGTGTCATCATTCCAAGTTTGTTGAGCCACTTGCCATTGCAAACTGGTTTCGAAGAGAATGCGCCAATTTTCGAATTGATCCTCAAGCTTTACGAGCAAAATAATGAAATCATTGTTGGCGCAACTCCTCAAGTTGTTGATGTCTTTAACCATGTGTTTGTCAAGGAACTGGAAAAACAAAAGTTGATTAGCGAATCAACTCTTGGTAGAGAAGAGAACGTGGAGAGATTGAACCAGTTCGATTCTGAAGAATCACAAGCTAAGGTTGTTACTTTCCTTAAGTTTGTCGAGACCAAATTCCCTGGCGTTGTTTCGTCAAAGGAGGTTTTGAAGAATGTTATCGCATAGGTGTAGTTTATTGAATAGATTTGTTTGAGTGAATGTCGAGCCAGTAGGTGACGTAGCCCAGCAGATAATGATTGGTCGTTGGATGCGATCAGTTTACCTTGCATCTCAAAACGTTATAGTTGTTGTCTTTTACTAACTTGCACTACTTGCACGACTTGCACGGCTCAGACGAGTCGCACGTCACGCTTCGTATTTCTTTACATCTCGCAAATGACGAAATGACTCGAAATGACTCGCAATGACCAATAATGACTAGCTTCGCTCGTCATTATGGGTCGCTCGTCACTGCGTGCCACCGTCATACATTACCTAACAAAACAATTACAGACTCGGCTACCGCCAACTCTGATGAGGACACCCTCTCTATGCTTACAAATCGGCATCGTCTTCATCTGGCAATGGCATGGCAGCAGCTTGATCCATCTCAGCTTGGTACTTGGCGATCAAATCAGCATCGACAGAAACTTCAGGTGGAGCCAAAGCTGGAGACTCAACAAACTCCAATTGGGAGTTACCAACGAGCTTTCTAGCCAACCACAAGAATGGCTTCTCGAAGTTGTAGTTAGACTTGGCAGAGATATCGAAGTATTGCAAGTTCTTCTTTCTGTGGAAAGTGATGGTCTTAGCCTTGACCTTTCTCTCCTTAACATCGACCTTGTTACCACAAAGGACAATTGGAATGTTTTCACAAACTCTGACCAAATCTCTGTGCCAGTTTGGAACGTTCTTGTAAGTGATTCTCGAGGTCACATCAAACATGATAATACCACATTGACCGTTAATGTAGTAACCATCTCTCAAACCACCAAACTTCTCTTGACCAGCAGTGTCCCACACGTCAAACTTGATTTCACCGTAGTTGGTGTAGAAAGACATTGGGTGCACCTCGACACCGGCAGTGGCCATGTACTTCTTTTCGAATTCACCGGTCAAGTGTCTCTTGACGAAAGTGGTCTATAAGGGGTTAGTATGGGGGGAAACAAAACAACACGTGGGAAGAAAACACTCATTACTCACCTTACCAGTTCCACCATCACCGACAAGCACGAGCTTGAAAGTTGGGACTTGTTGTTGTGGGGCAGACATAATGTGATTTTAGTTTTGTTTTGTCAGCGTTTGATACTGATGTTTTGGCTGTTGATTCTTTGCTGGAATAAATTTAAATGTTCACAAGACTCTGTTCAGGTTCCTGTGATAAATTCCTGCTTTTTCAAACTAACAAACCGTTTAATTTTATTAATAGTTGGATCTTATACTTAGTTATATGTTGTTCTACAAGGTCAAAACAGCAAAAGTTGCAATTTCCCAAAGGGATTTCGCTCTGGAAAATTTTTTGCCCGTTGGAAGGTTCCACGACCATCCATGAAAAATATTGAGAACGAGCGAAGAGCGAAGAGCGAAGCGAGTCGATTGGGAGTTGATGGATATTGACTGATACCCTCTAATCTCGTTGGTTGTTCGTAAATTGACATCAGCAGCTTGGCGATCCCTAGGCCTGCCTAACGAGATCTGCCAATTTCCGCTTTTCGGCTGCTACATCATAATAAAGGGCTGAAGGAGGTGGTGCAGGGAATCCTGAAAGCGTTGGTGGTGGTGGAATGTCATACTTGTCTGACTTGGTTGTCTCAGAACCAGGCATACCGTGATAGTGTGCCTTCATATCGTACTCCCATGGAACGTTGCTAGCGCGCACTAGTCCTTGTTCGGCAGCTACTTGCTCGTAGTAATCACAGTAGAATTTCAGATGGTTTTTACCCACCAGATGTGACTTTCGCACACTCACTGAGTCGTGTGTGAGGTACGATTTGCAGTAATCGCAGTAGTATTTTGGCATGTTCGGTTCAAATGTATGATAGCGATGTAAAGGTTCGGTGCTAGGAGGGAGGGTGTACCTTGAATTAGAGGTTTACACCGCAAACGTAAAAAAATTACTGGGACAGACTGTGGCGGTGCATGTGGCGAGTGGGGAGGTGGCGAACACACTACTCGAAATAATTATATTCCATCAACGTAAGTTTGCAAACAGGTAACTGAACCGTGTTATTTCGGTTTTCACCTTCTCTTTCTCCCATCACAATGACCACTCTCCCACTCGACTACGACGCCACATCCAAGAAGGTGGCTCTACTTGAGGGACTGCGCACTAGCGAATTTGAATCTCTCAATCTTGAAATCAACCAGTTGAACACTCTGATCAAAGATCTCATAAACTCTAATGTCGACGTGCCGCCACCACCAACCAAAGAAGCCTACACGCGGAACCTCAGTATGATGATCAAGAAAATGCACGAAAGTGCAGCACAATCTATGCGTACTAAGAAGTTTGGTGATGCTGCCAAACAGTTTGGCGTTGCTTTGGGCTTAGCGGTTGCTAGACCAAAATTCGAAAATTTCCAGATGACTGCTAGCGAAGTGATGATTTGTCTTGTTGGACGTTGTGATGCTAACATGATGCTTGAAAATTGGCTTGAGGCGTACTTGGACAGTGAATTATTGTGCCAGCTTGCCGCAAATGTTCCTGAAAACCATCTCCGTAAGGGTGTTTGCAATATGCACTTGGGCAATTTATTGAGTAGTAAAAGTGATTTCGAGCGTGGTCTTTGTTTCAGCCCGAAGCATCCAAAGTTGCTGGAACAGCTCGAGGTTGTGAAGAAGGCAATCGCAGAGGAAAATGGAGAGTGAATGTCGGTTGAATGACAAGCGAAGCGAGTCATTCAGCTAGTCATTCAACAAGTCATTCAACAAGTCATTCAGCAAATAGCAAGTCATGTCTATGTACTTAATAGGATATATTCGTCAGTATGTATCGAATGGGATTAGTTCTACAACAAATGAGTCTGTTGATTACCACGGGCTGAGGAATATCTCATTGTCTGTCACATTTCTGATTGTTTGTTTTGAATGTGGTCGTCGTGACCCATCACAACTATTCCCCAAAATCACTCGCTTCGCTCGTAATGGGGGTTGTAATGACTTAAAAAAATTGCACCGCCTTGACATCGTTTATCTCTATTTTTCAATGAGAAAATAAACTAATTTAAAAAACAAACAAGGGGCAAACGTAAAGGGTCTCTTATTTACTAAACCTTTTTTGTTTATAAGGTTTAGAGGGGCCGCTTATAAACATGACCAAAGAACCTTCTGAGGTTGCCCAGCCCGAAGTCTCGACGGCTTCGAGTGATGCGGTCATAATAGATATAGAATCAGATACAGAGGTCCCCGTGGAAAACCAACAATCCGCAGGGAAGCAAACAATAGATAATGAATCAGGAAAAGAAAATGATGGAGTTGTCTTATTTGGATCTCAGAAACCCGTGGATCAGGAACTTGACACAATCGCGAACAACAGTAAGTCCCAGAGTACAGAGGGATTTGAATCCCCCCTCGTTAGGCAAACAGACGAACTGGATTTACACGACGCTTCAGCAACGCCACCAACATTTGGAGGTGCACCAGGGATCACGTACCATACGGATCAAGGAAAGAGAAGAAAACTGGACTCTGAACCTGCCAAGCCAACGATACCCGTGAACACAAATGTTGAACCAGAAATTATCGACTTGACTTCGGAGCCAGAAGAGGAGACGAATACCAAACAATCTGAGGAATCCAAACAGCCAAGTCCAGAACCTGAACAACCGAAGGAGCATGTCAAAGAAGATGGAAGTGACGATGAGGTGATCTTTGTTGGTTCATCAATTATCGAGCCGCAGAGAAGACAAGACCAAGTGAAACCAGAGTTCAGACCTAAACAGGAACAGTTCTTACAGCCTACACCACCGCAAACATTCCAACAGCCATACAATTCTGTTTTAAATCCTCAAAGAGTGAAAGAAGCCATGACAAAGGGTAGGGAGACCATTGAAAAACTCAATCAAAAAGTCAAGAAATATGTTGAGAAACGTACATCTATCATAAAATTCACTTCAAATGGAATTGGGAAACTACCAACAGAGATTTTGAACAAATATAATGAGCAACTATCGTTACTGAATAGAAAAATCAATGACTGTCTCAAGAAAGTTAGTGTTTTCGAAATGAATGTTCAAAGACTGAGTAGATTGAACACGAACCCTATCCCAATTGCTGCACACGATCCTTGGGATGCCGAACTTCAGCGTAGACAATTGCAACAACAACAGTCAGAACCTTATCCATTATCAGGCAACCAATATCCATATCCTCAATACCAGCAATATGAGCAATTTCAAGGACATATACCCTTTGAGTCTGACGGAGACGAAGAGACACCTTATAATTACCAACCAACGCCAGCATATGGGAACATTGCATTTAATCCGTACCTGATGAGAAATGAAGATGCTAATGATGCGGCAAATATCAAAGATTTGCTCGATACTATCAAGCCAGACGAGGCTTATGAGGAAGGAATAGAGAGTACACCTGAAGCACTGACCGTCGTTCTACTCAAACACCAGCGCATTGGTTTGAAATGGATGATTACAATGGAAGATTCGAAAAACAAAGGTGGAATCTTAGCAGATGATATGGGGTTGGGTAAAACTGTTCAAGCAATTTCATTGATGGTCGCACGTCCAGCTGAAGGTAATGAATGCAAAACCAATCTTGTTGTTGCTCCAGTTTCATTATTGGAACAATGGAACCAAGAAATTGAATTAAAGGTGAAACGAGATCATAAGATGAAATGTTTTATTTATCATCAACAAAATCGATTGAAAAGTTTTGAAGAATTCAAAAAATTCGACGTCATTCTGATTTCTTACAATACTCTTGTGTCAGAGATGAAAAAACATTACCGAACTGCTCTCGAGGAATTAAAAAACAAACGTGCTAAAACTTTGCCTGATCGAGAAGACGGCGGTGAGTTTTATCAATCGCCATTTTTCACATCAGATGCTGTTTTCCACAGGATCATTTTGGATGAAGCCCAGCAGATTAAAAATAAACTGACGCAGGCGTCGAAATCTGCTGCATTGCTGAAATCAAAGTATCGATGGTGCTTATCTGGTACTCCTATTCAAAACAACATTGATGAATTATTCCCTATTCTGAGATTCCTGGAGATCAAACCATATTCGAATGAGCGTAGATTCAAAGATGCAATTTCGAATCCTCTCAAAAACACCAGGGGAGGTAGTAGTCGGGCACTAAAGATCGTTCAAGCGGTGTTATCTGCGATTTTGTTACGGAGAACGAAAAGTTCGATGATTGATGGTAAACCAATCCTGGAGTTACCACCTAAGCATGTCGTTGTTGATCATGTTGACATGAAACCAGAGGAGAAAACTTTCTATACAGAGTTGGAAACACGTTCGGCCAAGAAAGCAGACAAATTGTTGAATTCTGCTTCAGAAAAAGGTGGTAAAGGTGATTACAGTACAATTTTGACACTGCTTCTGAGATTGAGACAAGCTTGTGATCATCCGTATCTTGTCAGAATTGGTGAAGATAAAGATCGTACATATAAGGCTAGTGTGATCAAACAAGGAGTCAATTCTGCCAAATCGATGAAAGCACCATTGATCAGTGAAATCAACAGACAACATGATGAAGGATTCACATGTAATGTTTGCTATGATCCCATAGCGTTGGATTCTGATGTGATTGTACTTGGAAGCTGTGGACATGCAGTTTGTAAAGACTGTCTTGAGCAATTTTTTGAAGATAATCTGGAGACGGTTTGGAATGGAAACCGGTCTGCTAGATGTTTGACATGTGGGAAACCAAATGTTGAATCAGATTGTGTCGCATTCCCTGTTTTTGATGCTGTTTGCAATGAGGGTGAAGACTGGAAGAAAGTTTCACGTCGGTTCAATGTGAACAGCCATGAGTTGAACTCTGACGAACGGACCCGGAAAATCCAACAACAGATAGAAGAGGATGGCGGGAAATTAATGATGTCTGCAAAAATTCAGAAGTGTCTTTCCCTTATTCAAGAGATTCAAGAAAATAGTCCTGATGAGAAGATCATCATCTTCAGTCAATTCATGGTTTTGTTTGACATTCTACAGATTTCTTTGAAAGATTATGGAATTGAGTATTTACGGTATGATGGATCGATGAATGTGGAAACAAAGAGCAGTACGGTCCGAAACTTCTATCAGGACCCGAATAAGAAGGTACTTTTGTTATCACTCAAGGCAGGTAATGTTGGACTGACGCTTACCTGCGCGTCACATGTTATTATTCTAGAACCGTTCTGGAACCCGTTTGTCGAGAAGCAAGCACAGGATCGTGTGCATCGTATTTCTCAGACTCGTGAAGTTTATATTCACCGGATTCTGATCAAAGGGACCGTGGAAGACCGGATCATGGATTTGCAGGCCGAGAAGGAGAAATTAGTTGATGCAGCTTTGGATCCTACTGCGCGGGCAAGTGTGAACAGATTGAGTCGGGTGGAATTGGGATTCTTGTTTGGATTGAATGGGCTTGCTGGGTTAGAAGGACACCAATAGGGTGTATTATATAAATGGTAAATGAATATTTTTGCTTTTGACTTGGAGAGGGGGTTAAATTTTTTTTTTCGTCCGGGGTGTGATTGCTGACAAATTTGGAATGAGGGGACAGGTCTCGAGCGAAGCGAGTCTTGAGAGAGAAAATGCTGTCAATTTTATGTGCAGTGGTACAAATGGTGACCACTAAAAGACAACCAACTTGCTAGTATGGTTTGTCTCTGCAGCTTTGTCTATTCTATTTGCTTTGCTAACTGGGTCCTGCTCGTTCTGTTCGCCCGCTCGTCTCCCTTCAAGAGAACTCCGTGGTTCCGCGCACCCCGTGTGCGGCTCACCTCACTATTGTCTCCAACTTTTCTAATAAAATGCACCCTGCACATTTAAATCAGATTTTATATTAAACAATTTTTAGAGGGCAATCGCATAACTGGTTATTTCACCAACACTTTTAGTCACCAACAACAGAAACCCTCCATTCTTGATGAACATTCGAACCACTAAGGGGGGACGCGGGACAAAAACAACATGGGCCGTGACGCCGAGCTCGGAACAGACACTTTCGCCACCGGAGAAAGCAGATAATGAATTACAAATGTCACCGGACAAAGAAGGAGTCACACCAAAAGATAAGAAGGGAAGATCAACATCATGTTATTTGTGTCAAAAACGAAAACAAAAATGTGACCAATTATCACCTAGTTGTACTAACTGTATTAAAGCACAGAGTGTATGTGTGCAACCTCCTCGTTATGGAACCAACGGCAAAAGCAGTGACAAGAGTCAGTATACGTTGTTTTTAGAAAAGAAAGTGAAGCAACTTGAAAAGCTCTTGGAATCGACCAATAAGAGTGCCACATTTGTGGCTGGAACAGGAACGGATCTGGAAAGAGCGCTCAAATATAGAAAAATCAGTCCCATGTTAGAGACAACTACCACCACGTCAGTTGAATGGGATCAAGTGTTGGCACAACCTTTTGGTGAGTTTATGGCCTTAAACGGTGAAAAATACGAACAATCGATGATTTCGGCTTATAAACTACGAAAGTTTCTCGAGCCTGATCCCGTCCTTGAAGTTGACGTTAAACTTTCCAAACAGTTGTTGGATATTTACTTTGCGCTGTTACAATACAAATTCCCGATTCTGAACGAACAAGACGTTTTGAAGTTCCATACTGATCACAGCAACGGTGTTAGACCAGATAATGAAGATCAATATCACTTCAGCTGTGCACGGATGTACATGATCTACTCATTGAGCGCATTGCTCCACCAAACTACCGGCAAGTATCGTGGACCCGCGCCGGAACGGTTTTTCTCAGGAGCTTTACGTCATATCGTGATGTTCAATAACGTGACACAGTTACAAAAGATCGAAATCTTGATTCTTTTGTGTTTTTATCTGATTAGAACCGATAAAGACTCGAATGGATTGTATGAAGTTATCTGTGATGCAATGAAAATTTGTATCAAATTGAAATTACACAAAAGCACTAGTTATACTGGAATTTCCAGTGTTAAACGAGATAGACAAATGAGATGTTTCTGGTGTGCATTTTTACTGGAAAAGGCGATCGGAGTGGCTATTTCCAAGCCTTTTGTTTTGAAAGAGAGTAAAACCGACTCTGATTTACCTCTTTTTGATTATGAGCCTTCTAAGGCTATCCATCCAGGGAATGGAACCACATTTATCAATCAATCGATCAAGATTCGTCGCATAGAGGCGCGTTTCATCGAGAAGTTGAATATCCTAGGCTCCTCATCGATGGTGACCAGAGACCAACTAGCACAAGTTGAGTCGTTTTTCCAGGAACTTCAACAATGGAGGCAAGATTGTCAAGGTTTCAAAAGAGGAATCGAAAATGAAACCTTGAGTGTTTATTATTACCGATCGGTTAGAAATCTGATTCAACCATTTTTAGAGCTCTTAGATCCTGAAGATCGTCTGTTCAAAGAGTGCCAAGCTGCGGCAGGTCAGATTTGTCAATCAATCAAGGCATTCCATCAGAAAACTGTTAGTGGTCATTCGATCATCAACATTCACACGACTTTTATTGCCGGTGTCACACTAATCTATTGTCTCTGGCTTCATCGTAATCGTGATGATATGAGACGAAAATTGTTGGGTGACGACAAAAAACATACCCGGCCTACTGTTTCTGCATCTCTTTTCTCTGGTCTTGATGATTTACGTGCTTGTTCTATCTCACTTTATGTTATGTCAGAACGGACCAAATTTGCATTGAGCTTCAGAGATACTTTTGATGAGTTGATGCATGCAACTATCGGGAATTTGATACTTCGTTGCGGTCCTGATTCCTCTGAGATTCTGTATAATAGTGAACCAGGCATGCCACCTGCTATTGTGAGAAAACCACTCCAACATTACACTGTTGAGTCAAAGCTGATGATGAAGAAAACAGATGCCGAGAGATTGGAGGAGGAGGAAAGAAGCAAACGTAAAGGACAGTTGACTCGCAGCGCCATTCCAAAAGGTTTGAGTCATCTTTTGGTTCATTCTCCGCCTTTGGGGCCGCAGTCAAAAAGTCAAAGACAACCTTCGTCACTAGCACAACCTGCCTATTTGAACTTGGACCAGTTGCTGGTGTCTGAAAAGGAGGAAGGTGGTAACAGTAACACAACGGTAGATGCGACAGCTCCTTGGCAGCCATCAGATTTACAACTTCCTCCTCCCCCACAACAGCCACTACCCTCCCAACCATTACAAACCTCATCTATTCCTGAGCTTATGCCGTTTGTTGGTCGCACGACAACGATGATCAACAATATCTCCGTTTGGACTGGGGAATCTGGTCAACAGATTCCCCAGACTGGCCTTGTAATGATTCAAACAGGCGGTGTTCAGCAAAGCGGCTCGAATGGCGGGACCGGGAGTGTTGGAGGAAGCAACACACAGAGTTTAGGTATTGACCAGGACTTTTTGAATGGCTGGAGCTCATGGCAGAATGACGATTTTTGGAGTGCAAACGATTTCGGGTTTCTTCCTTAGGAGAATGAAGGAGGGGTTGAGTCATTGTGGAATTATATTCCTAAAGTATCCTACAATATACTTGGCGACTTAACTGCGATAGGAGGATGACCAGCGAGGACTGTGCGAGTATACGAGCAAACCAGACAGCAAAGAAGGAGCGGAGGTAGGTAGCTGGCTTGCAACTCGCTTACATAATCAAAATGTTTTTTACTCCGCCTCCTGTAAAACGCGATTAAGCCGCGCCCCATTTGCACAGCCACACGTATTTGCAAAAAGTAAAGTCTTGAAAAATTTTGGCCGTTTTTTTTTAATTTTTACAACAGCCAGCACATTTATATCAATACATAACTGATTATCATCATCATCAACAGCCAACACTCAACAACATGACCACTGTTAGCAAGGACTCTGGACTCGTCTCAGGAATCAAGTACGCCTACGGCTACTATTATTTCCTTTTCCCATACTACATGCTCACTAAGAATGAGTCTTATGTTCTTCATTTCACCAACGTGTTGTTGTTTGCCATTGTTTTGTACTGTCTCAATCTTGTGATGTCACCAGTTGTCAACAAAATTGGTGATGTTTATCCACTTTACTCCATTTTGGCTTCAAACATTTCGTTGATGTTCGACCAAAATGCTTAAAGCCACAGGTGAAGACTAGCTACAAACGAGATGAGCTGTCATACCAACGAGCCGTTACACAGGTCGCGGTTCGCACAATTGGTCAAACAGTTGCACAGAACATTGTGTAACCATTATAGATTGTGCTTTGACTACAACTTGCTTCGTTCACACATTTTTGGTTTTTTGGGCAACTTAGCGCTTCTGTTAAGTTGGGTGTTGTTTGGTTTGTTTTAAAATATTTGCGCTGCTTTAAAGTTCTCAGTTATGCTTTTGTTTGTGTACTGTATAGGGATAGCTGGTCTACCTGTTTACAACGAACTGGTCGGGTCAAATAATTCTGTATTATACGAACGACATACGACGATCGACGAGCAAAGCTAGTCGTGCGAGTAATGCAATGAGTTTGCGAGGAAGCATCAAGCTTCGTTTGTGGCTCCAGTAGTTTCCCTCATGTAAGCCAGTGGTGAAGCACTAAGCTTTACAGCAATTTACTACTCGCAAAATGACCCACTAGGCTCGTCATCCGCTTGGCTCGATGTTTGCTCATAAATGAAAGTCTATTATATTTAATCGTCATTGTCACTCTCTTAAGCGATATAGCTACCTTGTGGTGAGTATTTTGCGTGCTCATGTTGGATCGGCCCGCACGAGGAAACTGCGACTACTGAAATGACTCGCCGTCGCTCAATCATCGTCTTCTCCCTCGTCATCGCTCAAATCAACAACTTCTTCTTTCAGCTGCTCAGAACTCAAACTGAACTTTTTATCCTTTGCAATTGGAAACAATCCTGAGTGGTCCACGTGTGGACTTCCGGTGCTGATGTCGCTCGTACTATTCACACTATTGAAGCTTGTTGTTCTGTTTTTCGAATTTGAACTAGAAACAGGGAAAGGATTGTACTTGGTGTATTTCAGATGATTACCGTTTGAGGCTGTAGTTGCAGAGGCGCCCTTTGATCCTGATAGCGATAGTTCTGTCATCTCAGCAGAAACCGGCTCAACAATTGGTGAAGTGATAGGTGATGGCTGTTGTGATGATGAATTTCTGTTAGCAATTCCAGGTGACAGATCAATCAAGTCTTGGTCAGGAATTTGAGAGTGCGATAGAACGGATGCCCCACTGGTTTGTTGTATGATTGGATTCACAGAGTCTGATTGTGTTGGGAATGGATTGTTGCTCGACCACTTTTTGAATGATCCACTGGTTGCTGTTTCATCAATCACAATGTTCGGCTTGCTTTTTGGACCCGCCACTGATGCAGCAGCAGACATCGGAGCAGAGCTTGGAACAGACCCACCAACAGATTGTGGCACAATGTCTGGGAATCTTTCTTCGACCCCATCGAGTAATGATGAACCGTTTGAATTTTGAGATGAAATGCTGCCAGAGGGAGATGGTAGGACGTTCAAAATGGCTGAACCTGATGAGGTTTGGGGTCTCACTGTTTGTAAAGGTTGTAAATGCTGACGAGATTGTTGCTGCTGCTGTTGCTGTTGTTGCTGTTGCTGTTGCTGTTGCTGTTGCTGTTGCTGTTGAGTCAATGCCATTTGCACTTCAATAGGATCTTTAGGAGTCGATTTGAATGGCGAATACATCGGAACGATACTGGCACTGAATGGTTCAATCGGGGGTAAAATCTGTTCTGGTGACGGATATTTGTACGGTCCCAAACCATAGAAATCATCAATGCCCATGGAAGTAACGTCGTCATAACCCATCATACGGCCAACTTCGACCAACAACTGAAAAACGTTAGGTCTATAAGCTGGATTCTCTTGCAACATGAGATTGCACAGGTTTTTGAGAGAGGAAGAATATTTTGGAGTGGATGGGAACTTATAAGCGGCGTGAAGAATTGCGAGTTCACCAGAAGATTCAAATGGCGTTGTGTAGTAACAGAGCTTGTAAAGAAAGATACCCAGAGCCCAAATATCTGATTTCTCATCAATTGGTAGACCACGATAAAGATCTATCATTTCCGGAGGTCTGTATTGAGGAGTTGTTTGATGTAAGAGGTCATTGTGTAAAATTTGGAATTCTTGTTGGTTGCGAGGAGCTCTCAAAACGGGACAAGTAGATCCAAAATCGGCAAGTTTGAACTTATAATTGGCGTCGATAAGAACGTTTTCGATCTTGATATCTCTGTGAATTAATTTCAATCTATGCATGTAATAAACTGCTTTGGAAATATCAAACATAATCTTCAAAATTTCAACTTCTGTCAACTTCGTACTGAGTCTTGAATTCATATAATCAAGCAGGGATTTGTTCGGACACAGTTCCATAAGAACCAGAACTTCGTAACATTGTGTATGAGGAATTCTTGATGCGTTAGAATCATAATAGCGAACCACGTTATCACAACCAGCCAGCCGCTGCATCACTTCAACTTCTGCTCGGAGTTGGTTTAGTCCTTCTTTATTAGGAACAATCACTCTTTTCAAACACGCAATGTCAGATCCGTACTGTTCCGGTTTGATCTTCACCACATAAATATGAGCAAATCCACCTGCCGATAGGTATTTGACAATTGTGGCCTTGTGTTTGCCAACTATGAGTCCTGTTCCAGCAGGCAACTTCTCCAGCGAGGGCTGCTGTGGTTGCTGGGGCTGTTGTGGTTGCTGGGGCTGTTGTGGTTGCTGGGGCTGTTGTTGTGACTTTGCATGTGGCAGAGGTGGAACCTGTGGGGGATTCGTAGCAGGAACGTGTGGGAGCTGTGGGAGCTGTTGGACCTGCGAAGGAACGTGTGGGACTTGAGGGACCTGGGGAACCTGGGGAACCTGAGGGACTTGAGGAAGCTGAGGAAGCTGAGAGACCTGAGATGCCTGAGGGGCTTGAGAAGATTGTGAGGGTCTTTGGTGAGGCAGAGGAGGTGTTTGTGGTGTGTGTGGCGAATGAGAAACACGCGACCGTTGATTTGCGTCCTCGATACCGCTATTTTGAGATCTCTTTAGGTCCGCCATCGGTTGGGTCATCACCAGCGAAATCGGTCGATTGGTAACGGGTGCTTGCTGGTAAACTATTGGCCTCGTGAGGTTGTGCACGTGCTCACCGAGAAATAATGGGAACGATAGCAATAACTAAGTGGCTGTATGGCCTGACTGATGGTGAATCACTAAGGAGGGTTTAAAGACAGATATATTAAAAAGCTCAGATGGCAGAAAACGGTGGGCAAATTTCAGCCACAATCCCATCCCAGGGACCAGGCGCGCGAAATTACACGGGAGGCTACGGAAAGATGAAAAAATCGCACGTAGGGGTTTTTTTGAACCAGTCGGGGAACAAAGTCCTATGTAGTCCATTCCTCGCTTAAAAACAGCTTTGGTTATCGTTAGGTCATCTTTGGGCCACGGTCATCAAATCACCTTCTCCTTCTCGAAAAATTTCTTGAGATCTTTCAACTGTAAATATCCAATCCCAATCAAAACTACAAACTGCGCCACAATCAGCCAAATCACATTGGAGTTAACTCTCTCACTCAAATCTCGAAATACACTCTCCCGCGCACGAAACGTCTGGTACTCGTGGCGCAGTTCAGTGAGTTCAAGGTGAAGTTGTTGTAATTTGGCCGGTAGTCCCGCATTTTCTTTTTCGCTCGCGCCGGCCCCTGTGGCCGTCGTACCGGGTAGCTGGCCCGTCTCCAAATCAATTGTGACGCGAGCCCGCGCCGCAACCCGGTAGCCGTGTGCCTCAGGCCGTAGACATAGACGGTGTACACCTGCGTCGAACGACGTGAAAGCAAACTGGTCACCAGCTCCCCGTTGTGAGGCTACCACATGCCCATCGTCGAACACCTCCTCCACTGTGAAAAAACAGCTCACGCCGTCGCGTGAGCCAGGTTCTACCCATTGGTCACCATCTTGTAGCTCTACACGGTATTTGACCATCATTAGAGTGTCCTTAGCCAGTTCTTTGAGGAAACACTTCTCCTCTTTGGGTTCAAGATAGAAGTGGACAGCTGCATTAGTCGGCAGTGCCATGAGCAGAACCACAAGGATTCTTGTCAATGCCAATTGTGTTGGCCTCATCGTCTGTAGTTGGTTCTTTTGGTATATTGCACTGATATGAGCCGCAAAAAGTAAAATATTTTTACAGATAAAAAATTGAGCGAAATGAACCAAGTAGCGAGCCATCGAAATCAGATCGTCGTTCAGAGCCAAAGTGAAGCACCGTTCCCCTCGCCGTACACGTGCCCATTCACCTTGTTTGTTCTTGGTGTTTAATTTTTGTGCCTACACGCGATGAACCTTTCTCTACTGGACCCCTTTGCTGTGGCTAAAGAATACCCGGAAACACTCACCCAAACACTCTCGTATGGCCATTCCACATGCGTGAAATTCTCCAACAAAGGCGATTACGTCGCGTCCGGGCTCATTGACGGAACCATAGTCATCATAGACAGCGATACAAACAGCACAATCAAACTTTTACGCGAGCATACACGGCCAGTCACGTCATTGTCATGGTCTAGTTGTGGCAGATATCTTTTGTCTTCTTCAAGAGATTGGAAAGTCTGTCTTTGGGATCTCAATGATTGTTCTGTTGTGAGGTCATACAACTTTGGTGGACCAATTTGGAACGCAATGATGAGACCAGGGAACACATTCCACTTTGTAGCCGCATTACTAGAGAACAAAGCAGTCGCTGTCGATTGGACAGATGAAGAGAATGTCGTTGTTACAAAATTAGAGACCGATCCATTATCCAACGACGAACCAATAAAATCTACCCATTGGACCTTGGTTTCTGTTTTCAGTAACGATGGTCGTTATATTTTGAATGGTACTAGTAAAGGTTGGCTCAATTTCATAGAATGGGGATCATTCTCGGTTGTGTCATCATTGAAAATTTGCAATTCGAACATCAAAGGTGTCGAAGTCTCGCCGAATTCGTCGAAACTTGCCATCAACTCGAGTGACCGTATCATTAGACAATATAAATTACCTGATCTTTCATCAATTGACCCTGAATCATGGGATTTCGAATTAGAAACAAAATATCAAGATGCAGTCAACCGACTTCAGTGGAACGCAGTCAAGTTCAACCACAACTCAGAGTATCTTTGTGCTTCAACTTTGGGTGCAACTCATGATATATACATCTGGGAAACGTCTATGGGATCACTAGTCAAGATTCTAGAAGGATCCAACGAAGAGCTGATCCAGGTCGATTGGAACTTCAGAAAATGTTCAATCATGGCAACAAGCATGGATTCAGGTACCTTGTTCATGTGGTCAGTGGTGATTCCTCAAAAATGGTCGGCCTTGGCTCCTGATTTCGAGGAGATTGAACAAAATATCGATTATGAGGAGAAAGAAGACGAGTTCGACTTTGTTGATTATGACGACGACTTGAATAAGATAATCGAGGAGGAAGAGAAAGATGTGGTGGACGTGGTCACCAGGGAGGAAACAGACGCGCGTGGGTTTCCTTTCATAGAGTCGTTTGTGATAGACGTGGTGCTGGACGAGTGACGAGCAATAATTGGACGACGCTTGTCAACAACACCCCGATTTTGTTTCGGTCCTCCCACTGGTCAAATCGACAGTCTTCTTCCTTCTCAAGGCGCCAGCAGCCCCCCCTTGCGAGCCTTGTGAACCCAAAACACCCCCCGTGGTTCCCTGCGGGAGTCCAGCCGACATCCCGCTACTCAACCCCACTGTATCGCCACTCCTGATTGTGTCCAAATCGAATCCCAAATCTCCATACTGAACCCCACTATTAGCATCCTCTGGGTTGAGTTCGCCCATTTCGATTTTCGTCACTATTGAACCTGAAATACTCTCAAACACAGCGTCTACATTGATGTTATTCAAGGCACTCGCAATAACCACTTGCACCGTTGTTTCTAAGAAGTGTGAGCATTTTTCGGCAAACTCAACCATCTCTTTCTTGCTGACTGCCTCTTCTAAATCGCACTTGTTCCCAACTATAAGAACGCACGTGGTTCTTTCTGTCAGATTTTTCACATCTTCAACGAACTCCCATAATGCAGTAAAACTTTCACGATCTGTGACATCGAACACTAATATCACGCCACAAGCTGCTCTATAGTATGATCTAGTTAATGATCTAAATCTTTCCTGACCTGCTGTATCCCATAATTGTAGTTTGACACCGATGTTCCCGTCGACAACAACGACTTTGGACGCAAACTCGACTCCAATAGTCTGAGAATTGAGTATTTTCCAATCTCTATTTATAAAACGATGTAATAGAGATGTTTTACCACAGCCAGATGTTCCCACTAATATTGTTTTGCAGAGGTAGTCGTATTTCTCTTTCTTTCGAATAATCGTATGTTTCGAGTCGAGTGAGGATAAGCTGGCTTTTTTGAACATGGGTGGGTAGGAGGGCAGAACTAAGTAGCTGTGGAGAGCAATGGATCATGAAACATTGATAAGAAATAAATGTAAATAATAACAAAGGGGAAGGCTGCGTCGCGACGATCGACGCACCGCGCGCGACGCTCGCACTACTCTCTGGCTGTTTATCGTAATTTATGAAGTTTATAACAAATATCTAACGCTATAGACGGGTTAAGTATGAACAGATTACTCGCTTCACTCGTCATTCGTAGAAGTCTTCGCACTACGCTCGTCATGGTCTTCGCTCGTCGTGATTGTCTAGTTTTTCAAAACAGTGGCATCATGAACCTTAGCAAATCTTCCTGAAGGATCCTCGTGACAACCCCATTCAGCCTTTGGAACCCATCTCATGACAGTAGAAGCAGCAGCCTTCGAAGGGAACAATTGATCAAACTTACATCTGTAGAAGTAAGCTTCCTTGGTAGTTGGGATATCAGAACCCCATTCTGGCTTAGGGTTGGCGAATTCTTCGTCAGAAACAGACTTCTCGGCAAGTTCTTTCAGACCATCAATCCAGGAGTATCCAACACCGTCGGAGAATTGTTCCTTTTGTCTCCACAAAATGGAATCTGGCAAGTATGGCTTAGCAGATGGATCATCGCTTGTGTCGAAAGCCTTTCTCAAAATGTATTTCTCGATTCTGCCCTTCTCTGGGTGAATGGTCTTTTCAGCTGGATCAATGTTCAAACACAATTCCAAGAATTCTTTATCCAAGAATGGAACACGAGCCTCAAGACCCCAAGCCATGGTAGACTTGTTGGCTCTCAAACAGTCAGCATAGTGCAAGTTCTTGACTCTCTTGATACATTCAGTGTGGAACTCTTCTGGAGATGGAGCGTTGGCAAAGTACAAGTAACCACCAAACACTTCATCAGATCCTTCACCAGAAAGAACCATCTTAACACCTTGGGCCTTGATCTTTCTAGACAACAAGTACATTGGAGTGGAAGCTCTAATGGTGGTAACATCGTAAGTTTCGAGATGGTAGATGACGTCGGAAAGAGCGTCGAAACCTTCTTCAACGGTGAAAGTGTGTTCATGATGGATAGTACCAATGAATTTAGCAACCTTTTGAGCAGCGATCAAATCTGGAGCACCTGGCAAACCAATAGCAAACGAATGGAGTTTGGCCCAACCGTTCAAAGCAAGATGACCGCTCTTGTCAACACCGGTCAAAGCGTGGGTAGCATCGATACCGGATTCTTCAGCTGCCAACTCCTTAGCAGCAGCAGCAGTTTCTCTGGCAGCGATAGATGCAATTAAAGAAGAGTCCAAACCACCAGAGAGCAAGACACCGTAAGGAACTTCAGTCATTAATCTCTTTCTGACAGCGAGCTCCAAAGTCTCTCTGATCTTCTTGTAGTCAACTGGAGTAGATGGAATCTTGTCACCATCCCACCAAGTTGGAGTGAAGTATCTCGTAAGTTTATCAGTATCAGAATCGTAAACATGTCCTGGAGGGAACAAGGTGATCTCATCACATTCGTCGGTCAAACACTTGAGTTCAGAAGCAAAGAAAACAGTCTTTGGAGACTTTGAGGAACGACCCATGTATAAAGTAGTGATACCAATTGGATCTCTGGCAGCAATGACTCTGTCGGTTTCCTTGTCGTGCAAAACCCAAGCAAACATACCGTCGAGGTGTTTTGGTGCATCAATACCGTATTTCTCAAAAAGTGGGATGATTGGCTCACAGTCAGAGGTGGTCTTGAATGGATAGTCCTTCAACTCATCTCTGAGTTGGATGTGGTTGTAAATTTCACCGTTGACACCGAGAGTGTAACGACCGTCAGCAGAGGTGATTGGTTGAGCACCAGCGTCTAAACCAACGATGGCAAGTCTTTCGTGACAGAAGATTGTGTTGTTGACAGTCTTGTTACCGGACCAATCTGGACCTCTGTGTCTGATTCTCTTGGAATATTGGAGTGCCTTATCCTTGAAGGACTGCACGTCTGGCAGGTTGTAAGCTGTGAAAATACCACACATCTTGACTAGATCACCGAATAAAGTTCAAGTGGGTTTGAAAATCGCCAAAATGAGTTTCTTAAATAGGGAAGTTGAGAGATAATTTAGTCATCGATGTGACTCAATTTTTCGTTGAAAAAAAAAAAAGTCGTTTGTTTGTAGCGATCCAATAAAATAATTTCGACGCACACGACCGTTGAAAAATTTTACAACGAAGAGGAAGGGGGCTCATAACCCAGAAGCGACCTTGTTGCTGGTCGACGGGACCCTTTTCTGTATTGTTTATGTCGACATAGCACTTTTATATCGACAGTGATAGCACGCTGGTAAACTTAATCCGCCCCGCCAAACGGCGCATTTTAATTTACAAAATTATAATTTGCCACACTCAATCTTCTCCTTTTAACTTTTTCTCCCCCTTGTCTCAACTTGTCTCTTTTCTTCTGCTTTGATGAAAAGAGTCTTTCCTTTACTCACCCGCCATTACACCCGGTTCTACTCAAACAAACGTATAATGGCACCTGTGGCACAGACCTTGAAGCCTCTTTTCGGCGAAATTGACAAACTTAAGTCTAACTTTGTTAGTCGTCTCTCTGAGGCAGTCGCCATCCCATCTGTTTCTGGTGATGAATCTCTCAGACCCAAAGTCTTTGAGATGGCCGATTTCCTCAAGGCTCAACTTGAAAAATTAGGTGCATCTGATATCCAGCTCAGACCTCTTGGAAAACAACCACCTCCAGTCGTTGACCCAGAACTTGAGCTACCACCGATCGTTCTTGCTAGATTCGGATCAGACCCAGCTAAAAAGACTGTTTTGGTTTACGGTCACTATGATGTCCAACCTGCTTTGCTTGAAGACGGTTGGGCTTCAGATCCTTTCAAGCTCGTTGAGAGAGAAGGTAAGCTTTACGGAAGAGGTTCTACCGATGACAAAGGTCCAGTCATTGGCTGGCTTAATGCCATTGAGGCTCACAAAAGTCTTGGAATTGAGCTCCCAGTGAACCTTGTTTGCTGTTTCGAAGGTATGGAGGAAAGTGGATCTCTCGGTCTCGATGAACTTGTTGCCCAAGAAGCAACTAAATATTTCAAGGGTGTCGATACCGTTTGTATTTCTGATAATTACTGGCTCGGAACTAAGAAACCAGTTCTCACATACGGTCTCAGAGGCTGCAGCTACTACACTGTTTCTGTCAAAGGTCCAGGTGCCGATTTGCACTCTGGTATCTTTGGTGGTGTTATTCACGAACCAATGACTGATCTTTTCAATGTTATGTCTCAACTCGTGGATACCCAAGGTAACATTTTGATCCCTGGAGTCAACGAAATGGTGGCTCCACTTACTGAGAAGGAGGAGTCGTTATATGAAGACATTGAGTTCGATGTTGACGAACTTAACATTGCCTCAGGTTCCGACACTGCCATTTACAAAGACAAGAAGAACATTCTCATGCACAGATGGAGATACCCTTCATTGTCATTGCACGGTGTTGAGGGTGCATTTTCTGGAGGAGGAGCCAAGACTGTGATCCCATCTAAAGTTATCGGTAAGTTTTCTATCAGAACTGTTCCAGACATGGACTCTAAGAAGCTTGATAAACTTGTTTTTGATTATGTTAAGGCTAAGTTTGCAGAATTGAAATCTCCAAACACTTTGGAAGTCGAACTTGTTCACGATGGTAACTACTGGGTGAGTGATCCATTCAATGATGCCTTCACTGCTGCCAAAAAGGCTACTAAATTGGTCTGGAATGTTGATCCAGACCTCACTAGAGAAGGTGGTTCGATTCCAATTACATTGACTTTTGAAGAACAACTCAAGACCAACGTTTTGTTGCTTCCAATGGGTAAGGGTGACGACGGTGCTCACTCAATTAATGAGAAGATTGACATGGCCAACTACATCGAAGGTGTCAAGACTTTGAGTGCTTACTTGCACTATTACGGTGCTGGTGTCGATAGTGAGTGAGTCGAGACTGACTGAAAAAAAAAATTTTGGAAATTTTTTTTTTCAAGAGATCAAATAAAAAAAAATAATTTAATATAAAAAAATATTCATTAAAATTAATTGTATTTATAATCATTGGTATCATCAATATTGTCATATTAGTCCACCGATATGAGTACAGATTACAAGAATCTGAAGAAATTACATACTGCTCTTCTACTTCTGAAAGGAGATTTGTTAGAAAATGATGTTCCATCTCCTCTTTTTCGTCCTGTCCATACCGTTGTGAACGGTCAATATCTCAAGTTTATGGATTTGGAACCATTCAAAACGCATGTTTTCCTCTGTCCAGACGTTTTGGAGCTTACAAACCAGTTTGTGTCAGGCTCCAGTGGGTTGAATGCAGCTGAGTATGTGAATGGACTTGTGAAATTGGTTGTAAACAACTTCAATAATGATGAGTATAAAAGCTCATATTTATTGATTGTTGCCGTGGTTTTATTGCAATCTTTTGTGGAAATGAACTTTACTGGTCCGCGTCTACCATTGGAGAACGAAGTTTGTGGGTTTTTGAGATTGTTGGAAGGTTCCAGAGCACAATTTTCAAGTCTTTTATCACTTTCTGGACAGCAACCATACCAGCTACTAGATCGTCCAGAGTTGTTGGTGATTTCGCTTAGATTATTGGAAATGGTTCAAGGGGCATCATGGAGTCTTGTTGGAACTCACCAGACCGAAGAACCAGACCGTGTGGTGGCCGAGTCGACTATTCCAACGCCTGATAGAGCCACCGGCGTAGTGGAAGCCTCAGTCTGTTGGTGGAGAGCGCGGGCTCTACAAGTTCAACAGGCTCTTTTTCACGAGGAAAACTCCATTGTGTCTGCTTTGAGTTTTGCACTGCTGTCTGGAGCGGTTCTGACAGCATTTATAGACGAGGCAATGGGTGGCTCCGAATTGAATAGAGCTCTCTTGGTGACGTATCATTTGGAAAGAGCGCGTAACGAGGTTTGCGCCAATGCAGAAACACAAGCGATGGAATCTTTGGCAAAAGCACAGACTGCTTCTGGTCTTGAGCTTATTTTGACTGGTTGCAAAGCCAAGATGACGCGATACCAACAGGAATCGGTGTCGTCATTAACTGTTTTGGCACGATCCCAGGAGTCTTTTGTGAGCTTTTGCGAGGAGAAGAAGGGAGCCTTTGATCCACAGGAGGTGAAGTTGAATGACGATTTGTTCTTGGAAAAGCCGCAGTACGATTCTGTTGGCGATGGCGCAGTTTTTGAGACAGAAGAAGGTGAACAGCTTGGAATCAAAAGAGTCAAGTTGGATCTTTCGGGTAGCATCGATGACGCCAGAATGCCGGTTGACAAGTTGCTTCCAATTGCTCCGAAAAGCGAGCTTATTCCAGAGAGTTTGAGATCATTAGATCCAAATGGGCAACCTGCGCTCGCAGGACTGGACTGTGTTCAACTTTTGCTGAGACTCGAGACCATTCGGGTGAACTCTCCTTCCAACAATAATCTGATCAACGAGGAATTAATTGCTCTTGCTCAACGTGTTCTGTTCTCGCCGCCAGGATCGGTGAACTGGTTGGTTTTCTCTAGGGGTCTTTGGCTGAGATCATTATTGGAGACTGCTCGTGCAAAAACCGTGGAACGTGGTGTGCTACAGCTGTATTCGCTGGTGGAAGAACTGGGTGTTACTTCTGAACAAACAGCACGTCTTTTCCCTAAGACCGAGGATGAAGAGAAGTTCACTGGAGAAATTATTGATTTCACAGTTGGAGATTCCGTTCAGCTTGCAAACGCTGCAAGACTCGGCTGTTTCTATGTGTTACCATTGCTTCCTAAATGGGCTATGGACACCACTTTGGCAGAGAAATTGATTGAGTTGGGTTCATTGAAATCTGCTCTCGAGATTTACGAAAGATTGCAGTTATGGACTGACGCCGCTCTTTGCTATGGGTCTACAGGTGATGAGGCTAAAGCCGAGGAGCTGATTTTACGTCAATTGGAACAAAATCCACAAGATGCTCGTGCTCTCTCTGTTCTCGGAGACATCAAACAGGACCCATCCTGTTGGATGAAAGCATGGGAGGTCGGCAGATATGCCAATGCCAAAAGATCACTTGCAAGATACTACTATAATCCACCAAAGGAGACTGGTCTCACTAGAGATTACAGGCAGGCAATCGACCACATGTTTGACTGCCTGAGTGCCAATCCATTGAATTTTGATAATTGGTATTTCTATGGGTGTCTTGGTCTCGAAGTTGATAACTATGAACTTGCTGCTGAAGCGTTCACCCGTTGTGTGTCATTGGATGAGACCAGTACCTATTCTTGGTCGAACCTAGCCTCAGCTCTGTTGAAGCTGGATAAAACCAAAGAAGCGTTTAGCGCACTACAAAAAGCCACGAATGCTGGCGATCAGAATAAGAAGTCGTGGAAAATTTGGGAGAACTACTTGATTGTGGCGGTCAAACTTGGACGTTGGGATGATGTTCTGTTTGCGTCGAGAACTCTACTGAACATTCGTAAAGAAACTGATGGTGACGGCTCGTTGGATATTCCGATCCTGGAGAAACTGGCCGATCTGTTGGTCTCAGAGCCTTACGCAGAGGACTCCAGACAGACACATTTCCAACGTTCGTGCGTGGATTTTGTCTGTAACATGGTCCCGTCTGTGGTGACTCACAGTGCTCGTTGTTGGAGAGTGGTGGCGAAAGTTGATCTATGGAGAGGTAAGCCTTGGCTGGCCCTCGAGGATTATGAAAAGGCATATCGTGCAGTGGTGAATTCACCAGATCTTTTAACGAGCGAAGATGCTTGGAACGAGGCTGTTGCCGCATGCGAGGATTTGGTTTCTGCGTATGAAAATTTCGGTGAACTTCCTGGTAAGCACGGTGCGGGAGATTTGGTCTGTAAGGACTGGAAGTTCAAGGCCAGATCGTCTGTGAGGTCGTTGATCAGTAAGGGAAAGGCAATGTGGGAGGATAGTGAAGGATATGAGAAGCTGGAGGAGTTAAAGGGGGAGTTAACAGGAAGATAAGATTGACGAGAGAGGGTGAACATGTGTTCTTGTCGTTCAACTTTGATAGATTAATAAAACTCACAAGATTCAAATAGAAACACTCTTGAGACTACAACTTACTAAAGTTTTGATGATTGTTAAATTTGTACTTCTTAGATAATGTAGGGAACGAGCGATGTGACAACGAGTCTGCTCTTCTCACTTCAATTGAGCAGCGAGACTCATTTACTCCTTTTCTTCGACCTCTTCTTTTCTCCCTTTCTTTTCTCCACCCGGTTGAACCCAGTAACCGGAACGTTTCCGCCACCCATCGCACTCTCTTTCACATCACTACCATCGTCACTTCCCTTCAACACAAAAGTGTTATAATCTGTAATCGATAGCATCAAAGTAAACCGGTTTCTAACTGTGACCCAACAACCGTAAGCGGCCGCAGGCAGCAGTTCTTCACTGAAAACTTTGTCGAGAAATTTGAGTAGATTCGAAACTGCAATTCTACTTGCATCTGAGTATTCGACCCTCAGTCCCCAAACGAAAATGTAGAAAATCAAAACATAGATCGATCCAACATCTTTGGCCTCTTTACAAAGTAACCCGATCACTGCCAAGTCAACGTGAGCAGAGATTAAAAGAAGGGGATATTCAATGTAGGCAATAAGGGGAGTGATTGCCATCGAAAAATGTTGATTTGGGAATGCTTCAACGATAACATAATTGGTTAAGTTTAAAAATGAATATGCTGCAAACGGGAAAATCTTTAGTAAATTTGCTGGTGTAGACAGCCATAAACACGAATAAACAAGCAAGTGGGTGTTCTCGGACTTCAAAATCTCTGTCAATGGAACCGGTGAATAATCCAAGTGATTGCTTTTGTAGCTGTTTGTTGGAGAGACGGCCGGACTCATAAGCTCTGGATCTAAAATATGTCTTCTGTAAACCACCAATGAGTAGGTCATAACAGATCCAATTAGCGAGAGCGTATACCATGGGAATGACATAAGAACCACATTTGCTGGGTTAATCAAGAAAAACGAGTACATTAGAGCACCGAAAAACGTAGTCATGTGAGAAAATACCCACACATACTGTAAACTGTCTGTTGGAATAATGCTCATCGTTGAGCGTATGATCTTTTTCCATGGAATTAAAGACAAGTAGTCCACAGCGGTATCAACAGCTTGACTCTTCATACTGGCACGTGGTAGCAACAAGGATTCAATAGCAAAGTTCTTTATTTAGTTGCGATGTGTTGTAAAACAAGTTACGATGAATAAATAGACGCTTACAAAAAGGGATCATTTGACTCCTTTTTTTTTATGAGGATCATTATAATTTTTTTAAGTGCGAATTTATTTACAGTATTAAATTATTTATTATCATTATCATTCCCGCTTGGAAGAGCACCACCTTCAATTTCGTCCCGTTTCAGATGATCTGGAGCATCCTTGGCGTGGTGTCCAATCAAACCTTTCAATTTTTCAGGGATGTCCTCGAACGCCAGATCGCTGGTGTCAGCACTGATACTCTCACCTTTAGATGCTAGGATGTCTTCGAGAGTGATCCGCTCGTCAGAAAAAATCTAGGGGTGTTAGTACTTCAAAAAGCGATTGAGGCGAGCCGTCAAACAACATCGTTATTCGACTGTCTCTGCAGTCATCCAGTATGGCTGTGCGATTGTTCCACTGGACGAATTTAGTAGCTTGCTACACTTACCTTCAAATGATCGGCAATCAGATGTCTGTTCTTGCACCCAGGACACTGGATCAATACCGTGCCTCCGGTATATGCTTGTTTCGAAAGAGTGTGACTCGAACGCGTGTCGCACTTCTTGCACGTGAAAGCCAACATCAACATTGGTTTATCAACTTTGAACTGTGCGATTTTGTTATCTGAAGAACACATACGCATTTGAGGGAGACGTCCTTGGCTCAAAGCCGCAGGCGCCAGCCGTCTTGCGTTCTGCACAGGTGCAAGTCTCCGTGACGCAAGTAATCCAAAAGTTCTCAGTGCTCTGGTGTACATTTCGCTTGGTTCAAAGAGCATACTGTTGATAGATGAAAGTTGAAGATTGGAAAAATTTGAAGTATATCAGTCATCTTAACATCTTTACACAGACTCAAATTTTTTTTTTTTGGAGCATTTGAAAAATTATTTAGAGATAGTTTCTCCATAATACAACTGCACATATAACACTCTATCAAGACAACCCCAGTTGCATCGGAAATGAGTGTACGGGTCTTGGGAGCACCCAAATTCCGCGGACTTATAACCCCGACAAGACTTTTATTGCGGCGAAATTATCGCAAACCTGCAGAGTATGATGATGAAGCGTTATTGAAAGATATAGCACAAGATAACGAAGATATAGAACATGGGCCCAAATACTGGCAAAAAGAATACAGTAAACGATTATCCAACATATCCAAAACCATAGATGAAACTTTAGAAAAGCATTTAGATGAAAATTTAGAACGAATCAAGAGTTATAATGAAACCAAATCATTAAGTCCCTTACAGAGAGTCCAGGTTGATCCCTCGAGAGATGACGTTAAATTTAGCACATTTTTCAAGAACCCATTACTATTGCAATGTTTGGAAAAATATCTTGGATCGAATCAACCAACAGAATTTCAAAAAAGGTTGTTTGCATTATCAAGTGGGTTTCTTAGTACAGTCGCCAAAGGAGACTCTGGATCTGGTCGGACGCTTTCTTTAATATGTCATGCTCTTTTCCTTCGAAGAAGAGCTGCTCGTGGACCTGGAATTTCTTCTCTCATAGTGGTGAAATCTACAGATCTAGTATTGAAGTACCAGCGAATAATAGGCGACATCTATTCACATCTTCCTGAAACGAAAAAAGCGAAAGATATGAGTACTTTGGCACAATTTTTGTACCGTTCGGATGCCGAAACAGAGAACAAACAACAAGAAATATTAGCGGAAACTCCATTGCCGCATATTCTTGTTACTACACCCCAAAGATTGCTGGATATTCTTTCAACGCGTGGAATGGACTATGTTAAGATAAATAGTCTACCATTTATCGCTGTTGACGATTTTGACAGTATGATTGACGAGAACACGCTGCTAAACTCATCGAAAGAGGCACCAGTGGTGAAATTGCTTAATTATGTCTTAAAATTACAGGATTATAAAAGAAGCCATAATGAACCTCATCCCCAAGTCATAATGACTGTATCGACTTCAACAAACGAATCACTTATCGCACAGCTCAAAGAAAAAACAGAATGGATTGATTGGTCCAAGTTCCATCTGCTAGGTTCATTTCAAGCCGAGAATGAACTTCCCCAAACAAATCTCATACCTTCGAACGTGGCAATGAGCTCAATTTTGATTCAACCACAGATCAGCTCTTCTAAAAAGAAGAAACTCAAAGTTCAGCTTTTCGATATGGAAGCTTTTGAGTATGGTGAACCATCAGATTGGAATGACAAATGTTTCAGAACACTCCGTGGACATGACTTGTATTATATGAGAAACAGGAAACTTCGTCGTGGTAAAATGTCTAATGAACTCAAACGAATTGAGCTTGAGGTTCTCATAACGGGCCTGATAAAGCTTCTGAAGAAAAAAACATTACAACAACGTTCCAAAAGGATCCTGGTCATTCATCCTGACGAAGTGAGTGGATTAACTGCAAAGAAGTTGATTGAAAAATCAGGTAGAGTTTGCAAAATCTTCTCAATCAAAGAGGACACTGAATTTTTCACGCAACCTTTTGAATTAGGAAAAGATCCACAATTGTTGCTCATTAACTCGAGTGCACTCACTGGACTCACTTTTGAAGGACTCGACACACAAATTGTCCTCGGAAATGACGCAATCAAAGGTCTGTCGAATTTTGTCTGCATCGGTGGACGATTCCGAAACCCGACAGGTTTAATCGATGATTCAGAATATTCCATGTTTGGAGAAGGAAATACACAAATCACAAACACTATTTTCTTGCTCAATTCTAAACTTGATTTCGAACATGCAGAGAGAAATTATATCGAGAGGCTTTGTATTAGAGCCGGATTGGTAAAACCAGTGGCTAGCATTGGTGTTTGTGAGTTCGATTTCGATAGAAATGGATATTCTGAAGAGTTTTCCACGTTGGGATATGAGATTGAGGCGGACTATTGAACCCAACCTAACTCACCTGTATATAGCATAGGCATGAATAAACTCTATTACGCATCCTCATTTCTAATGGAACTGATGATAGACTTGACAGCTTCATATTTCAAAGCCTCTACATCTTTATTATCGAGCGAGGTGCTTTCTTCTGCCACTTCCTCCTTTTTGTCAACACGAGTTTCGCCGAATTGAACCTCATCAGTCAGTAACATTTTGATTTTTGTTTCGATGTTTTCACATGTTTTTTCAATTTTGGCAATCACCTCATTGTCCTGATTGATTTTCTCTTCAATCTTGAGTATCAAACTTTCTCTAGATTGGTGTAGTCTGTAACTATTGAGGAGATGATGTAAATTAATGAGAATTATTCTTATATGTTCGATTTTTGTGAATGCAACGGGTGGGTTTTTCGCTAAAAGACCGACAAACTCCAAGAAATTGAGCAACAATGATTTCGTCATTTTCTTGAGTTCTTCAATACGCTCCTGTGTGAATATTTCTTCTTCCTCTTCGTTATCTGGAGCACTGTCGTACAACTGAACAATCCCCGACTCCTTGAGTGTGATGAATTTATCCTCAAAGTTCCAGACGTCACCAAACGACCGATAACTTGGCTTGTTTGGAGGACTTGGTGGTACTAGAAACCGTAGATCTTTGGTTGTTGAGATTATCTCATCTGCCTTGTCTTTATGTTGTTGGCGTAATTTCTTCACCTGCGCCACGTTCTCGTTGGTGAAAAAACGAATGTACGGAGGCGGTGGTGGATACAGCGACGACACCG
Organism: Ogataea neopini; assembly: GCA_030578575.1. Lineage (NCBI taxonomy): Eukaryota > Fungi > Ascomycota > Pichiomycetes > Pichiales > Pichiaceae > Ogataea > Ogataea neopini. The sequence continues at coordinate 1,432,095 of JAJMSO010000001.1, forward strand.
TGTCCATGTGATTGTCGGTCATGGTGATTTCAATTGGCAAGGGGGGAAGACGAAGAGGGGAAAAACAAGATGATGAGAATTTTATTGAGATTATTTTTTTTTTCTTGTCAAGTGGGAACAAAATAAGTGTTTTTCCTCATACTCGAGTTATAGTTGTTTCCTACAAAAGAACTGATTTAGCACCGATCAACTAACATCACAATGTCTGCTGATCAGATGGACATCGATACACCGGGTAAGTATGATGGGCTTCTGTGGTTAATTAACTCGGATCATTCTAACATTTGCCTTCAGTCGAACAGGTTGAAACACCAACAACAACCAAACCAAAGAAGAAACGGTTTGAAGTGAAGAGATGGACGGCAGTGGCATTCTGGACGTGGGACCAAAACAATGAGACATGTGCGATTTGCAGAAACCATTTGATGGAGCCATGTATCGAGTGCAGCTCGTCTGCCACAGCAGCAGCCAGAGGCACAGCCAGAGTCAATTGTCCAAGGGCGGTGGGTACTTGTAACCACTCATTCCATTTGCATTGTATTGAAACGTGGATTGTCAAGAGGAACTCCTGTCCGTTGGATAACTCGGAGTGGAGCGTTAAAGAGCTGTTGAAGAGCTGATTGGCAGGCTAAGCGGGCCGTGAGTGACCGGAGAAGCATGTGATTCGTCGTGGGTGACACGAGCTCACTTGCTGGGAGTGGTTGCCGGAGCAGCTTGTGACGTGGAGCGGTGTTTTTCATTGAACACGGGAAAAGGAAAGCTGATTTTGAGAGCGAGGAATAACGAGCAACCGAATCCCTTGGTCGGTTAGAATCGAAGTAATGATAAGTAGTGGAATGAATGAGAATAGTTTTACGACGAGCGAAGCGGTTGGTGGGAGGCTTGCGGAGTGAATGAGTTACTGGCTAGCGAGAGTCTTGTCGAGTGACTAACTCTTTTGCCTGTCATTTTCTAGTGAGATGCAACCGAATTGCAAAAAAATAGCAACCAAATTCTCTTTATTTACAACAGACATTTGGTAACTCAAGCCGTGTGATAACGGCAGAAAGAACATGATTTTTCGCTCTACTCTGGTAGCTGTGAAGCCTGTCACTCTCAAACCGGCTGTGCTAGTCAGTGCTGACAAATAAATGGAGTACAATTCGATTCGAACGTCGCATGCACGTCGTTTGTCTATAAAAAAATACATTACACTGATTCTATATATCTATTAACACGGTCTATTAGGAAGCACACCTCGGTCTTCACGTACGAGTGGCGAGATAGGCACTCAAACAGCTCATCCGTCACTGTTTACTTTCTCAACAACTTCCACACCTCCTTGAACGAATCAAACAAGTTACAGGATTCTCCCTCAAACAAGTTTAAACCAGTCAACTCACGCTTCAGCATCTCCAACTTCAACATGAACTTGATGACATCAGAGTCTGTAACTTCTCTTCCGGCAAAGAATTCCGACAACTCAACAATCTTAGGATCAGTCTTGACATCGTAAGCTTTTGGAATTTGTCCAAGAGTTCTGAGATAATTACTTCTGTTGTAAATACGGGTAAAAATTGCAAGCTCCGTATAGTACTTCTCTTTACGAGCTTGAACGTCAGCACTGCCTTCTTCAGAAACTGGGCTCTTAGAATCAACGTGGTCGTTGAGTTGCTAATTTTGTTAGTATTTGATGAAACAGCAGGCAAATGGCCAGCAAACGAAGAGTAGAGCGTGTTGTGCTAGTCACCGTCCTAACTCCATAGTAGAAACAGCCAGAAGGGTGGGAACTTAACCACAAACATCAACTCTGTGCGAGTCATTTATGTGATTCAAATCATCTAAGCCACCCAACACCCTCACTGGACCCTTTATCCTCTCTCGTCGTCCCTTCGTCCTCTCTTGTCAACTTTCGCCGTCTCTCGTCGTTCGCTCATAGCCACCCTACTCGCATTGATGAGTTGCTTCACTCGTCATCCTCGATCAGCACATCTACTCACCTTAATAGCTTTAAACAAGTCTGGGTATTGGAAAACACTCAACATCTCGATACTCTGTAATACTACCTCCCTTGAAGGACCCTATTCTCGTAGTATTGAAAAATTATCGGTTCTCGGAGAAAAAAATTGTGAAAAAAAAATAAAAATAACCTGGGGAACTTTTTCAATTCCTCGACGAATCGGGAAAACTCATCGAGGCTGTGCAAAAAGCCTCGTAGAGACACAAAACGGTAGAACCCGTGAAAATAGCATAACAGAGAAGTATAAATAACAAAACCATAAGCAACCAACCAACAATCAAACAACCTGACAATGTGACCAATCAAACAATTAACCAATTAACTAACCAACAACCCAAATGTATCAATAAATAACCATGAACCCTTACTCACTCACTCATAAACTCTCTCAACTGTCTCAAAAACCACACTTTTTATTACATCGTCTCCCGAACAGGCTCCATACTGTTTCCAAACGCGATCCTCATCCTCGTTTGCAGTAGCCTCAAGCAACCTTTTCAACTCCTGAATTTGAAGATAATTCCCTCTCATAACTATGTAGATCAGAACCAGTGTAAGGATGTCTATGCCCAGCATCAAAAATATCAACTGTGGAGTATTAAACAGGCAAACAAGTGAACTTACATCCGTTCCCAGCATCGCAAGACATAAAGAAACACCTAGTACAACAGATTCTGTAAAGTAGTACGGTATAGAAATCCCAACGACATTTTTGGTTCGATAAATTCGAACACATTGAACTAACTTGGATAGAAAAGAGAAAATTAACCCAATAACGTAAATCAATTGTAATGTTTGTAAAGGTTTCGGAACTTGTTTCATCCCAATTGACTCGGCATTTGAAGGAACAGGAGAAATTGCTAGTAATGTGGCTAGAACAGGAGCACTTTGAGGAAACAGTGACGCAAGGAAGGTTCCGGATGGCGGCCCATTGATTGAAAACATCTCATCGTGCGTAAAAAATGGCTCTAGACTCGGAGTATAATGCTTATGTAACTGATTTGGAGAAACCAAATAGCTGGTCCCAATGTTGGGAGATTGGTTGTACTCGTTTGTGAAGTTGTAAAAAGGTGATCTTGAATTTTGAAGCACGAATGGTGGCTGTTGGATATTTGACTCAAGACCATCCGGTGTAGAGGTGTCCTTGACCAGTCTAAATTTAAGACATTGCAAAACGATGAGACAATCAAGTAAAAGCCTTACGAGCATTGAAGACATGTTGACAAAGGCTTTTGAAGCACCATCGCGAAAATCACTAACATAAATCACCAACGCAAAACATGAACTAAACCATTCCAATGCAACAGATACATTCGACAGGTTCATGAATTTGACATACTGAGAATTGGTCAGTACTCGCAAACCAATAGCTAATTGTAACGTTGGAAGTAAACCATATACGACGCTACAAACGGACAATAGAACGTTTGAGGTGGTATCGATTTGCATGTTTTCATGTGATTAAAAGAGTTGATACCAAGTAATTGAATAAGTTGTTGTGTCTCTGTTTTTTGTTGCTTTTCTGTTGATCTTATCGTCACCAACTTCAAATGGACAAGAAGTAGGAACCGCCAACATCCAAACGCTGCAAAAATGGCAGCATTCTGCTGGCAGATAAGCAATATGCAGGTCTTATCTTTGTTTGGTCGGGGCCAGTTTGTTCTTATCGGGTTTAAATACCCTCGTGGCTGGGATTTTCGAGGGGAACGGTTGCCTGGCGGGTGCGCGGGATAGTACGGTGACTTTCGGCAAGATTAAAAAAACACAGTGCCACTGATTGGCGGTGGTACTGTGGCTGATGGACGACAATTGACGTAATTTTCTTATCAGTTAATCTGGAATGTTTCTTATCTTGCGGTTGAGTCGTGCGACGATCGGCCAGGTAGCGGAAACGGAAACGGAAAACATTTTTCTGGACAAAATAGCTTCATCAAGCCGGGTAATTTTAGTAAACGGTTAACACCGGGTGGCGGCAAGCAGCCGTGGCTGTGAGTAATGTGGCGCAGTCTGAATAGTTATGAATTTACGCCTCGCTGGTTTGTTTTTTGTCTTAAATTATTCTAGTTATTTCTGTTTACTTGTTAGCAAGATAGATTTAATTTCAGCCAATCAACAACACTACCTTCGTACCACTCATATCAAGACAATCAATCTTATTTCCGATTGATAGTTCACGTGATTGAGCTTTTGTGTTTGTGTTGAGTTTGTGTTTTTCTTTGTCTACAAGTTAAAGACACACCATTCCACAAGATGGATGAGACGCTGATTCAAACAATTAACAAGTTACAGGACGCACTTGCTCCTTTAGGCAGTGGGTCGACATCTCCTGTTGATCTCCCTCAAATCACAGTGGTTGGTTCTCAATCATCGGGTAAATCTTCTGTTTTGGAGAATATCGTTGGTCGTGAATTCTTACCAAGAGGTACTGGTATTGTTACCCGGAGACCGTTGGTTTTGCAATTGATCAACAGAAGATCCAACAGCGCTCAGAGTGCCAGTTCTAGTGACTTGATTGACATCCAGGCTACTGATAAAGATGGAAATAAGACTGAAAATAATGCTGAAGAGTGGGGTGAATTTTTACACTTACCAGGTAAGAAATTCTACAACTTTGATGAAATTAGAGATGAAATTGTGAGAGAAACTGAGGCAAAGACTGGTAAGAATGCTGGTATCTCATCAGTTCCAATTAACTTGAGAATTTACTCACCACATGTTCTCACATTAACTTTAGTTGATCTTCCGGGACTTACTAAAGTTCCAGTTGGAGATCAGCCAAAGGACATTGAAAAGCAAATTAGAGACATGTTGATGAAGTTTATTTCCAAGCCAAATGCAATCATTCTTGCTGTCAATGCTGCCAATCAAGATCTTGCCAATTCTGATGGTTTGAAATTGGCTAGAGAAGTTGATCCAGAAGGTCTCAGAACTATCGGTGTTTTAACGAAGGTTGATTTGATGGATCAAGGAACTGATGTTATTGATATCTTGGCCGGAAGAGTCATTCCGTTGAGATCAGGATATGTCCCTGTGATCAATAGAGGTCAAAAGGATATAGAAAACCACAAAACTATCAGGGAAGCTTTGAATGATGAGAGAAGATTTTTCGAAGGACACCCTTCATACAGTTCAAAGGCTCACTATTGTGGTACTCCATATTTGGCAAAGAAATTGAATGCTATCCTGTTGAACCATATTAGAACCACGTTACCAGATATCAAAGCTAGAATCGAAGCTGCATTAAAGAAATATCAGCAAGAATTACAAGCTCTCGGTCCAGAAATGGCCGAATCTCCAAGTTCTATTGTCTTGAGTGTTATTACAGACTTCTGTAATGATTACAATGGAATATTAGATGGTCAAACTAAAGATATATCATCGAATGAATTGAGTGGTGGTGCAAGAATCAGTTTTGTTTTCCATGAAATTTTCAAAAATGGTGTTTATGCTTTGGACCCATTCGATCAAATCAAAGATGCAGACATCAGAACCATTGTTTACAATGCATCTGGTTCTGCTCCTTCGTTGTTTGTTGGAACTCAAGCATTTGAAGTTCTTGTAAAACAACAGATTCAAAGATTCCAAGATCCATCGTTGAGATGTATCACTTTGGTTTTCGATGAACTTGTCAGAATTTTATCGCAAATTCTCGCACAACCAGAGTATGCGAGATATCCAGGGTTGAAAGAACAGATCTCACAAATTTTCATCCAATATCTCAGGGAATCTGTTGTTCCAACCAACAGTTTTGTTAGTGATATTATCAAGTCTGAGCAAACTTATATCAACACTGCTCATCCTGATTTATTGAAAGGTTCTCACGCCTTAGCAATGGTTCAAGAGAAGTTACATCCAACACCAGTTCAAGTTGATCCAAAGACCGGTAAACCATTACCTCAAGCTGCACAGGCTGCACCAGCGCAACAGGCCATTGCTGAGGACGATAAAGGTTCATTCTTTGGTGGATTTTTCTCTTCAAAGAATAAAAAGAGATTGGCTGCCATGGAACCACCTCCAAATGTTTTGAAAGCCACTGGTCAAATGACCGACAGAGAGACCCAAGAGACTGAGGTTATCAAGCTTCTGATCCAATCTTACTTCAACATCGTTAAGAAGACTGTTGCGGACTTGATTCCAAAGGCTGTTATGTTGAAATTAATTCAAAATTCAAAGAATGAGATTCAAAAGGTTCTATTGGAGAAGTTGTATGGAAACAGAGATTTGGATGGTCTGGTTAAGGAGAATGAGATTACTATTGCCAGACGTAAGGAGTGTAAGAAGATGGTGGAGGTGTTGAGACATGCTTCGGAGATTGTCTCGACTGTTTGAGCAATTGACGACTCAAGCGAGTGACCAGCAAACCGAGTCATATCCTCTACCAATAACGGTTTTTTTTTCAACTCTTTATTGTTGAACAGTGCTTATCTTATTTGTCTTTGTCTATATTATCTAGCTATAATCAAAATTATATAATGTTACAAACGACGAGCTAAACAAGCCGTTCGTCCACTGGTTGAACCTCAAATGTGTCAACTTGCTCGTCTGGTGCGAGGCGTGGCGAGTATGTCAACAATATCTGTAGGCTTCCACAAAGCAGGACTGATATGGTCGGAGGGGAACCTTTGAGTCGTACAGTTCGTAAAATACAGCTGAGCTGGTTGGTTGCGGCTAGAATGCGCGACGATGGACGACGCGAGCTACTATTCCGACGTTCGTCCCCCGTCCCTCGATTGTCGCGAGCTTACGTAATTTTCCCCCTCCTCCAGTGGCGAAATAAAAATGTTAAAAACATCATCCGAGATACCTCACAATTCTTTACGGTCTCCCTTCTCATAATTAACACACAACTTATCAAGACAGCATCGGGTCACTTGAAAATGACCACACTTTGTAGACGGCCGGTTACCCGGGTGTTGAAGGATAGAGTGGTATTGTTTGCGGGATGTGCTAGAAGTGGTACGCAAACCAATATCAAACGGTCCTTGGCCTGTTTTGGAACGTTGACTAACCAGCGTTCGAGATTGCAACCATATAACCAGGCTGGTCGCGTGCTTCCTGTCAAATTTATCAGGTACAACTCATCACAGCCAGAAAATGACGACAAAAAATACAATGCTAAGGGAGAAAGAGAACTTTCGTCTGAAGAGGCTGAACTCCTGCTAGCTGAACTCAAGAAAATATGGTCAAACACCTCACTCAGTGAGGTTGAAAGCAAAGCAAAAATGAAGAAACTTTTTGATGAGTACGAGATTGGTGGATTGATTTCACCTTCATCTACTAAAATGATTAATGTGATTTTAACGGACGAATCTGCTACTATGGCTGGTAAAAAAATGGAAAATGTTCAAAGATTCCATAAAGCGTTGATGGATTATCACTTGGAGAAACAAATGGATTCAAATGGGCCTTTTGACAATAGGTTCAACCCGCCACCGGAAGACGGACAAGATTCCAAGAATGGAGAGATTCCACCGGGTTTAAATGGACCTAATGGAGGTCTTAGGCCTGATGTTCTGCTGCTTTGGTTCTCTACAGCAGCTCTTACATACTACGTGTTCTCACTAGAATCGCATGAGAAGGAAATCACTTATCAAGATTTTAGAACTTCACTTTTGGATAAAGGATACGTTGAAAAGTTGATTGTGGTTAATAACAATCTTGTTAGAGTTGTTTTGAATGACTTGGGCAAGAACCAACCTGTTCACGATTCAAGAGTTGAATATTACTTCACCATTGGCTCAGTTTTGAACTTCGAAGAGAAGTTGAAGAAAGCACAGGAGGAAAATCATGTTAGTGAAGACTTGATGGTTCCGGTTGTCTATGTTCAGAACGCTTCGATGATGAAAGCAGTCTACAACATGTTGCCAACACTTTTATTATTTGGATTCATCTTCTGGTCAACTAAAAAGATGTTGAAGAGCGGCGGTGGAATTGGTGGTGGTCTGTTCGGTGGAAACAAAGACAGATTCAAGAAATTCAATGCTGAGAAAAACGTTAAGATTAAGTTTGATGATGTTGCCGGTTGTGATGAAGCCAAAGAAGAAATTATGGAGTTTGTCAAGTTCCTGAAACATCCTGAAAAGTATGAAAATCTGGGTGCTAAGATCCCAAGAGGTGCCGTTTTATCTGGTCCTCCAGGTACTGGTAAGACACTCTTAGCCAAAGCAACTGCAGGAGAAGCAGGAGTTCCATTTTATTCGGTTTCCGGGTCTGAATTTGTTGAAATGTTTGTTGGTGTTGGTGCATCGAGAGTTCGTGATTTATTCAAGACCGCCAGAGAGAATGCTCCATCTATTATTTTTGTTGATGAGATTGATGCAATTGGAAAATCAAGATCAAAAGGTAAAGCCGCCGGTAGTAATGATGAAAGAGAGAATACATTGAATCAACTGTTGGTGGAAATGGATGGTTTCTCAACTTCTGATTATGTTGTTGTCTTGGCAGGTACTAACCGTGGAGATGTTTTAGATCCTGCATTATTGAGACCTGGAAGATTTGATCGTAAGATTTACCTAGACAATCCAGAATTAGAGGGCCGTAAGGCAATTTTCGAAGTTCATTTGAAGAAAATCAAGTTGTCTGATGACTGCGATTTGGAAGATTTGAAAGGAAGATTGGCAACGTTGACACCGGGATTTTCAGGTGCTGATATTTCCAACTGTTGTAACGAAGCTGCATTGATTGCTGCTAGACACAACGAAGAATCTGTCAAGTTGCACGATTTCGAACAAGCAATTGAAAGAGTTATTGCAGGTTTAGAAAAAAAATCGAAGTTACTTTCACCAAATGAGAAGAAGATTGTTGCTTATCATGAAGCTGGTCATGCCATTTGTGGATGGTTCTTAGAATATGCCGATCCATTGTTGAAGGTTTCGATTGTTCCAAGAGGACAAGGTGCTTTGGGTTACGCACAGTATCTACCACCTGATATCTCACTTTACAGTACCCAGAAGTTGTTGGATAGAATGACCATGACTTTAGGAGGTAGAGTTTCTGAAGAGCTTCATTTCAATTCGGTCACCAGTGGTGGATCTGATGATTTCGAGAAAGTGACGAATCTCGCACAAAAAATGGTGATTGAGTGTGGTATGTCGCCAAAGGTTGGTTTGGTTAACTACAATATTGATCGTGGTAATGATATGACCAAACCTTTCAGTGACAAGACTTCTTCTTTGATTGATTCTGAGATTCACAGACTGGTTGATGAATCGTATCAGAGATGTAAGAATCTGTTGATCGAGAAGAAAGAGGAGGTTAGACTTGTTGCTGAGGAGCTTTTGACGAAGGAAATGATCACGCGAGAGGATATGATTAGATTGTTGGGCAAGAGACCGTTCCCTAACAGAAACGATGCTTTCGACTTGTACCTTGCCGACAAGGAGAAGGAGGGCGTGAAGGTGGAGAAGGAAGAGAAGGCGGAGAAGGAAGAGAAGGAGGAGAAGGAGGAGAAGGAGGAGAAGGAGGAGAAGGAGGAGAAGGAGGAAGGTTCTGATGAGTCGGAACCAATAGATAAAAAATAAACGTTTGTCCTGTTCATAGTTAAAGTTTAAGCAAGTTATATGAAAAGATTGTAGACTGAGTGGTACAAATTTATAAGGTAAATATTTGATATGACTGTAATTTCTTGAGAATTTAGCTATGAATGAGGGAGTGGCATAACAAGGTACGAGCTGCTGATAGCTTCCAAGAGCGGGAACACGCACTGAATGACTCGCTGAGCGACTCGCTTCGCTTGTCATTTGCTCGTTCAATAATCACCAAAGATAGAAACACTCAATCCAAATCCTGGCTTGCCCTCACCGACTCCCGAGACTGGCAGCTTATAATACAAATTGCAATCGGCAACGTTGCCGACCTTATAAGTCAAACCAACGTTACAACCCGACTTAACCTGCTTCCAATTCTTACCGACCTCTACGAGACCAGCAAGCAAACCTTCGGAAGAATTCAAGAGTTCGCCACCATTCCATCCCAAATAGAGTCTGAGAGGACTTGTAGGGTTGACGAACAAAAATCTTGAGAGTAGTTTGACGTCAAAACTAACGTAGGAAAGGCCGCCGATTTTTGGATCGGTTGAGTCTGAAGCGACTGTTTTTGGCGTCGATAGTCCCAATTTTTTGTAACCGGCAACATCAACGTAGAATTTATCCTGATAATGAATTGTCTTGGATGATTGTGACAAGTTCAATAAATGACCAAGACCCAGTTGACAGTCTAAAGTGAGTCCATTTTGGAAAATAGACTTGACGTATTGTAAAGTTGCCTCACCTTTGTAGAATTTTTCATCATTTTTTTTATTTTCATTAATGTTTGAAAAACCAGTAAGCTCATTCTTCAATGAGATGTTGAATCCATTGAGTGCAAGTCTACCTTGAGAAGATGGAAGATACGACAACGAATTCAGCGAAGCATTGACCAAAATTGCTTCTTTCATGTGGTCGCCTGCATAAGTCTTGACCTCATCGTTTGCGGAGTCATTGACTTGTAAAGTTGTTCTTTTTTCTAAGGAAATTCCACCAAGATAGTTAGCTTTGGCAAATCCGCCACATGTCTTGATAACAGACTCCTTTTCAATACCAAAAATACCAGACGTCACCCATTGTTGTTCTGATTGGTAACTTGGATTGTTGGAACGAGATATGAGTCCTTGTGTGAACAACTTAAGTGAGGTGTTGACCATTGGGGCTTTATAGAGGAAACTCAACACTTTACCTTGAGACTCTGGAATCAGACTATCGGCAGCTGTAATTTGCAAGTACTCTGCATTTCCAAAAGTATTGAGGTTGGAGTAGTTCAAAAGTAAAGTGTTACCCTCGTTTGTGTGGGTCGATCCAACAGTCAAATGAGACAGTTTTTTCGGTTTCAACTGAATCTTGGTGGTGAGACTAATTGGTGGGTTGGTTATTGCCGGATTGCAAACGACCTTGGCGTCTTCGGCTTGTTCAACAGAAACGCTCACGTCGTCAAAACAGTTAGTGTAGAGGAAGTTTTGAAGTGAAAGGTCACATTTTTTAATCAATTGGTCAACTGTGAGGTCAGCAGTACTAAGTAATGGTGATAAAAGTTTGTTGAAGAAATTGTCACTGAAATCTTCACCGCCAGTCACCTTCACAGCAGTCAAATTGACCGCTTGGGTTCTGTTTTCCTCAATGATGTCAAGGACGGACGGGGTGTATGACATGATGCGCTGGTGGGTGCAGAGGGGACGGAAAGGGATGGTGAAGAGTTTGTCCAATCATGAAATTGTTTTCACGAGCCAGCGAGGAGCGACGAGCGACGCGAGTCGTTCGAAGAAATTTTTATATGAGCATCGACGCGTCGGTCGACCCAAGAGCATTCTAGTGTGGAGCCACGCCATTCCAAGGCCAGTGGTCTCAGATTACCTGCTTCTACTCCAGTCTTTCTGAGTTACTCTGCACGTGATTCGCTTTTTTCAGGTTCGTTCTTCCATACACAAAAAATCCTATATATATTTCAAATGGCTCTTGGTAGCATGAAAATTGCACGCAATTTTCCAAACAAATTGATCGATCGTCTCGCTTTGCACGTCACTTTTCCCCTTTGAGCCCAAGAATGCCCGGCTTTTCCACAATCAGAGAACGTACTCCCCATTTGCTCTCTCGATGTGCTCGTGGACCACCTTGTTCTCTGCCTCCCTCTGATACTTTGCCTCCAGTTCTCTCTGTCTCTCATAGATACTCTCTCTTGCCTTCTGCAAAGTCTCCTCTTCAACCAATTTGATGCTGTACTCCAAAAACACCTCAACGCCTCTCTTTTTCAGCTCTTCGATACTCTCGACACCCTCAACCTTGCTCAAGTCTAGCTCATCAATTGGCCTGAACGTAACAACAATATCGTCTTTGACAGCAAAGACAGAATCATCCTTGGTGTATGGACATTCAGAGTCGTAGATCTGGGTCACCAATGAATGATAGGTTGGAGATGAGACTCTCCAGTGGATATGAGAAGGTCTGTTTGGATGACGGTCCATTAATTGTAGCAGAAGGCCTGCAGGACCGTCGTACGGAATCGGATATGATGTTGGTTTCAAACAAACCGCACTGAAATAACCGGTTTCCGTTGTGTGGAAAGTACCCCGCAAATTGTACTCCGGTTGGTCAGGGTCCTGTTGTTCATACAGACCGTTCGGAGCACAGTGCCAAATCTCGACTTTGGCGTTCTCGAGCGGGTTACCCTCAACGTCGAGCACTTTTCCATATAAATAACATTTTGTACCGCCAACTTCCTTCTGAATAATGGACTCGCCGTTTTTGTAGACAGGGGAATTTTCACGGTAGAATGGGCCCAAAATGGCAGATGAAGTCTGGCTCGATTCATCGACTGAATGAGTCTGTGAATCAACAAGCGCCTCGAGTCCCAAAACGTCAGAGACAAGAATACCTTCGTTTCTCTTGTCGCTACTCATTTGGCCGATCTGGTTGATGAAGTCGACCGCCCACATCCATTCTTCGGTGGTTATGAAGTTCTCCCTTGTGAAATCATGGATGTGCTGGATCAATGAACCCAACACTCTGCGTGCTTTTGGTGTGGCTTTAGGACCAAACGATCCAATAACTTTATCGGTGAACTCTTGAGACATTACTTGTTTGTTTGTGTGCATCACATTTCAACTACCAACAATTGGTTAGTTTGCCAGATATTTATATCTGTGCAATCTTATTAACACGGACTTGTACCCCGGTGACTTTCCCCACATTTGAGCCGTCGCGCCGCATGCAAAATTCCGTCCTCGTCGGAATTGTGTCGGAGCAGTCACTGAGAGGGGCACGTTAAACTGGATCGAGGCAGAGAGTGTGCAGTGAGTGAAGCTAGTGGTGAAGTAGTGGATCGGAGTCGGAATTGTGTTTCCTCTGCCCCGCTGGATCGTACGATGTCGGCACGGACACCGAACAACGAGCAAACGGCTAGCGAAGCGAGTTCGTTAGCAACAGTGACCAATATCGGGAGCAACATCGGGAGCAGCACTAAAATAGATACTTCTCTCGTGGAGCTTCTTCCCTAGAGCTTCCTGTGGAGCTTCCCGTAGAGCTTTCTCCGTACTGCATGTTCTCGCTGCTAAAGAAGAAACGACACGAACCATCTAACTACGCATGCCGATAATTACTGCGATATACAGCTGAGACCAACAGAACCTGAATACACTGCCACATGTATTGATGATACTTATTACGTAACTTAAGATTAGTGCCGAAAGAATGTCGCTGTCCGTTGCATTGCGCGACACTAGTCGTGGTAGCAGGATCAAAGGTGGCCGACCACTGCTTACCAGTCTAGCAGGCAATTGTGGCAATGATAAAAGACGTGTGCGAGACGTACCCATGGCCCAGCTCACTCGTCACTCCACCACTCCGGCTTGTCCCAGCCGTTCGGCCGACTTTCACAATTAAACCCGTTCCTCGTCCTCTCCATCTTCACCACCGGCTTCAAGACCTTGATTGTTCCCTTGAATCCCTCACTGTACCACTCGTCCATGTACTTGAGGTCGCCGTCAAACAGGTCCGGTTTGAACCTCTGCATACTCTTCAAACAGGTCTTGGAGATCTTGTCCACGGAGTCGTAGTATCGCAGTTGGAAAACCTCCGGCAGCTGTCTGGATCTGATCTTGTCCCACACATCGTCCGGATACAACCCTTGTCTGAGCAGCAGCAGGTCGTACTGGACCAAAGACGACTTGCACCAGTAACTTCCACCGGTCTCCGCACGCTTGTGAACGGCATCCAAAACGGCAATGGCTACCATACAGCCTGTTCCGTAATCGCTCATCGGGAATGGTGGAACCATCGGCTCGTTATTCTCTGGGCAAAGCGCTGTTCCGTGCGCCCATGCCACGCCAGAGTAACAATCCGCAATCTGTTGCCAGCCAGGCCGTCCAGAGTACGGACCGTCAAACCCAAAACAGTTTTCCGACGCGTAGATGTAGCCCTTTCCACGTTTCTTACCCAGCTCAGCCAGCTGTTGAGGCCCGTATCCAAGCCTCGAAATAGCACCGGCTCTGTACCCGTCGAGCACAATGTCGGCGTCCTGCAGCAGCTCTTCGAACTTCACCCTGTCCTTCTGGTCTTTCAAATTGAGATCGCAGCAGTGCTTGCCCATGTTTCCGTCAACTTGAAAGAACGGAACGTCGGGAAGATGAGCCGAGTCAGTCACTTTCAATACCTGTGCACCGTACTCTGCGAGAATACGTCCGATGGTAGGTCCGGCAATGATCCGACAGAGCTCGAGCACCTTGACTCCCTTCAAAATTTGCGGCTTGCCAACTCCCGCACTAATGGCACAGTACGGAACAGGAGGCGTGGTGTCCTCTAGCTGGTCCACCTCCCAGTAAGGAGTGTTCTGGGTCACCTTGCCCTGCGGGGTCTCGACAAACTCCTCGAATTTAATGGCCTCAACACCTGCCTGGCGGTTCTTCGCGTTCAATTCCTCGAGCTCCGCAACAGTGAACTTCTCGACCGCGTTTTGGATGTACTTCACCACATCCATGTACTCGACAACCTCGTCGTTGTATCCCGGAAGTCCAATCATGTTGAGTGTGGTGGTAGCCTCGAGCGAGCCGTGAATGTGGTAGTACCGACCGTCTTTGGTGCGGTACAGATTGGCGCTCATTCTGCGGTAAGTGATCGACTGCGCCTGGTTGAGGTCGGTGTTCTTCAGCTTGGTGACGACTTTCTTATCAAGCTTGGTCATGCCGTCGACCGACGCCAGATATGCCATGAACAGAAACATGAGCGCATGTTGTAAGTCGATCTCGATCGCGTTCGACTCGATCCCGAATCTCTGGCGTGCAATCCGCTGTGCGCTTAGAGCTTCAATGGTTTTGAGAGCAGCAGAAACTTCACACTCCTTGAGTCTACATGGCAGAACTAGCTGATCTGACTGTTCGTTGGTGTATTTGACTGAATCGACTAGATCGGCAAACTCAGCAGGCAGCGAAAGTCCCGTGTCGGCCAGCAGCTCGCCGACAATCCGTCTGGTTTCGCTTGTTTGCGAGTAGGCAGTAAAAGTCATGTTGCTGGGCCAAGCTGTTGGGATGGTGAATTTGGATCTGGGGATGTCTGGGGGGTTATATAGGCCTGTGGAATATTTCCGAATTGTGGGGAAGTCGGAAAAGTGGCAGCGAGTCGAGTAAAGCGAGCGAAGCGAGCGAAGCAAGTTATTTCGCCACCTGCCCTTCTCGCCGTCTCGTCTTCGCGTCGCTTACTCATCTCGTCTCTACGCAATTGCTCAACCTCAGCAAACAATCAACCATCATTACACAACTGGCTCCCCGGGTCCCTCCTCCCGCTGCTCTCTCCTCTCCATATAGTTCGCGAAAAAAGTTAATCAAGGTCCTTCGGGACATTTGGTCAATCGAAAAAATACAGAGAAGATTAGCATGGCCCCTGCATAAGGATGACACGCTTTACAAAGAGATCTTATCATTTTTTTTGCGAATTGCGGACAAACATAGACTGATGAGCTTTATCACCACCCTCAGCCCTTTTGGACTCTCGTATGCCACCATAAAACACCTACAATCGTCTGAAACCCTCCCCATTGGGTTCGCCCAGGTTCGATTCTCGCTGTTGCAAAAACTTTTTTTTCCGCGAGTCACCGCCCGTACCCCTTGCACCTGCACCCCTGCACGGCTGGTTTTAGTATCTTTTTTTCATCCAAACTTTATCTAAATTGTTTGTTAATAGGCAGAATTATGGTTCATTGCTATTATTAAGTCAGCATTCTCCACCCATTTTTTCCATTCAAGCAGCCCAATCCAACACCAATGGACGAATACCTTTCTCGAGAAAACGTGCCGAGCTTTTTGAAGCCGCCTCCGATGTTCCCGGCGTTCTCCCGAGTGGCACTCGAGGATCCATCCACATCGTCATTACCGCAGTACTCCAGGTACGCACATTATTTTGGCAGACTCAACACAGATGGAATGTTGTACGAAGCCAAATACGATTCTTCAACATCCAACTACTACAAAAAACATAATGTTTACGAGCCTTTGCTTACCGGCGATGGCAATAATAAAAATGATAATAATGATGTTAACGACGACTGCGCCACACCGGAAGCTGCCGCCAATCACAGCACCGCCACATCTTCCTCAAGACATCTTGGAAGTTATAATTTGGTGAACGTTCCAACTGTACACGGTGGTTACTCGCCTCCTGGCTTGGCATACCATTCGTTGGTGAAGATAGCCCATAACATTTACTGTTTCGGAGGCTTGGCTTTGCGAAGTCCGGAAGAATATGACGAATATTTAAGAGAGCTGACAGATGATTACAGCATTCCCCCAGAGAATATAGAGGTGAAGTTAGATTATGATCTCCCATTGCCATTGAGTAGGTCAAAACTCATGAGTCTCTATGCCAAACCAAATGATCAGATGTTTCTATTATCATCAGAGACAAACACTTATATGAGAATGTTGGATATGTCAGCTAAAGCGCAGGAAAAAGATCGCGCAGAGTCTCAAGGGTTACGTCCAAGACCTGCAAGAGTTTACCCAAAAATGGTTCTCTGTACAGCATCACAGAAATTGAGCAACAGGAGCTTTGTGTTTTACGGCGGATTTGAACTGGAGACTCACGTGACCAAAACCCCGGGACACGTTCTGGTGGAAAAAAAAATTGTGCCTCGTAATGAATGTTGGTTATTTGATACTAAAACACTCAATTTCAAGGAGTTAGCTATCAGTATCCACCCAACTGCTGCTGTCAACTTGCCTGTTGCCATTGCAAGATTTGGGCATGCATTCGCCGGTGTTACAGTGGAGGAAAGTATTGAGGAAGTCGATGGAACTATTGATTCGAGCTCGACTGTCTCGTCCTCAGGGCCAAGTGGAATGACACATAGCAGTAGAAGCCATAGACACGTCAAAAACTTCTCGACGCCGGCGGTTTGCTTTGTTATGGGTGGCTACAAACTTGATGAAACTGGTAAGAGGTTTGTTGCATTGAACGATATTTGGAAGATTGAGATATTATTGAATAAATTCACTCGTACAGGCTTTGAGTTTGCCGATGAATTGGTTACATATCCAATGGGAAACTTCCTGTCTTTGCCTGACAAGTACTCCTACCAAATTGATGGGAATGGTAATCAAATTTATCATGAAGATGTACCTGAGTTACGTGATTTCAAAGGAGTTTTACACCACGAACATGGCAGAAATTGGCCATGTCCACGTGGATTTTTCAGCATGTCGGTTGTGAACAACCTTGACATTTATCAAGCATTTGACGTGACGGACGAGTCAATTAATTCTGATCAAACTGCGCCACAGCCACAGCCACAGCCACATACACATACACAGCCACAGCCAATCGCCAGACCTTCCTCACCATCTGCTCCACTACAGCATTTACAACAGGGTAGACACCACCATAATGCCTCTGTGACACTGCCTACTGTCCGTAAGCACTTTTCACATCTTTCGTTTTCTGATCACTCCTCGATTAGTAATCAAACCACTGGTTCGAGCAGTGTTTCGAGATTGTCTCTGGCCCCTACCGGGGTTCACACAGTTGGCTCAAGTCTGAATGAAAGGTCTTTGGTGGTGTTAGGAGGTTCTACCGTTGTCTGGGTGAAAGTAGTGGAGAACGGTAAAGTTGTTGGGTATCGGAAACATGAAATCTTAGGTGACATGTGGTACTTCAATTTCCAGACCGAGAGCTGGCTGCAAGTCAGTACGTTCCGTAACGTTGATCGTGCGGAGCCGAAGCTGTGTGGCCATTGGGCTGTTTCTGATGGTCAAAGGTTGATGGTCGTTGGCGGGTTACACGAATTCCAGCTGCCAAGAAAAGTTTTCAAGATTGCTGCCGCCGTTGGAGATCAGTTGCTACCAATTGATGAGACCCTGAGGTCTCAAGCGGACGTTGTCTCCAAGTTCTTGGAAGAACAGGCAAGAATGGGGCGTCGTGCAAGCGATGCAGAAATCATCGACTTGAGTAACACCTCTGGCCGTTCGCTCTTGGATTTCATGATCTTGAACTTTAGCACTCAGCAATGGAGAGAAGTCAAATCTCTGTGTGATGAGAAGGGTGGTGTCAGGAGTGCTTTGAGCAAGGAATTGGAGGATGTTGTTGGATGTTGCATCCAGGTGGTCCAATTCGATTCCAAGTTGATTATGATTGGAGGGGATCTGGCAAGGAGGGGATTAAAAGACCCTCAGTGTGTTTTTGGAAGGGGAATGGTTGAGATATATTCGTCATTATTGAAGCTGTGACGAGCATGCTGAGCTTTTCTCGCGGGATAACCCACGTAGCGAAACAACCCGCCCATGTGGAGTCATCACTCACTCATCCAAAAAGCCATCCCCAACCAATCGATAAAACTGCGGCAGTCAATCTACGACTGGACTTGCAAATTTTCTTGCTACCAAATCCGGTGCGAGGTGTACGTAATGACGAGCGAGTCATTTTACAATTTATTTGAATTTGTACTAGTAGAGCGAATAAACAGATGAATAGCCGGTGCCGAAAAAGCCGCAGGGGGTCGGAGCGAGTCAATGTACGACGAGCGAGTTGTAAAAAGGGGGCTTAGTTTCCACTGGGGCGGTGGGGCTGTAGAATTGGGGCTGTCGAAGAGGTGGTGATCGAGATGACATGCTTGATTCGCTTTGCTCGTCATTCGCTCATCACTTGCAACTTTTGCGTAAATGCCCCTCCAGCAGCCTCCTCACCACCGCCTCATACTCCCCCCTAATCATCTCTCTAACTCTCCCATCCCCACCCTCTAATCCTTCCAAAAATCGCTCGAACTCTCCTTTCCCAATACTATCTCGCTCTGCGAGTTCACCAATCTTATTCAACCATGCCAAAAACTCGGGTTTCATCACGATCAATTGGTAAAGTTTTCTTGAAATGTGTTTGTTCAATTCAGTATACTGGGAAGCCGAAAGGTGAAGCGATTTGAGTTTTTTCCTTAAAAGAAGGGTTTGTATGATAACTTTCTGTTGGTATGTGAGAATGACTGATGAGCGAGAGGGTAACGATGTAGAGGGGCGGCCATCGTGTGTTGCAAGCGCTTCCATCGTGAGAGGTGGAGGGGCTGTTAGGGGCGGTGGTAGGGGTGCTGGGGCTGTCGCCGTCGGTGGAGTCGCCTCACGGGGTGTCAATCGTGGGAGTGGTTCTATAGGTGGAATAGCCACCGGCTTCGCCTCTATCGGTCTTCGCCGCTTCGGTCTCTTGTACCTCTCACCACTCCCCTCACCCTCTACTTCGACCCTTTCACCTGCTTGTAAACTCTCCAAAACCTTCCAAGCTACCTCTTCACTGGAGCTTCCCCCGCGTCTTATGTCTCTCCGCAAACTTTCCCGTCTTCTTTGTTCTTCGATTCGTTTATTTTGATCCACAATTGCAACGTAATCGATATCATCGTTTCTAGCGGCAGTTCCGCTCAAAATTGCGGCAGTTCCGCCAAATTGGTTTCGACGTTGGGTACGGATCTGGTTGCGCAATTGTCGGTAGAAAACAGTGCCAGCACGAGGGGTGGTTCGGGATCCCCGACTGGATCCAACAGTGGGATTCGCAGACGCCCTGGCAGACGTCCTGGCAGACGCCCGAGATCGCGTTATCACGCTGTCCCTCCCCTGAACCGACTCACACATCGGACAGCTATAACTCTCCACATCGATGACACCCAAACAACCCAGATGGAATCCACTTGAACACTCTCTACAGATGGCAAACTCTGAATTTGACGAACAATCACACAAACAGCATAGCTGGCGTGATAAGTGTTGGTGACGAAACTCCGGTACAGGAGCCGGTTCCGGTATGGGTTCAAATTGATCGATTTCGATTTTCTTGGTCTCCACCGATAGTCTTTCAAAAACCTTACCTCCATTCAAAAGTTCTAGATGTTCAAAAGTTGAGCGACATTGCGGGCACGTGTTTGCCTTATCTGACCATTCTTTGATACAAAAATCATGATAGTAGTGGTGACATGGGACTGTTCTTGCGAGATACTGGGTGGATCGGGTTGGATGAGTGATGATTTCTTCAGTGGACGGGAGTATATCAAGGCATATCGGGCAAACATTCTCGTCAGAAGGAGAGGACGGTGTGGGTGATGGCGAGGACGAACAGGACATGATGGTGTAGGCGCGTAGTTCTGTACCGGTAGGGGTGAGTGAGTCTGTTGGAGTCAAGTAGATTAGATAAGATGAAATTTTTTTTGCGGTGTAAGGATGTTTGAGCCGAGGAGCTGGCAAGCGAGGCGATACTCTAACGTATCACGTGACAGATGGTTCGCCAGTAGCACAGAGAGGTTATTGGGGTGGCTGACAGAAACACGGCTAGCGTGTCAAACTCCTCACGTGATGTGAAAAATGTCACATGTACGTGCACCGTTACCGGATTAATTTAAGGTTGGAATTTAAGGTTGGAATTTAAGGTTGGGAATGTTGATGGGGCGGAGGGGGCAGGAGGGACACGGAGTGAGATGGCTGGTTTAATTGGGGAGCGATGAGAGTAAACAGGATGCGACTTGGTAGCTTGGTCGTCATTAGCTCAGTCTACACGAAACAGCTCGGACACCTTGGACATCCTGGATTCTTTGGCAATCTGGACATGTTGTATGGACGGGTCGGCTCTCGGGACGATCGACCTACGACCCGCGACTGGCACTTTTCGTGCTCGATGTGGGACGATCGACGTTCCTGTTTTGACAGGTTTTTGCAATCCCCCCCAAATCGGCCAGCTCACTTGCCAAAAATAGCCAAAAAGAAACGTTGTGCACGTTTATCGCGTTCTGCACAGCCACAGACTAATTTCAGAATATCGGTATTAGTAGTTTATTTAGTACATAGATAAGATACGAGACAAAAATAGCCAGCTACGTTGTAGCTGAAACGACGGTGCGACGCGCAAGGTGTCGCTCATTAGTAGACAAATGTCGCAGAGCACGCTTTGCGCGCTGGGCGAGATTTGCGCTGTTGTTTTGAAACAGGAGGTCACCTGACCTGCAGTCATGTGACCGAGATTTAGTAGCCACACTGGTTAGGATACCATCTGTCATCCAAAGGCTGTGGAATGATTTGCAAGCCCAACAGTCTCTGGAAATCCCACTCAATGTTGTTCTCAGTCTTCCAGCACCAGAAAACCCATCCGTGCACCTTTCCGTGCAAGAAAGCATCCATTTGGGCCTCGACGTATCTTCTATACTTTTGGATCACGTCGTCGGTGAAGTAGCTGTAGTCGGCGGTGTAGAGTTGGTCACATGATCCAATGTAGTCGCCGCCGCCGTAGGTAGCGTCGTAACGGGCACCACGGCCTTGGCCGTTCAGCCATTTGGCACAGTCAGTCAGCGCTGCGGTCCACTCACCGCAGATCGACCAGTGGTACTCATCAGCCTCACTTGTCCCCCACTCACAAGCCACCTCCACGTGTTCGTCAATCGTGCGCTCGAGTTCCCCCGTGCTAAACACTTGGTAATGGTGGTGGTCCACAATCACGTCCCACACGCTGGAATCCTGCTCCGTGTTGAGAGTGCTGTCCCAGTAATGATCCGACTCAAACGCATCGTGGATGATGACCGGAACATCCCCACTCTCTCTGACAACCTCGTATCCCTTCTCGTAGTAATCGGTCAGCTCCGACAGAGACAGCGACGAGCCCAATGGCTCGTTGATCAGTTCGATACCAATGACAACGTCGTCGTACTTGCTGTCCGAGTATCTCTCGGCGATTTCACCCAAAACCTTGAGGGTCAAGTCGACGTAGCCGTCGGTCGACTGCCACAAGATCTGGTCTCTGATACCAGAGTTGTCGAACCCGTTTTGGGAGCCTGGGGCTCCGTGGAGATCAACCCACGCCTTCAAACCATACGTGGCACACCATTCTAATGCCTGATCCAAGTATTCAGCTTGACCTTGGACGTATGGATCGCCGTCTGCAAGTTCAAAAGCCCAGTACCCCACGGGAATTCTGACAAAATTCAACCCCGCGTTAGCCATGTATTGGAAATCTTCCTCCACCATCCACGTAGACCAATGCTGTTGTAAACGCGTCAACGCCTCGTCTTTCCCGAGGGCCTCGGTGTAGTGGTACTCGTCCACGGGGACGTCGTCCCCCACGGCTTCGAACAAAGATGGGGTAATGTATGGCTCCAGGACCAGCCAACCACCGATGTTGACACCATAAATCTTGTTATCACCGTAATCCCATCTGGAGTTACGTTTCTGGAGTTTGAGTGGGGCCGACAGAACGGCTCCCACGATCGACAAAGCGGTCAGGGCATTCAGGAGCTTCATCTTTGGTGGATGTCTGAATGTGCTTGTTGGTAGTAGTGGGGTCTTGTTGTGCTGAGGTGCTTGTTTGGGCTGGGGAACAAGGAGCTTTTATAGTAGGGGGAATTTCAGAATTGTTAGAGAAAGGGGGTATCCGGATTAGGGGGGGTAATTAAAGATGCAGCGCAGCGGCTCATGCGAGGGAAAGCGTGTCAGAAAAACTGAATGGCGAGCGCAATGACAAGACGCGCTGCGAGGCAGCACCGCGGGATACGGCCAGGAGAGATAACACCACCAAATCACCACGAGACACCACCACAACACCACGAGACACCACCACAACGCCACAAGACACCTCCACAAGGGCCATCTCATGTTCTGCTGGGTCAACGTACCATCATGATGAGGTAGCTCATGGGAGTCGTAACTAGCTGTTCTATATGCACCTCGTGCATAAACCCCCGAAAACCGAAAATCACGATCGCGTCCGGATATTTCATATCTTGAGGGCTGCTCAATAGGGCGCTCAATGGAGCTGAGCCAACCCTCTACAAAGGAGCGTCTTCGAACATTGCTTAATACCTGGAGTAGCGAGACCCTGGCCAATCCTTGGCTTGTGCTTGTCTCCCCATTCCGTGGCATTGCCAATCCATTGTGTTTTTTTACCCTACCCCTTCCTTACCCCTTCCATACTTCAGAGCCTTTGGCTTCCCCTCCCATAACAGGACGATAATTATAGGTCTGTTTACGTTTAACTGGGTTTGGAAGGTAATTAGGTTTCCCAATCGGTGAGGGCATTTCAGGTGCCAACGCAGAATTAAACTTTTGTGGCGGTGCGCACTCATTTATAGTTTTTCTCTTGTTCCGTGTGGCGCAGTGCTCCCCGTTTCCCCCTGCAGTGACCGCACCGGGCAAGACGCCATGGGTTTTCCGACTGCAGGGCTACTAAAGTAGCACGTCTTGGCTGATGTAATGGGCCAGAGCAGGCATGCAATAGCGCTCCGCGCTCGTACAGCTCGTAAATTGCGCGACCCGACACCGACCCCGCCTCTCGTTGCGTCGCATCACAGTCACGTGACTGCACTCGCCTGTTCTCTGTCACGTGACCGGCCTCCGTGTTTTTTCCATCTTATTTTCGCAAATAATTTCCAACCTCATTGGCTAATCGCAGCACAGCTCCTCCTTCACCACACACCTCCACCCAAAATGATCAGACTAATCAAACCAGCTCCCCTCTCTGTCGGCCGTCGGCTGCTCCACACTACTGCCGTCGCTAACCGTCCATCATTGGAACCAACAATTACCGAGACAAACAGACCGGTTTTAAGTGACTTGCCACTATCGAATTCACTCGATTATGCCTTCACTTCGATCGATAAGTTGAAGAATTGGGCCAGAAAATCCTCGTTTTGGCCGGCAACGTTCGGTCTGGCGTGCTGTGCGGTGGAAATGATGCACGTTTCCGCCCCAAGATACGACCAAGATAGACTCGGTATTATCTTCAGAGCCTCACCAAGACAGAGTGATATTATCATCATTGCCGGCACTGTGACAAACAAGATGGCGCCTGCGTTGAGACAGGTGTACGACCAGATGCCTTATCCAAGATGGGTGATTTCCATGGGTAGTTGTGCCAACGGTGGTGGATACTACCATTACAGTTATTCGGTCGTCAGGGGAGTTGATAGGATTATTCCGGTGGATATTTATGTTCCGGGCTGTCCGCCTAGCTCGGAAGCGTTGATGTATGGAATTTTCCAGCTGCAGAAGAAGATGATGGCTCACCAGACGCAGAGAATGTGGTACAGGGCGTACTAGGCGGCGACTGGCGGGCGAATCACGGGCAAAGGACGAGCAAAGAGAGTCGTGTGGTGTTATCTGCGGTGCGGGCGATCCCAGAGACTGTTTTTTTGCGTTCAAATCTGGCCAGACGGTGGTGACATGGCCGAAAATGGCCCAAAAACAGCCAAAAACAGCCAAAAATGACCATGAATTAATGGAAATCTTCCCCTAACGTTTGGCAGAGCCATCTTCAACGGCCAATGATGACACTTTCTGCTCTTCAGCTCTTCAGCTGCCCTGAAATCGCTCAATCACCATCATCCTAGCCTATTTATTATCCAATTATTTATTATCCTTATTTATTATCCACCAATATTTATTATATTTATTAAGGACGCGCAAAGCTGGTAGTTGGTCGTCGCTGGCTGGCGGCTGTAGATTGCTGTAGATTGCTGTCGTTTGCTGTTGTCCGGTATGTCTCGCTCGTAGAGTTGCGTGCTCAGATCTGGAGAAATCAGTCACGTGACCAGGATATTCACTGGGGCTGTGAGGGGCGGTGAGGGGCGGTGAGGTATGACGGGAGCAGGTGCGTACATGCTGAATGTCTGGACAGTTCGCAAGTTGCTCACCTGCTCACGTGCTCACATGCTCGTCATGCTCAGTACTTATCGGCATTCCTCACAATGGCCCCCCTCAGCGATTCGAACGGACTCCGTCTGAACTCCTCGCTCTTCAGAATTCCTCCAAACCTCTCGATTTCCGTCTTCTCCACCTTTCTACCACCACGCTGACTGGAGTGGGGATTTGGAGTGTGGTCCAACTTCTTCTTCTCTATCACCTCTCCCTCTCCTTCTCCCTTTGGTTCTTCCAGAACATCCATCAGGTCGCTCAACTTTGGCTTCAACTGGTCCCTCAGCTTCCTCTTACGTCTTCTGACTGCCGATTTCGAGATCCCAGGCTCGTTTGGGTCCAACTTGACTGCCACTGATCCATCCTGACTGGCTTTTTTGGCACGTTTTTCAGCTAGCTTGTTCAGGAATTTTTGTTTGACGGTCTCTGTGGTGACAGTCTTGACCGGGGTCACCCCCTTGGACTGTCTCTTTTCGAGTTTGCTTCTGAGGGATGTACGTTTAACAGCCATGTTGGTTGTCTATCACAGACCGATGGATTACATAATTATACTGAAAATTTTTTCAACTTGAAAAATCGAGCTGAAATAAAATTAAAGAAAACCATCGTAGCCCCGTTCCATAGCCCCATTAGCCCCAATCCATAGCCCCATCATGTCTCGTCTCGGTTACTCTGTGCTTGCCGTCACTGCTGCTGCAGTCGGTTACTGCGTCTACTTTGACTACTCCAGAAGAAACAACCCTGAGTTCAGAAAGAGAATCCAAAAAAACAAGAAAAGAGCACAAATGAAGGCAAAACTCGAAGCTGAGGCCGACAGAACTAACAAGTTGGAGGCTCTCAAAGAGAAGTTGAACGACTCCTTGAAGGAGGAGCCACTCCCAACCGGCGTTGCCGAAAAGGAGCAATTCTTCATGAGCGAGGTTGCCGTTGGTGAGAAATTGAGCTCGATCGAAGGTAAGGAAATTGATGCTGCTATCCACTTCTACAAGGGTCTTGCCGTCTACCCAAACCCAACCGGTCTCTTGGATATTTACCAAAGAACCATCCCACCTCACGTTTACGAGTTGATTATGATGTTGACTGCTATTCAACCTCCTCAGAGTGTCGTTAATGTTCTGCAGGACAGCGTGCCTTCCTTGGACCAAGACTAAGCGACGAGCAAAGCGAGTCGTGAGAGTCATCTAAGCTAGAGCGGGCGTGAGCGACCAACAACAAAGCCACGAAGCGAGTCACCGGAAGCTTCGTTGTTTGCTGTTTGAAGTATTTCTGTGAAGTGTTTCTGTAAATATGGTCAATAAAAGCGACGAGCGAAGCGAGTCATTCAGCAAGTCAAGCATTTCGCCTCCGTGTAGTGTGTTGTCAAGCGAGCCAAGCTACGCCTCAGCACCTAAGTTGTAATATGTCCGCAGCCCCAATCCTGCACCGTACAGCCCCAACCTTGCGCCGTACAGCCCCAACCCTACAGCCACCTTCACGCAAATGCTATTATCCTATATTGTAGTCTACAAACGACCCACGTGAGCGCGCCGGGAGCGGGTGAGAGACCGTTGCATGCACTTATTGGCCCGACTCGCTCGTCATCTGTTCGTAATTTCTCAGTACCCCCCTCACCACCTCCCTAAACCGCTCTCCCATCCCCCCAATCGCACTCCCCTCAAACTCACCAAACTCTACCCCCCTCTTATACTCCTCATCGGTCTCTCTCCTCTCGCCACGCTCCACCATACTCAAAAAGTCTCGGGCGTCCATCCCCAGCGTCGTCTCTCCCTCCTCTTCCTCTTGCTCCAACTCCATGTTCATCTCCGCATATTCGTCCTCATTGATCCCAAAGTCGCCGGGTCCAGAGACACCTCCGTCCTTGAAAAACCTCTCATGGATCTTGTCCCAGTTCTCGTTCACTTTCCCACGGTTCCCGTGGTCCCCGCTCCGGGCCTCGGCCTCGGCCTCTTCCTTCCCCTCAAACCTCCGTCTCTTCCTCTCAATCTCCTCAATCACCTCGTCCACCTCGTCCACAACTCTCGCGTCGTCCACCATCCCGTTCAGATCGATCTCCAGCTCGCGTCGGCCCTTGACAAACCCAACAAACTCAACAAACCGGTTGAACCACTCCAGAAATCCGACAAAAATACGCTCATCATCGCTGTCCATATCGCTGCGGTACAGATTGTGCATGAACCGATACACATGTCCCTGGTACTTCTCCTGTAGCCCGACAAAAGCGGCCACCACGTTCGTGTTGCTGAACTGATTGTAATCGTTCTGGTAGAACTCGCAGAGCTGAATCAGCTCGTTCATGTACCGGTGTATGATCGGGATGTACAAATACAGCTCGGCCTTCTTGAACAGCCTGATTAGAGGCTCAAAGAAAACGGCAAGCAGCTCTTTGATCAGCTCCATCAGCTCAGGCTCGTCCCACAACTCTTTGAGTGAGATCTTGTCAAGACGACGGAGTCCCGTCTTGAAGTACGCCTCCACAAGCGACGAAAGCGACTCCTTCTCACCACCAAGAGACTCCAAAAATCTAACAAGCAACTCATCAGACACCTTCGTCAGCCTGTTGTTGTTCAACAACACCGAAACGTACAGCGGGATCTTGTAACTGTGGCAGTTCTTCTTGATCTCCAACACGGTCTCGTCGTCGGCCACCAAATACTCGTCGATCTTCCTCAGAAGCTCGCCGTTCTCTGGCCCAATCTTGCCCCGGAGTAGAACCATCTCCCTCTCACACTGCCGCAGATCATCATTCAACACGTTCGAAAAGATGATCTGCAAAAGCGACTTCGCACGCTTGCCAAACCCGAGCGGCATCTGGAACGTGAACAGATCGATCAACTTCTTGGCAATCTGAAGCGGATTCGTGAACCTGAGAATCGTCCCGACCACAGCATACGGAAACACCCGGTGCAGCCGTTTGGCCAGCAACAGCGTCTCCCGCGCACTGTCACTACCAACAAACAGCTCGTACAACGTAGACGCAACCTCGATCTGCGCAAGTCCAATCGACGCCCGAATCGGCTCAGACAGCTGGTCAATCGTCGCTTTCGTCTCTAACTCCCGGAAAACATACCCAAATCCATCTTTCAACGTACTTTCACGCAGCTCCTTCGTTGCCTGTTCCAGCTGTTTGATTGCAACCACCGTCTCCTTTTGGAACTTCACGTGCTGTGCCAGCAGTAACTTGTCCAGTCGAGCCCGACTGCCCACGTCGCGAGCCTCCTCGTCGTTCAAAACAACCGGGTCGTCCCTAATGAACGCGCTGAACTCGCTCGACTCCCTAACCACGTCAACGGCTACCAAAGCCTTCAAATACCCCCGCAGAGAAACACGCAGACTCTCCCGCGGGAACTTCACCGACCGCTCAATCGACGAAACAGACGCTCTCCTTCCGTCCTCGCTAACCCGCAGTCCCCTCAAAAAGCCCTTCTCAAGCCCCTGGACGTCCACAGGCTCTTCCTCATCCTCCTCTCCATCTTCCGCCTGCCCCTCCTCCAGCTCAACACTAGCTGCTTTCTTGCTTTTGGCAGGCAGAAACGGCAGCTCGTTACCCGGATACCTCTTGGCCAGCTTCTTCGCAAGCTCAGAAAACTCAGAGTACCGTCTCTTGACAAACCACACACGTCCGGACTGTTGCTCCTTCACCCTGATCACAAACAGATAGTACTTCGACTCCACAGACCCGAAAAACAGCCGCTTTTTCGTCTCGTGCGCTAACCCAACACCAACAACACTCACGCAGAGCCCTCCCTCGTAGGTTTCCTCGTCCAGGCCCGTCTCCGCGAGCTGCAACGGGGCATCTTCTCCCTCCATGAGCTTCGTCATTTTTTTATACGTGTTGCGCTCGTTACTGCCGCGGAAATACTCCTCGTCGCCCCTGCAGCGAATCGCAGAGTTGAACAGCATCACCAGCAGCGTCTGGATCTTGAAAACTAACAACCGACGCTTCGATAGAGCTCCCCGGTCGTTACTATTGCTGATTTTCTTCGTCCTCCAAAGCTCCCAGAACACCTGCACCCGTCGCCAGAACACCGCACCGGCCTCCTGTGACCTCACACGGGCCCTGATGAATGGGAACGTCGCCAAGTACTCCTTGAAAACGAATCTGAGCAGCGGGAACTCGTTGTCGAAGTGCTCCTCGTATGACTCCGCTAGGAAAGAGAGCTCTTTCTCGCTCAGCGGGGGGTTTCTCGGGTCGTACGACGTGAAAGGCGGCCCAAACCGTCTCAGGCCGCTCGCATCCCCGTACGTCGGCGACAGTCTGTTGAGTTCTCTGGTTAGCTCCAGTGAGATAAGCTGTTTTTTCAGGTAATGTTCCTGTAGCGGTGTGAGGGGCGGCGACATCCCGGAAGTCATTTTACCCGATGGCAGAAAACAATGCTCAATTGCGCAATGGGGCGGTTCAATGGGGCTGTCTGTCGACGATAAATTGCCGTTCACTCGATTGTCTTGTTCCCCTTGTCAACTTATTTTTCGTAATATTTTATTATTTTATTATTTTTTTATTTTTTTATCTTTTGATTTTTTTTGCCTTCACCTCCTTTTTACCTTCTTTTCCCGTTGGAAACCCTGAGAGTGTCAATAAAACACTAATTGGGGGCTAATTTCACGTCCTCGGACCTCGTGAAGTGCCAATTGAGTTGCTCACGTGACCGCACAGGCCACCCACAGTTCTGTGCCCGTTTACCGAACTCCCCCGGCGCTGTTCAGAAGACACCACGGCGCCGTCGATAACACAAAACGGCGCCTCACATTCCGCAAGAGGCCATGGCGGAGGCTAATGAGGCACCAGCAGTCAACGGCTCCAGAGGCCCCAGAGGCCCCAAGGGTCTCAAAGGCCTCAAAACCACCAATAGAGGAAGAAATCATACTAGAACACGTTCTGCCGTGGAGCCCTGGGATCGCAAAAATGACATTTTACTAGAATTGCCGCCGTCGGCACCGCATGGAACTGCCCGAATATCGTCTTGGGGGACACTCAAAGCAAAAATCAAGCCGTCAAATAGAAATATCCTCCCATTGAGAAGTAAGTCAAAGGAAAGACCCTGGTTGGGAAGAAGAGCAAGAGGAAGCGATGAGGGAAGTGGAAGCATATCCAGCGGTGCTGGAAGTGTAAGTCCGAGCGAGGAGCGCAGTGCCGCGAGTGCAATGAGTGCAATGAGTGCGCAGAGCGCACAGAGCGCACAGAGCGCACAGAGCGCACAGAGCGTAACGGTGAGCACAACCAGTGCACAAAGTCCCACAGAGTGTTCCGGAAGCAGTATATCCAGTTCTGGGGCCACTGCGGGCACTGCGGGCACAGGGGGGCACCGTCCCTTTTCACTCATCAAACGTCGGACCAAATCAATTCTCCTGTCTGAACCTTCATCTGATCTCTCATCATCCGCAATCGATAAGCCAACAGTGAAATTCACCTTTTCTGACACTGAGGACGACGAATCAGCAGCAAGTGGATCACAACCTCCGTACACCGGTATTTCGTTTGATAGTTTCTGTGAAGTTCCTTCTTCGGAGGCTTTGGGGGTCCCACGTCCTGGCTACCGTCGTTCGCTTTCATTGAACGACAATGCAGAGGCTTCCGTCACTGTGGAGTCGGACAAAACTGCCGATGAGTCGGTATCGACTGCTGCTGCCAACACCGCCGATATGATCACACGACAACGTTCGAAAACGCTGAATGCCCTCGACAGTTCACCGGTTAGAGTCGAGCCTCCTAGTCCTGGGATTTTGAGCTCATTGACCAACTTTATGAAGACAAGAAAGGCCCGGACGTCGAGTGTTGCCAGTGCTGCTAGTGTAGCAAGTGCTGCTAGCGTTATAAGTGAACAGGATTTGGAAAAACAGTTGGAAAAGTTACTTCAAGTTGAGGATATAACGGCATCCGAACATTTGAATAGATTGCTCAAAACATACCCCGTTACCAGAATTGTTAGTGTTTTATCGCTGACTGACACCGATTTAGCGAAAGATACAATTAGAGAGTTTCTGAATCGATATTTCAACTTTACGAATGAGCCAATTGATGTTTCATTGAGAAAATTTCTAATGCTTTGTGAGTTACCAAAAGAAACTCAACAAATTGATCGTGTTATTTATGAATTCGGACGCCATTTCAGTGTTCAGAACCCAGGACTGGGAATGTCTACTGATTTTTGCTATGTTTTGACGTACTCGTTGATAATGTTGCATACTGATAAGTTTAATCAGAATAACAAGAAGAAAATGACAAAACTTGAGTTTGTCAAGAATTTGACTGCAACTTTGGAACAAAATGGTGAGAAGTTCGATCATAGTATGAGGAAAGACATTTTGGAATACTATTATGACAATGTTACACATTCTCCATTTGTGAATGTCCCAACTGAACAGAGTGATAGAGTTTTAGAATCGTTTGAAGATTCTTCTGTTCCGTTACCGTACCCTACAGGGACAGTTTTGAGTGGCAATGGATCTGGTGCTAGCAATGTCAACGTAACTGTTGCTTCTCCATCGTTACAAGTAACGCGCAAACGAAGTAGCACCTTTCTTTGGAGTTCGATGCAAGTTGATCCTTATGAGTATATTGTTGGTGGACGAGTTGAAGAGTTGCGACTAGGGATTGAGTTAGAGGTTGATAGTCCATTTTTGGTGACAAACAATTTTGAGATTCCATTCTCTGAAGATATTCCTTTGGATGTTGATTTACGTCTATATCAGACGATCAGGAATAGCTTGACGAGCTCACATTGTTCCATGGTTTTAAAACTTGCACGTTCTAGAGCCAGTTTCTTGATTACCAATAAGACAGAATTGCTAAGAGTTGACACTGATGAAGATTTGGGACCTGTTAGTTTGAATGAAAACATTCTCGTTCGTGTTTTCAAGATTGGAATGATTTCAAAACACGAGACAAAGATTCTTTCCAACTTCAAGTCGTGGAAGAGATATTTCTGTGTTTTAACATCTGTTGGGCTGTTGTTTTACAAGAATGTGAGCTTGTTCAAGATGAATTATGTCAGTAGCAAAAAAGGTGAGAAAATCGTTGTTCTAGAGGAGAAAAACAGTGGAACTTCAACCACGTCATTGTTGGAAAGTTTTGAGCCAAGTTTTACTGTTTCAAATGGTTCGTTTGCTGTCCGCTTGAATAAGAATGTTGAATTGGACAGGATGGTTAACGAATCGAATGGGTCTGACAAGTTACAAAGTTGTACATTTTATGTTTATGGAAGGAACAGTAAGGATGTTTACATGGTTGATAACCGATTTGAGCTTCTGTCATGGATTAACTCGATCAACTATCTGAGTGCGTTGGATCCTGTTACTGTTGGTGTTGAACCTTTAGATATTACAGGCACGTTTGGTGAGATTACCAAGGAGTTGGTTAATTTGAGAACTGTCAGTGTGCAAGAGAGACTGAAAAGCTTGGATCAGCATATTGTCAGCTCCAGAAGTACACTGAAGGAGTATGTTGAAACAGCAAGGAAGCTTCGATTGTTGACTCCCTTCAATCCAAAAACAAGAGAAAGTTTGACCTCCTTGGGCAAGATCTTGGGAGTGAAGATTGAATGGGTTTGGTTTGAGCTGACTAAAAACTCTTTTTTCAAGCGAGTTTTAGAGGAGGAGGAGATAGAAGAGGAGCGGGAGGAAGTGATCAGTGGAAAGGTAGAGGAGCGGGAGGAAGCGAAAAGTGAAAAGGTAGAGGAGCAGGAGGAAGTTATCAGAGGAAAGGTAGAGGAGCAGGATGGATTCGAGGAAGATGGCGAGGAAGATCAAGCTGGTGACAGCGACGATGAGGGTTTTGTCACGGCTTTTGATATTACGATTAATGAGAACTGACGAATCAAGACCGGAGTGAGTTGGAGTGAGTCCTGCAATTGCGGACGCGGACGCGGACGCGAGTATGATGAGTCAGTGAACTTCTTCGCAAGCCAGCTCGAAGTGCGGTACAAGCGAGTCAAGACGAGGAATCTTGCTGTCTTGCTGACCACCGGCCACTCGCGCGCCTGGTGTTGCTTTGCATACGACTTTCTCTGCCCGTCATTCGCTTCGCGTATGGCTAACGATGAGTGGAGCTAGTCCTAAAAGATATGAGTAAATGAAATATTAAATGATTTAGTAAATAAACTATTTGTTATGGTTAACTTTGCGAGGTTTGAGCGGATGTGCGAGAGAGTATGGCTGGTTTTTCTATCGGGCAGTGGGCCGGGTGAGCATCTTACATGCAACTAGCTTCGCTAGTTCTAGCTGGGCGAACGAAATCACTTAGCCTTTCTCCTCTCGTAAAACATATCACTTCTAGCACTGCCAATGTTAACGACTTTGGGACAACCATCTCTATCTCTCTCGAGAGACACGCATTCACGGCAATAATAAGCATCACTGACGCCTTTTTTACCACACACTATGCATTTGTCATGACTGGCACCAAATGAACAGTCGTCGCAGATTCTCACTAACTTAGCTGAGTTGACATATGAGTCGCAAGTTGGACATTTTCCGTCGCATTTCTCGCACAACTTGGCTATTTGAGTGCCAGGCTGTTTGAGGCATAGAACGAGATCAAGTTGGTGGCGCGACATCACGAAGACCAAGCGGAACGAGTTGTGTGAATGGAAGAAGTGATTGCAAGTGGTCAGAAGTTGTGAGCGGAAAGCACCAAGTGATGATCAGCAAATTTGACTTGAAGCAATTGGTCGGCTAGTGGACTGTGACAACAGGTGTCTGAAAGAGTCAGTTCGATCAATTCTGTTTGTATCGACCGTGCTGATGAACGGTTTTCATTAGCATTGCCTGTCTAACGAGAACTGATCAACTGAAATATATTTTATTTTTTTACCCGTGGAGCTTTCAGGCCGATCGACTGTACATATTAGACCAACCAGATATAAATCATCCGATATAGTGTAACGGCTATCATGGTCCGCTTTCACCGGGCAGACCCGGGTTCGACTCCCGGTATCGGAATTATTTTTTTTGCATCGTAGAAAGAGTTGTTTGAAGGACAAACGGACGTTCACGATCGATCGGCGAGTGAACAATGAGTGTATTGCTCATAATTGAGTGCAGTGAAGAAGGGGTGGTTATGGTACCTGACGTCTCTTTCGATTTCTTTAAGATTTTGCCTGATCTTTTGTTTTTGGTAGCACGGTGAGCGGAGCGAAGAGTTTCTACTGTCTTAAATTAGCAGAACAGAGTGCCTGTTCCTCTCAGATGCCTGCTGTTGTAGTCAGTCACGACTCGATCACAACCCACTTTGCTCCCACCTCCAGTTTCACCTCGCTCGGGGTAGTTTGTAATGAAACTCAAAATTATTAATATCCCTTTTTTAATATGGTAGCGAATTTGGTAGCAGAATTTAGCGGATTTTTTTTTGTTGAAGCCATCAACTTCAGCGGAAATGAGGTTCACCACCGTTGAAGGACCTTCTCACTTTAGTACGCATAAAGATGTCACTTATTAGTCCTATAATATATAAAAACGAACAACTCCACGATTGGCTTGTATCACTGGCTTCGTCAGTCATCACAGCTTGTTTCCGATATTCATATAAATACTCTTCAATTGAGTATACATATCAATACCACTCTCACCCAATTCTCTACCAATACCACTCATTTTGAACCCACCGAACGGAACACGACAGTCCTCGTCATTCGAACTGTTCAAATACACCGAACCAGCATCCAAAGAGTCACCAACACGATGAGCTCTTGCAAAGTCAGTGGTGAACACCATGGCTGCCAATCCATAGATAGTGTCATTAGCCATCTCAATACCTTCTTCCTCGGTTGTGAACTTCGAAACTGCCACCACAGGTCCAAAAATTTCTTCTTGAACAATCGCCATCTTTTGAGTACAATCTGCGAAAACAGTTGGTTGAATAAAGTAACCGTTCTTCAAAGCAATTGGCTCATCACCCAAGATCAATCTAGCACCTTCTTCTTTACCCTTTGCAATATATCCACGGATCTTGTCGTATTGACCCTTAGATATAGCAGGTCCAACAGTGGTTTTCTCATCAAATGGATCACCAATAACCCAAGAGTTTGAGACCTCCTTCTTGTAAAGTTCTAAGAACTTGTCGTAGACTCCTTCTTGAACAAGAATACGCGAGTTGGCAGTACAGTTTTGTCCAGTATTGTACATAACACCAAAAGCAGCCCATTTGGCAGCTTGTTCAAGGTCTGCATCGTTGAAAACAAGCAAAGGAGATTTACCACCACACTCAAGTGAAACGTTTTTGAGGTTGGTAGCTGCACTTTGCATGATTTTGGAACCGGTTGCAGTTGAACCAGTGAACGCAATTTTGTCAAGCCCCGTGTGGCTGGAAAGAGCCGCACCAGCCACACTTCCGAATCCACTAACAACGTTGAAAACACCTGGTGGGAAACCAGCCTGTTTAACAAATTCAGCAAACATCAGCAACGACAATGGTGTCAATTCACTGGATTTGATCACAATGGTGCAACCGCAAGCGAGGGCAGGGCAGAATTTCCATCCCGACATCGAAAGTGGATAGTTCCATGGAA
The DNA here is from genome assembly GCA_030578575.1 of Ogataea neopini. Classification (NCBI taxonomy): domain Eukaryota; kingdom Fungi; phylum Ascomycota; class Pichiomycetes; order Pichiales; family Pichiaceae; genus Ogataea; species Ogataea neopini. The sequence goes on from JAJMSO010000001.1 coordinate 1,467,250, forward strand.
CAATCTGACCAACAACCAACGGATAACGCTTAGTAATCGCGAACTTGTTGTGCGCCAATGGGATTGTTTTACCTGAAATCTTGTCGGCCCAGCCGGCACAGTAACGAAGATATTCAACGACACTCTCGATATCTGGTTTGGCATTACTTTCGTATGGTTTACCAGAATCCATAGATTCGACAGCTGCAACCAAATCAATGTTTTTTTCCAAAATGTCGGCCAACTTCAGCATTTTTAGACCTTTCTCAGCTCCAGAAACTTTCAACCAGTCTTTGTAGACACCGCGTGCAGCGGCAACAGCCAAATCAACCTCTTTCTCACCGGCCGCATAAACCGAGGTGATGACTTGCTCAGTAGCTGGGTTGATGGTTTCGAATTTTGAGTCAGTTTTGACCCATTCGTTGTTGATAAACAGCCCTGTTGGCTGTTGGTACGTTTGCCCGTTAGGGAGAGTCACTTGGGTGTACAGATCGGACATGTTTGGGTTCTATGAGTTGGAGATTTCTTTGGAGACGAATTACAGCAGTTGGAAAATTATTTTACTTTATACTCTCGGGATCTTATCGCAGTGGAAGTTGCGGTTTCACTTTCCTAATTGGGGAAAGTAAAAATCGAGGTGCGCTAGCATCTCTTGATTACGTCAGCATGATTTCTTGGCTTCCTTACGTCAGCAGATTTTTTTGAGAACGCTTACATAAGAAAAGGTTTTTCCAAACATGCTTACGTCAGATGAACGCCGTGCGCACGCTGACGTAGGGGACGGGGCTTATCTATCCGGTGCGGGGGGTGTAACCGTTTTCCGGTCCCATTTCTTTTTCCTTGCATACTTTTTTTTTGCTTGCCCCTCTTCTTCCTTGCACAGCCTCAAATCTGTACGGAGCTGCAACCATGCCGAGATCTGCTATAAGATGAAACAAACAAGTCATCAGGAGCTGTTTCTGTTGGTCTCGTTCCCGTTCTGATACACAACCCCACCACCTCAGTATGGCCACCCCTGAAATGTGAGTAGAATTGGAATTGGATCGCCCCTCCTCTGTCCCTCCCACTAACACCCCATCCCGTATCAGCTGCACTAAATATAACACCCTCAACACTGGAGCCAAGATCCCATCAGTGGCTCTTGGTTGTTGGAAAGCGGCTCCAGAAGACACTTACAACTCTGTTCTTGTCGCACTCAAGTCTGGCTACACCCACATTGACACTGCACACGTCTACCAAAACGAAGAGGCTGTTGGCAGAGCCATCAAGGACTCCGGTGTCCCAAGAGAGTCTCTTTTCATCACCACTAAACTTTGGAACACTCTCCAGAGAACTCCGCTGGAGGCCCTGGAAGGCTCTTTGCAAAGATTGGGTCTTGACTACGTGGACTTGTACCTCGTTCACTGGCCTGTTCCAATGCAAAAGGCCTCGCCTGATGCCAAAGAGCAATTTTTCGTCATGGATCCAACTGATCCAAGCAAGTTCTTGATCGACCACGACTGGGATTTCGTTAAGACCTGGGAGCTGATGCAAACACTGCCAAAAGACAAAGCACGCGCCATTGGTGTTTCCAATATGTCCAAGAAGAACCTGACCGTTCTGCTGAATGCCGAGACTACGAAGGTGATTCCAGCCACCAACCAGGTCGAAATGCATCCTTTCTTACCTCAGCACGAACTGGTCGAGTTCTGTAAACAAAACGGCATTGTCGTTCAGGCTTATTCGCCGCTTGGATCGACCGACTCTCCTCTGTTGAAAGACGAAGAGGTCGTGGCGATGGCCGAGGAGTTGGGCATTTCCCCAGCTTGTCTTTTGGTTTCGTGGGCCGTCAGCAGAGATACCGTGGTTCTTCCAAAGAGTGTCACTCCAGCCAGAATCGAGGCTAATCTGAAGATTGTCAAGTTGGATGACGCTGTCGAGAAGAAAATCTCAGAGCTGTACAAGACCAAGGCCAAGAGAACTTTGGACAGAGACTGGGGTGTTCCGGTGTTCAACGATGACTGAAAACGGGCCCGCCAGGTCACAGATTCGTCTTTGCTTCATATAGATAAAATAGCCGGTTGAAATATATCAAAATGGCACCATGACCGGATGGAGTCGTGCGAGTCGTTGCGTTTTTCGCGTGTGCGAGCACCGACGACAACGACTCGCCACGACCCAGCTTGTATGATCACCCAAAGATCACCCACTGGTAATCATGACCAGGGGAGCAAAAGACCAACTACTCGGTCGCCGTAGCTCCCCTTATTTCGCTTTATGATCTCAAGATATTCAGCGTAAATCTTACAAATTAAGTACAGACAATCGTTGGATCACTGATGTTTGAAATGGGTATTGGAGACAAGAGTGACGTAATCAAATTCGCGATTACGTAACTAAAAATCAGCGAACGGAAACCGATTGGTAGCAGGCGTCACACACTCAGGTTGAACCGTCTCTTGCCTCAACATACGACAAGTAATATTTCTTTGTCCACCTTCTCATCTGCTTACCCCAAATCAAAAACGGAATAACCAACAAGTAACAACCAATACCGATGACAGCACACATGATATAAGTCCTGGTACTTCCCAAGGCATCTTCGATTGGCGAACAAACAAACGTGAAAATACAACCAATCATATTATTAATAACGGCAACACCAACCATACCCTCCAAAACCATCTCTGGATAAGCATCCATCAAGTAACTCATCGCGACGTCACCTGAAGTAGCAAAACCAAATCCAATAAATCCTAATCCTGCAGTGTATGTGACTTTCCAACTCCACAATCTGTCGGTACCAATACCAAATATCAATAATCCGATTGGTGAGAGGATAGATGCAGGAAGCAAGAACCAAAGTCTGAATTCGGCTTCTTGAATACCACCATTCTTCTTTGCCATCCAGAGGACGAACCAATCCATGAAGTAACCGGCATACAAACATCCAATCAATGCACCAATAACACATGGTAGATTCATTAAAGCCACTCCGGTATCTGAGTAATCCCATGGATCATCGTAGTACAAGTCGTCTTCAGTTGTCAAGTAGAATGTCAGGAAAGCGTCTTGAACACCCCACAAAATACCGGATAAAACAACAGGTGGGAACCAGAAAACCCGCAACATCAGGATAAACCGGTTGATGTACTGTTTGAAACCGGTACCGACTAAGTTTGTTGCCAACGTAATTGGTTTAACACGGTCCCAATACGAGACTCTCTTCTCCAAGTCACCAGTTCCGTAGAGTGGATCGACGTGGTCGCCGCTTGCACTACCCATGTCGACAACCCCAACGTTGTCATCATTCTTATCCTTCTCACTGTAATCACCGTCTTGAGTTTCCGGTCTGTGAGAGTCTAATTTCCCAAGATACAACGAACGATCGAAGTAAGTCTCGTACTGGGTGGTGAACATGACGGCAAGCAGACCACCAGAAATAATCACTCCGCACCAGCCAACCCAACGGAAACCGGCATATTGGACGATAAATCCTGCTATGAGAGGTCCCAGATAGGTACCAACAGATGTTGCCAAAATATAAACGGTTAAAACACCACCCAGTTGATGACTGAAGTACATATCACTCAGCGATAATTGGACTTGAGCTTCGGCACAGCCCTCCGACGCGCCAACAAACAACTGCGACCAAATCGAATCCGACGTGGTTTTAGCAAGTGCGAACCAAACAGCACCAACTAAGCCAAGAACAATACAGATGATGTAACCAATCTTACGTCCGTACAACGAAGCAGCTGGACCGAGGAAAAGGGTGCACAGACCAATAGCTGCAAACAGAACACCAGCACCTGTGTTCATGGAGTCGTATGAGATGCCGTAAAGTTCATTCAAAGAATCCTGGACAGATCCAGCATCGTTGGAAGTGGCAGCAGTGAAACCAGTAATAAACGCAATCAACATAAATTGATACAGTTTTGTGCGGAAACTCCAGTTCAAAGGATCGTTTGGCGAATCTGAAGGCTGTGGGTGAAGAATGATTCCACCAGCAGTTGTTTTGAGAACTGATTGTCCGTCCAAGTTGTTGAGATGGTCACGATCAACCTGATTGATCAGGACATTGATGGTACCAGGAACGAACTCATCGTGATACTTATCGGTGTATTTGTCGTGTAAAGACATTTTTGTTGACAGTGGATTTGATGGGTCAAAGATGGGCTGTGCTCAAGACCATCAATATCCGTACTCTCAAACAAAAATGATCAGCAGTCTGGTTCGGAATAAATGAAATTTATGTACGGTTAAATAGGTGATATCAGTGAATTTTACAAATTTTTTTAAAGCTCTCGAAAAAGTAATGCGGCAATTTTAGTATAGAATACACGACCTTTCATGGGGCAAACCTGCCATAACTGGAGTGTGTTAGACAGCGCGGATAGATAGCGAAGCGCGGTAGTCAGGGCGGCGGCTGTCAAACGATAAGACGAGCTGGCATAACCATTGAGGCCAGGTAGCCAGCTATCAGCTGGCGGGTTTCGCTGGCCGTGATGATTGGCAATCTGTCAATTTCAAGTGATATAACGCCGACTGACAGAGCCACTTACTCCGAGCTGGTGCGAGGAGGAGGACTCAAGAGTCTGCTAAGAGGAGGCAGGGGGTTACCCGCACCAACGACAGGAACGCTGTTGTCCAGTCTACACACCATCGCCAGGAACCTCTTGTTTCCAGCAGCACAATTTCAGCCAATCGTGCCATGGAACCCACTACACATGCTTTCCGCCTTCCATGCTTAAGACACTACACAGATATTTTTTATCGGTCACACATAGAAGTATCTGACTCAACGGAAATGGATTCCCGCAGGGTTGAAAGGATGCGCCGCAAAAAAAAAAAACGTCGTCGCGACGGTTTCCCCGGTGGGGACAAAGGTTACCCGGCTAAGGATCTGCCCACTTATCCCAAATCAACAGGGCCATTTAAAAAAATTAAGGGAGTTTTCAAAATTAAGGATACATGTTCTTTATCTCATCTCTGTCTACAGTCAACCAAAATGCCATTAGTTTTAAGAGACGAGGAGGTGGACACCACCGCTTCATACATCAATCCCATTGGACAGAGCGATTCCGACAGTGATGACGTCGCCAGCAACAAAGATCTGTTCACATTGTTCTTACTCTTTCTGGCACTATTATGTGTCATTTTCTTCGTTTCGAACTGGAGCAAAGTGAGAAACGGCGAAAAACCATTGCCATACGTAGGCTGGATCAGGCCATGGTGGGTCAAACCAAAACCAGAAAGAGTCCAAACGTTACAAGAACCACCATCAAATGACTACTTTGTGGCTTCAAGACAGGGTAACTTCGACAGAGACTCCGGATTGGAATTGCAAGATCCATATCCATTGAGAAGCACAGAGAACCCATTTGAAAGAGACGAGTCCAATCCGTTTATGGATCCACCGAACAGAGTCTATTTTGAGCCAAAAAAGACAAATAAATAGGGACACTGTGTTAGTTTTCCTCCGGCAATGTCACGTGACACGGCGAGTCACGTGACGTGACTTGATTTTTTTTCGGAATTACCATAAGTACGTTAACCCCACATAAATTATAAATTATAAAATAATTTGCGATAATATAAATTGCCCGATGGTTGCCCCTCATAGTTGTCTATTCACGCTGAACTCGCCACCAACATGATTGCCCCAAAATATTTCACATCCCACGTTTATCGCGCTGCCACTCTCAGCACTCCACTCACCAACGTTGAGCTGTTTGTTGATTACAATTGTCCATTCTCAGCTAAAATATTCAAAAAGCTCAATGACGAAGTGATTCCATTGCTTGAGAAAAAGGGAATTGCTTCCCAATTCCAATTCTCTCTGATCAATGTCATTCAGCCATGGCATTACCTGAACTCGGGAGCATCTCATGAAGTTGCCCTAGCCGTTGCCAATGAGTACCCCACTCAATTTTGGAAGTTTTCATCTATTCTGTTTGAAAATATCTCCAAGTTTTACGATACCGAGACGTTCGACTTGACACGTAGACAATTACTTCAGCAACTGATTGATCTTGCCGTCGAAAACCTCGACAACGTTGACCCTGACCGTCTTTGGGAGTGGGTGAAAATTTCAAAAGACGCAGGTCCATCAAATAAGGGCAACAAGATTGGTAAAGATGTTAAATATTTCACCCGTTACCATCGTACCGTGGGGGTTCACGTGACTCCGACTGTTTTCGTCAACGGAATTGTGGCGGGCAATATTGAATCGAGTACGGCCGCGGAGAAGGTGGTGGAAATTTTGGAGGGAAACTTGTGAGAGCAAGCGGGCAAGCCGGGAAAGCCGGACCAGCCGGACCAGCCGTGAGACTCTTCGCGAACCCTGTCGCGACAAGCAAGTGGCCAGTTAGTTAGTTGCCTTCGGAGTTTATAGGTGTTTGAACAATGATTTCCTACATTACGTAATCAAAGAAGTTGTACAACGCAGTGACTAGCGGTACTAGTCATTCGTGAGGCGGTCTAGTCTTACGGCCACTGCACACAAGTTGGTGCATGTCGCGCAGAGGTTCTGACGAACGAGCTGTAAAGATCCTCGCCTTCCTTTGTGGGCGGCGTGATTTGAATCCCACCACGGAAAAAAATGGTCCCTGTATTACGTAATCAAATTACCTGTCATTTGTGAGGAAGCACTAGAACAATCCTGAGGAACCCGGCCAAGGCGCGAGGCGCGATCAGTCTCCCCGCCCCAGTGATTTGTGAGCGATCATCCTGTCATAGCCTCACAAATGACTCGCCTGGCTCGGCATTCAACCGAACGCGATCCAAAATTCACTTGCTTACTCTACCCTCAATTCGGGGAGAGAAAGGAGCTTTTTATGTGCCCACCATGCCCGTAATTACGTAGACGCGGATCAATTCCACTTCTTGTCGTGTCAGCTCTCGTGTCACTCCTCGCGTCACTCCTCGCTTCGCCGGTAGTTGGCTGGTCGTGAAACACACCCCCCGCACCGCGACACTCCTCGCGTCACGAACGCGCCGCGCGCCGCTTCGCGGCAACGCGCGCCGCGCACATCCCAATAAGGAAACTCCCAAACACATCAGCCGCAAAGGCGCGTCTGATCCCTTTTAAACAGGCGTTTTTTTTTTTTTCCTCTTGTCTCTTCGTTTCAGCTTGATGGATCATTAACTCTTTAAAACTCACAATCTCGTCTTTGTTTCAGTATCCACCACTTCCAAATTGCCTACGACGCTGGCGCTTTGTATTATAAAGGTCTGTGGAGAAATAACACCACATATACCAGCACCCACAAGACCCATATACCAGATATATACCCTATGAAACAAGAATTATTACCGGCGGCCACAATTATTAGCCCCACAAACAAGGCGTTTGAACTGAGGACACCTCCTCACTCGGTTTTACGTGCTGGACCTTCGAAAGGCTCAACAAACGGAACTTCGCTGAGGACAAATGGACTTCTTTCACCAGAATTTTCATCGCCACAGGTTCGTCCCGATGAGACAAAAGATGAGGAAGAGGACGAGGACGAGGACGATGACGACGCGGATGCTGATGATGACGATGACGATTATGAAGAGCCAAACCGTCATCATCACCACCACCATAAAAGACGTCGGGTGGCGCTACAACCGTCTCCTCCTCCTCCGCCACGTTTTGTGGATCCCTCTCCTCCTCAGCCACAAATGACACTGAACGCGAACAGCACTGCACAGCCACACACACGTCGTTCTTCAAATAAATCAAAACCAAGAAGAACTAAAGGACCACAGATTATTAATATCCCAGAACCTGATGAAATGCCAGAGATAAGATTCGATTCGAGTGAAAAACCACCATTCTCGTACGCTAGTTTGATTGGTATGGCGATTTTACGTGCACCAGAGAGAAAGTTAACTTTATCACAGATTTATCAATGGATTTCTGACAATTTCCGTTACTACAGGAAAGGTGAAGTTGGCTGGCAGAATTCGATTCGTCATAACTTGTCATTAAACAAATCATTCACCAAAACTGAGAAATCAAAAGATGGTAAAGGCCATTTTTGGAAGATTGTTGATGGATTCGAGTATCAATTCTGCAATGTTAAAAATAGCGAAAAAATGTTTGGTGAACCAAAAGTTAGACGTTCAACAGTGACACGGCCGGCCGTGTTACCGGAAACAACATTAACAAGGAGCGCGAGCGATGATGATAACAGCCGAATTATGGACAGTCCGATGGTTTTGCGCAGGGCGCAGACATTATCCCATGTTCCATTCAATGGCAGAGTTGATGAAGATGATGACGATGACGATGACGATGACGATGATGAGTCCGAGAGCGAAATTGCGGATTCTAACGCAAACAGTCATGTTGGTTTAGGTTCAATACCTGAATTGAGTGCGCCGTTATCATCATGGTCAGCATCGGCTGGGGGTGATAGTATAATATTTAAAACTATACAAACGTCACCAGAGAGTTCATTTGCACACGAATCGCCCGGCGGACCGGTATTTGCAAGTAAAGGGATTCCGTTCACGTCGTCTTTCAGTTGCAAGTCAACTTTAGAGTTATCACCTGTCAAATCTGGTGAAACGGGTCCATTATTGGAGCCAATGACGCCAAAACAAAATCCGTTGATACAAAGAAGTGTGCAAGCACCTGTTTCCAATACGTTAATCAAGTTGAGGACTCCTGTTGGAAGTATGAGTATCAAGAAGTTGTGGAATTCACCAAGTTACTTGGACGACTTTTATACTTCACCTGTTGGCAATAGGGATTTTGATGATGAAGAGAGTGTTTTTAAGTCGATTTATGGAAGTCCGATTGGTGGTGTCAAGAAGAGAAAGTTGTCTAGGGATATGAATGGGTATTCGACGAATGAGATTTTTGGGATTGATATTTGCAGGATTGGGGGGCAGGACGATTACAGATGACCGACGGGCCTATGGACCTCCATAGTGGGTCTATTTTCTCGTCGATCGTCTCGACCCACCTTCGTTCACCTCTTGTACACTCGCCGGGACCGACTGGCTTTGCTCGTCGTAGACTGCATTGCAAGAATGGTCTCACCCATACACCCATGAAACTTTCAATTAGCGATCGATTGACGATAGAATTACGAGCGAATGGCTATTGATCGTATTGGATGACGGACGATAAACGAAGAACGACTACGGCTCGTTGTGTTCGTCCTCCACGTGTATACCGTTATAATAATACTATACCATATGCTAATGAAACTTTGTATGTATCACGTCTGGGTTTTCTCTATAGTCACTTTTCGAGACCCACATTCTTTGGAAAGTACTCAAACTTGCCAGAATTGAACCACCAACAAAACAAGAAACCCTTCTGTCTGGAGACGAGTAGATCTTCAACTTTGTTTCTTTATCGATTGACTTCAGCTCGCTCAGGAGTCTGGCCCCGAAATTACGGAATAGAGTTGAACCACCAGCCAGTATAATGTTTTGGAAAAGATTTGTTCTTAGATCTTGATCTGTCTTGATGATTGAATTGTGCAGGAGCTGGTGTAAGGGTGTTGCTTCGTGACCGAAAAGTTCAGGTTGGAACAAGAGTTCGGTTGGCTGGGTCAACGTTTCGTTTGACAAGGTTATGTGTTTTCCGTCCGGTAACTTGAAGGAGGCAGCAGGTTGGTGGGACTGCTGTGATTGTAAGCTGACGTAAGCCAGTCTTTCTTTAATACTTCTAACAATTTCGAACTCACCGGAAGTTGCTAGGAAGTAACCGTTTTTCATCAGACCTAGCTGGACCTGTTCTGTGATTGCACGGCCTGCGAGATTGAGTCTCTTGATTGATCCTGGGACTGAGAACCCTTCGTATATCGGAACCACTGTGGTGACGCCGTCTCCAGAATCAACAACGACACCTGTTGTTCTTCCTGTTGCGTACAGAGATAGAACTGCCGGTAATGCAACGTACATTGCAGGAAAATCAAACGTTTCAAAGATCAATTCAGACATCTTGTCACGATTTTTGCGTGGATTTAGAGCATGTTCTGTTATCAGGAGCGGATGTTGATCTGGTTTTGCGCTCAGTTCGGTGACCACCTGGCTCCAAATGGCTTCCATATCGCTCCAATTCGTGACGATTCCGTTGCTTATTGGGTATTCAAGTTTCAGCAGCCCGCGCAGGTGCTGTGCGTTAGTGCCGATAAACGTGTCAGTTGGTGAGATTGACGATGGCATTATTTTGGAGTATTTTGGTCGTCCTATTATGTTGGAGTAGTTAATCTTGGGAGTTTCATCACCGGCAAAGCCGGAACGAATGGTCCCGGAGCCGTTGTCCAGGACTATTGGTTGGTTGTACATGAGGATGGGGATGCGGATGAGCGAATGATGAGCGACGAGCAAGGCAAGTCACGTGAGCCAGTCCTAACGAGTCAGACCTAAATAGACCGAGTTAGACTTACTGAATCAGACCTACTAGCAGCAATCGGAGGAGCCACAAACGTATATCGATGGCGAGCAGTACCCCCTGATGACATGGAGACAGAGGAAAATAAGATCTCATTTGTTTGTTTTTATTTTGAAAAAATATTTGAGGGTCGATCGACGGGTCGAACTGGCGAGCGACGCGACATCTCTTCGCAGTCCAGTCCGGAGGCTACAGATTCGTGCGGTACTACAGTCATGAACGGGAAGATGTCCCACAAGTCGTCTGGCTCGTCGTCTGGCTCGTCGTTGTTTCGTTTCTTCGATTTATTCACTCCTATTTTATAGAATATTCCACTCACTGGCTCTTTTGAACGTGAAATTTGCCAGATGCAGAGACGGAAGCTCGTCATCCTGCATGGTTCTCACCCGCTGTAAAGCTTGCTTCCTCAGATGCAGTAGTAACGATCACCGAAATCACCTAATCCTGGAACAACAAACTTCTTTTCGTCCAATCCCTCATCAATCATACCTGTAATGACCTTGATCTTTGGATACTTCTTTTGGAACATCTCAATACCCTCTGGACTTGCCAAAACGTTCAGGAAGAAAATTCTCTCTTCCTTAACACCCTTTTCCAACAAAACATCGACTGCCATGGAAGCAGATCCACCAGTTGCAAGTAATGGGTCTAACAAAAACACATATCTCTGTGGAATGTCTTCTGGTAGCTTGACGTAGAACAGCTTTGGCGAGGCGGTTTCTTCGTCTCTTTGAATCAAAATCTTACCGAGTCTCACTGAACGACAACAGTCTCTCAAACCCTGCTCCATCGACTCACCGGCCCTAATGATGGAAACACCACAGATCTTGCCTTGGAACTTGTGTCCTTCGTAGGTGATTCCGAGTGGTGTTTGGATTTTGCATGGGTCCACTGGCAATTGGTTCAATCCCTCTTCAACGAGCAGTCTGATGATTCTGTCGGAGTAGAAAACAAAGTCACCTCTTTTGGTGTTGGCATCACGAATGATACTGCGTGTGTTAGTACACAAGACGAGCCGAACTGCAGGAGCGGCCTCACGTTCGTCCGTCGTTTGCTGCTATTAAAGTGCAAGACGGGTCGTTTCGCTCGTATAAGAGATACTCACGTATACAAACACTTCAACTGATTGGTTTGTGTCAATGTAATGACGTTCTCGTATTTGTTAACTTGCGACATCTTGATTGCTGATTGTTGCACCGGTTGACTGATGGTTGCAAAATAACGGAAACCTGAAAAACCGTTGAAAATATTTTCTTATCGAAAGATTTTTCACGAATCAGAAGCCGAGCGTACAGCGAAAGAACGTTGAGGGGAGCGGACATACGAAGCACGAGCGAACAACGAGCGAGGCCGTTGGTTCAGCACAGCACATCACGGCTAACTCAGTGCCAGTCGTCGATCTATACCCATGACCCTACAAAGCCCCACTTGCCGGCTTCCCAATCACCCTCCTATACTTCCCGATAAAGACTCCAATTTTCGCTTACATAAAAAATGACTAATCGGACCCGGCCCTGACTGAGAATTAACACATCGTTTAATGGATACATAATTTACATGACTGAGCGAGGTCAATGACGGGCGGAGCGAGTCACCCACATCTGTTAGGTGCGGGATGTCAGATGAAACGAGAACAACGATTCTTCGCTCGTGTATGACCTCACTCCTCGAGAAAGTTGAAACTCACCTCGTAACTCAACTCTCTCCTCACCCTCAACACCAGCTCCGACAACTCTCCCGGCAAATCCAGCTCTCTCCAGTCCACTCCCTCGCCCTTTCCCCTCACCTTGCTCAAAGCCAAACTATACATGGCCCTCGACAATTCCATCACCTCTGCGTCCTTCAGATCTTTCTCAAACTCATTCAGAATCCTTATAATCTCAACAAGATCAGCAACGCTGAACACTCTCTTGTTCAAAAATGGAACCAAGATCAAAATCAAAATAGTCTTATAATGTTTTGGGAGATATTTGAATGAAAGCAATCTGAAGATCTTGTCAAAGGGTGGATTCTCCGTCTGGCTCAAGAACTGGTGTAACAAAACAAACGGACTCAACGCTTGTCTCAACACAGGATCTTGGATCTCGTTCCTGTCAATCTTGCTGATCAATAACTCATCGTCAAACTCCCCTTCCACCAAAAGATTCTCGAAAATCTTCCAAACCAAACTTGTCAGTTTAGCATAATCACCAGCTTCAGAATAACAATACAGTGCCTCATACAGATACCCCTGACAAGCCAGATTTGAACCTTGAATACGGAAAATTTTGACCGCCGTCTGACTCAGCTTCAGCTTGGCACATATGGACAACGCCCATTCGAAATCATCGCTGTTTTTGATTTGATAACTTGGCAGCATCTCGGAAACAATTTCTCTGGCATTAGAGTTATTGACTGAAACAAGTATGCCAATGCCAATTGGGAACAGCTCCTGATTTGCTAGGTATGAGAAGGCCAACTGTTCTAACATTTGATCGATTGTTGTTGATAAGTTTGTGTCCGATAAATTTGAATAACTCCGTAAAAGTCCAGCAGCTTCAATCAACACAGCACTGTAGGCAGCAACAGATTTATCTAACATTTCAAGTGACGATAAAACGGTCAAAAATTTACCTTCAAATGTCTCCAGACAGATAGATTCCCACGAATTTCCCTCATCGATTGGTTTCTTCTCAACCGAAACACGAACATAATCCAAAATTAGCTCTGGTGATGGTAATTGATATAGATAATGAGCAAAAAATGATTCGTACCACGTTGTTGAGTTCTCTATAATAGTGACTGAAAATCCTGACATTATTGTAATGATTTCCAAAAGTTCAGTTGCAATGGTCATATTGCCGTAATTCAATGAAGTTGACCGCTCTCGGAGTTTCACCATTATTTGTTTCCAACTGAGGAAATCTTGTGAACTTTTCGAGAATTTAACCACATCGTAACTCTCCAACATTGATTTGAAGTCGACAATCAAATTGAACAAATTCAAATCACCCGACTTCAATTGCTCGTATCCACTCGTCTCAATCGCCTCAATAGCCTCATTGAAGAAACCTCTGAGAATCAATTTTTTCATATAGGTTGACCAAAACAAGAAATTTGAATAAGTTTCGCCAGATTGAGCCTCTTTGATCAGATTTTCGTCAGGTTGGATGTCTGCTCTATTAACCCAAATTGAAAACAATGCAATTTTCTCTTCATCATTTGAAAAATGAAGAGCATTGATCAAATTAATAACGTTCAACAATTCTTCATAATTGAAAATAAAAACCTCTTCAAAATTCGGATCTGTCTTTGATTTCTCCAAAATCAATCTCTTCAAGCTCTCGGTCATTGAATTGCTGATTCTTTGTAGTGACTCTTTGCGTTGTTTGAGATCCTCTTGCACGCTGCTGACAACCCCAATTTGCAAATCATCATCTTCTTCATTTGGTAAGTACTCTTTGTATTTTTGGTTCAATAAAATCGGCTCAAAGATCTCAAATAATGAGCCAAGAAAGTCATAGTATTCTTTCGAATCATCTGTGTTTGATGGTATAGAAAATGGATACAACTTCTGTTCTCTATCATTGATGTTTGATTGTTTTGACTCTCCTTTGGTCGACAAGAACAAAACTCCATTCTCATTGGCCGAGTCAACAGAAAACTTGATATTTCTACCATTCTTGAGCCAGCTCAAATCATTTTTCAAAATAGGACCATCGTCGTAAGGAAGTTTGGTGATCGGAAGTTGAGTTTTATCATCAATCTCAAACCCAAATTCCCCGTCGTATTCGTCGTATTTGGCTGGCAGATCAACCTCCTCCATATGTTGATCCTCGTGTTGTTTAACTAACGACATGACAGGACGTGATTCGGTGAGAGATTCCCTTCTTAAAGACAACAAAAGTTTAGTGTGAATTTACTTTGTTTAGAAAAAAAAATATCTGAACCAACTCGTGCTGGCACGATTATATTATGACAGAAACTTTTTTTTGTTAACAATGAAAGAAAAAAAAAAAAAAATATCAAACAAAGAAGGATCAAATGTATTTGTTGCAGTGAACCCCCGTCAACACACGTCTCAACACCTCTACACATATTCTCTTCCCTCCCACCATGAGCGTATCGACGGTTATTAAGACAACCGAAAGTTTAACTCGGTTTCTGAGAAATCAATCAACTCCCCTTCAAGATATCTATCATGTTGCCATTGAGGTTCTTGACGATAAATTCACAGTCAGCCTCCCCAACAAAGAAGAGTTCGTGTTTGAACTGTTGTGCGATCGTCTCTCGCAGTCTAAAACAGCACATTTCAAGACTAATCCGCTTGTGTGGAAGCTGTTCAAAGATGTTTGGAACAGACTCGGACAGTCACAGCCAGCTCGTCGATCTAATCTAATACAACGTTTGAAGGGAGCAGACGTTGTTGTTTCCACATTGGATTTATTTGATACCAAAAATCTGTCCTCAGAAACCGTTCTCGTGGAAGAATTTGTTGATTTTATTGAACTATTACTACAGGTTGCCAGGTTGAATGTTTCCAGCGATCAAAGTATTTCCATTGTGTCAAGTTTATCAAGATTCGCAATCAAAAACTTCACCATCTACAGCTCACAATTGTTGATCAAGATCGTTGATGTTATCCATCAAGTTTTCAAGCTTTGCAACAGCTCTTCTGTGAGATATACGAAACCTAACGTGACGCAATTTTGCAGTAAATGTCTTCCAAACTTGGCCACATTAGTGCATCTCTTTGGCGAAGATTTTGGCGACTCAAAGAACAAGATTGACAGCATTTTCAGGGACGTTTTGTTAAGAAAAGAATCGATAGTTGATTTGAAGGATAATATTGGCTTTTTTATCAATGCTGCTCATGCCAACAAAGACTTCCCGCCAGTTGCAATCAATCATCTGTTCGAGTTATTTGTTCCTAAAATCGACATCAAAGAAGTCGAGTCGATTTTCATAGAAATTACACAGAAATTTCCTTCAATCTCGGGAGTTCTCCTTAAAAGTGTGGTGGATACTAATAAAATATTATCAACAGAGTTTTTATCCGGATTGGTGGAAGATGCACTTGAAAATTCGGATTATAACGTTGTGATGCTTTCAGTGGAGAAAAATCCAGAGGTTGGTGTCTTGTTCAGCGATAAAGTGTTCGATAAGGATGATCTATCAGTTTTGGTGGCATTACTAACCTCGTTCGTGCGTTCTAGAGAATTTGTTGAATTTTTCGACGCTTGGACTGAAAAACTAGACCAGAACACCAATCCACTCCTTGCTTCAGACGAATTTATTGCAGAAGCTTCCAAGCATATTTTGGGTCTTTCCAAAGTTCAAATTCAGAGGTTAACCGAGAAACTGGCTTCAAAAGGTGTTGACTCCTCTTTTGTGGCATTGAACGCGATAGTTAAAGGTTTGCTGGTTGGAGTCACAGGATCAGTCCACGATGCTGTGAATAAGACAGTGAGCTCAATCATTGAGGCTTTGAAGCCTACCTTCATTGAGCTTTTGGGCAAACAAAACAACGAAAGTTCTGAAAAGTTCTGGGAATTGCGAGCATTAATTATGATGCTTTATGAATCTGAAGAATTGGAAGGTTGTGTGGATTTGAAGGAACTTCTTGCGCAAAAGAAGTATGAATTTGACGGTTATTTCTGGTGTTGTTTTCGTTTACTTGAACAAGATCCAATCGTATTGAGCGATGAATTTATCAGTTCATTTTTGGTCCATTTCGAAAAATCAAACTTGGATTTCAAGGAGACTATTCTCAAGCGTTGGTTCGTTTTGGTTGATTCTGTATTTGACAAGCAAAGTTTGAGAAAGTTGGTTGACGTTATGCTGGAATCTGTTCCTGAACAGACAATCTTACCATTAATTTCAAATGGTTTGATACACGAACAACCTAACATCATGAGAGAGTTGATCAATGCACTACTGAAAACTCAACAACACAAACTCATCAGAACTATTCCTGTGTTTTGTTACAGCCGACACCCACGTGAAGAGATGTTGAATGGTTTATCTGAAGCTGCTACCAAATCATCATCCGTGGATGCTCGTTACTGTATTTTGCAACTTCTTGAACAACCAACATTCAAGTCCAAAATAGAGTCTGACCTTGGTGTTCTTTCGAAACTGATTGAGTCAGCCGATAGCGATGAATCAGTTGAGATCTCACTCAGTATTGTGGATAAAGTTTGGGAGATGCATCTTAAACAACTCTCTGATTCTTCAAGTGCTGAATTTTTACAAAAGTCAAGCCAAAAATTATCGAAAAAGTTATCAAAATCATCAAATGAAAACGTTAAAATGTCTGGAGTACTGAATTTGGCATTGTTATTGGTGAAATGTGAACAAAGACTGGGTAAATCTGTCCCTGGATCAAATTTGGTGGAAGCTCTTAGTAGCAAATGTGTCAGTATTTTGGAAAAAAATAAAGTAAGTGCCGATTGTTGTTGGTTATTAAGTGCAATTGTTGAACTGAAAATGCTTGAAAGTGGTCCGTCTGATGAAGATTGTAAGAAGATTGTTAAAAAACTGGGTAAAACAGCAGACAATTTACTTTCTCAACGACTCTTTTCACTTGTCTGTCATCTCGATTCAGTCTATGATGCCAAATTTGTGTTGGCATTGTATTTGAGTTTGAATCAAGAGGCAAACTTAGAGAATCTCCATTTTTATATGAGAAAATTAGCAGGATCAGATCTTGGAAAGTTCTTTGAATGTTGGGATCTTGTTTTGGATTCGATTGTTGAGGGCAACGTCGTTTGTTTGAGTGTGATTGGTGTATTTTTAGACGTTTTGGACCGTCCAGCTGTGCCAGAAGACTTTAAAAGGGCACAACAATTTACTGTTAGATCCGTTTCCACCATTATGGAACTGAGTGCTAAACAAATACAAGAAAACATGAGAGCCGTTATAAAGTTGACTAGTGTTTTGAGAGCGATTTTGTCCAAGTCTGGTTGGTTATTGACTCAATATGCTACTGAACTGGTTGTTGCGCTTTCTGGAAGGTTGGCATATGATTTATTAAAGATTGGCGAAGGCGAAGAAGAAATGTATGTTCAATTGACTGGATTGATTTCCAATGTTTTGTTGTTCCAAAGATACAGATTTTCCAATAGACAACACCTAATAGTATTGAGTGTTATTCCATTGATGGAGGCTTTATTTGAAGGGGCGTGTGTTGGTATCTGCAACAGTGAAGCTTGTGGAGTTTCATTCCAACGACTGATGAGCAATTTATGTGAACCATCTGCACAAACTTTTGCAAAGAGTGGATCTGAAGATATGAGAGAGAATGATGCTGTTCTGACCACTGCTGTTTCAACTGCAAAAGCACAGTTGAGGAAGTGTGTTCCTGTTTTGCTGTTGAGTTATACTCGGTTCTACCTTGTTTATGGCCTAAGTTTGGTGACAAGGGAGTCATTAAATTCAGGTATGTTTTTGATTTTCGATTTGTTGACCAGTAACGAGCTGAGTTTGGTCAATTGCAGCTTGGATGGCCAGAGCAGGGTCGTTTATAGAAATCTGTTGGAGGAGTATGGTAGGTTTGGTAAGTGGAGGGGTGAATAACGTGCAAGTCGTTCAAGTTAGGCCAAACCCCAAAATGATGAGGCAGCGAGGTCATATATATTTTATAAACGATTGTAATAGAGTCATAGTCATGTACGAACGACCAGTGGATGACGATCAGCGAAGTGAGTTGCTGAGTCGCTGTGAGGTGTGAGTAAAGGGACTCGGCGAGCGACTCGTTTTGTCCGTCGATCGTCGATCGTCGCACTCGGAGATCAACTCCGCATGAAAAATTTCTACAAAAATATTTAAAAAAAAATTATTCAACTTTCCAAGTGCTAGCCATTCAACTTACAAACACCCACAACATGGTTGAAATCAGCGAAATCAGAGAAGAAGAGGTTGTCCCGGCTGTGAGCGAATGGGACCGTCTTAGGTATATTCCAAAAGAAGGTGAACCATGTTTACCACCGCAGTTATCTGAGCTTGCGAATAAACCGACTGAAGAAGTTATTAAAGACTTGAATAGACTTCCGTTGTTTATGACTGAGTTAGATGAAACCGATGGTGAGGGAGGTGAGAACACACAAGTTGAGGCATTAAAGGCGCTGGCATACGATGGTGAACCTGATGAAATTGCAACTAATTTCAAAAATCAAGGAAATGAACGTTATAAAGCTAAGCAGTACAAAGATGCAGTTGAGTATTACACAAAAGGAATCGATGTCAACTGCGGAGTTGATGATCTTGTTGCATCTCTTTATGCTAACCGTGCTGCCTGTAACTTGGAATTACGTAATTATCGTCGATGCATCAACGATGCTAAAGAATGTCTTCGTTTCCAGCCGAACAACGTTAAAGCACTGTTCAGGTCCATCAAGGCTTATTTGGCAATAGAGAGATATGACGAGGCAGAACAAGTGTTGAACTACACCGAGTCCGTTGAAGGTGGGCCGGCAGTAGTCAAGGGACTGCGGAAACAGTTGGAAGACCGTCGTCGTGTTTTGAAAGAGTTGGAAGAGAAGAAACGTCTTGAGGCTGAGGCAAAGGAAAGAGTGCGAAAGAATGTACAAGACGCCATTAAATTACGTGGTTATACGACTCTATCGACGATACAACCTGTGAAACTTCCGGACGATAGTAAATTGCACTTGGAAGATAAAGAAGATGTTGAAAGTCAGTTGATTATACCAACTACTGTTCTCTATCCAACAACGGACGAGTTTGATTTTGTCTCTGAGGTTGGTGAACTTTCGACCCCGATGGAATTGATGCAAGTTGTTTTAGATCGTCCAGAGTCGTTCTTCGAGGAGGAGAAGCATAAAAACTTTAAGCCAAGCAGGATGGAAGTTTATATGGAGACTGAAAGCGGTGGACTGATCAAGGCCGGTAAGAAAGTGACGTTTAATGAGATTTTGGGAATGGAGAAGCCAAAGGTTCCGTTGTTTGATGGGTCTTTGAGGGTTTATTTCGTGCCGAAGGTGGACGCTAAGGAGTGGCTAGGAGGGTGGAATAAGGAGGTTGCATTGTCGAAACGAGGCTAGAAAGCGAACAGTGAGCGAGTGATGAGCGAGTGATGAGCGATTGACTCGCTTCGCTTGTCGCTCGTGCGCTGGTGCACAGACAGTACATTGCCTGGATTATATAGTTTGTTAGTTTCAATATACAGAGAGGACAACAAAACGGCTGACGGTGGGTGAGTCCACGAGCGAACGGACTCTGTGTCTCTGATTGTAACAGACATGGGACCGTATGTTTTCGCTCGCCTTCGGATCGACGGGTCGGTCGACGCACTTAAAAAAATTTTATATATTTTTTTTCACCTTTTAAATCATTTAGCTTTCTTTGTTTGCCCTCTTTGTTTCCTACCATCTACTACAAACAGCCCCACGATGCCTACGATTGCTGGAAAGAGAAAGAGACTGTCATCTGGTCTCGCAGTGACACAGAAAGTGTTTGTGAGGTCGCGGAACGGTGGAGCCCTCAAAATTGTCAGAGAACATTATTTAAGAGACGATATACCATGTTCATCAGCAGCTTGTACCGAATGTGATGAGTTCTACAGACCCGACTCGGACGGAGTTGTGGCCAAGCCAGTGCTATCTGAAGATCCTCTTGACTTGAAAAAGGGTAAAATCGGCAAACACTATCTTGTTTTAGATACTAACGTTGTTCTCAATGCTATTGATTTACTAGAAAGTAGTGTTGCGTTCTATGATGTGATAGTTCCACAAACAGTTCTAGAAGAAGTCCGCAACAAGAGTTACCCTATTTACCTTCGGTTGCGTACATTGTGCAAGAATGAAGAGAAAAGATTCGTTGTTTTCCACAACGAATTCAAAACTGATTCCTATGTTGCACGTCAAAAAGGAGAGAGTGCACAAGATTACAACGATAGATTGATTCGTGAATGTGCGAAATTTTATGGGGATCATTTAGCTTCTGCGGGAATCAAAATCATTCTTCTCACCGGAGATCGTGCAAACGTCGAAAAGGCAACGGCAGCAGGTATTGTTTCAATGTCTTTACATGATTACGTCGCTTTCCTACCAAACGCTACAGAACTTCAAGATATGTTACCAGCAGCAACAGATTTCTCCAAATCGCTCAACGAGATTCGTTACGCTGAGTATTACTCTTCTGCACGTCTCATGGGAGGAGTTAAAAACGGGACTCTCTATCAAGGAAACATTGCTATCTCCTCGTATAATGTCTTGGAAGGCTCTGTTTCGGTCTCTGCATTTCCAAAACCACTGCTTATCTTGGGACGTGAAAACCTGAATCGTGCTTTCAATGGGGATTCCGTCGTTGTGGAACTTTTGCCAAAGGAAAAATGGAAGAAACCATCGAATGAGATTGTCGACGAAGAAACTCTGAATAAAAATGAAGTCGGTGATGATGATGAAGGAGAAGTGGTGATCACGGACCAGGAGCGGAAACTGTTGGCCAGACAAGCCGTCGAAGCTCACGGATCAGATGGAGACGATTCCAAAGCAATCCCAACAGCTAAAGTTGTTGGAATTGTGAAACGTAGTTGGCGTCAATATGTTGGTCAAATTGCTCCAAACTCGGTCAACAAAAATCAAGTCGGAGGTAATGCTGCCAAAGCTTGTTTCGTGTTGTTGATGGATAGATCATTACCAAAAATAAGAATCAGAACTAGGCGTGCTAAGGAACTTGTTGGTAAAAGAATCGTTGTTGCAATTGACTCATGGCCGACTACTTCCAAGTTTCCAGAAGGACATTTTGTCCGTACACTCGGTGAGATCGAAGATAAAGACGCTGAACAAGAAGCTTTGTTGCTCGAACATGACGTTGAATATCGTCCATTTTCCAAAAATGTTTTAGCATGTCTTCCTGTTGAAGGACACGACTGGAAAGTTCCTGAAAACCTCGATAACGGTGATCCACAATTACTCAAACGTAGAGATTTACGTGACAAGTTGGTTTGTTCCATCGATCCTCCAGGATGTGTTGACATTGATGATGCATTGCATGCAACCAAACTTCCAAATGGTAATTACGAGGTTGGTGTTCACATTGCCGACGTCACCCATTTTGTTAAAGCCGGTACCGCTCTAGACCAGGAAGGTGCTTCTCGTGCCACTTCTGTTTATCTGGTCGATAAAAGAATCGATATGCTCCCAATGTTGCTTGGTACTGATTTATGTTCGTTAAAGCCATATGTTGATCGTTTTGCATTCTCCGTCTTGTGGGAACTAGATGAAGATGCAAATATTGTCAAGGTTGATTTCACCAAATCTATCATCAAATCACGTGAAGCGTTCGCCTATGAACAGGCACAATTACGTATGGACGATGAATCTCAACAAGATCCACTTACTCAAGGAATGAGACATCTTTTACGTTTGTCAAAGAAATTGAAACAGAAAAGATTGGACGCTGGTGCTTTGAATTTAGCATCACCTGAAGTCAAGGTCCATATGGATAGTGAGACTTCAGATCCTGGTGAAGTTGAAATCAAGAAGTTGTTAGACGCAAATTCTCTGGTCGAAGAGTTCATGTTGTTGGCCAACATTTCTGTTGCTAGAAAGATTTATGAAGCTTTCCCACAAGTTGCAATGTTACGTCGTCATGCTGCTCCTCCAGTGACAAACTTTGAAGTTCTCAACGATATGCTCCGTGAGAAGAAAGGATTTTCAATTTCATTGGAAAGCTCGAAAGCTTTAGCAGACTCTCTTGATAGATGTGTTGATCCACAAGATCCATACTTCAACACTTTGTTGAGAATTATGGCCACCCGTTGTATGATGGCAGCTGAATATTTTGCATCAGGTAATTTTGGATACGAGGACTTCCGCCATTATGGTCTTGCAAGTGAAATTTACACGCATTTTACTTCGCCAATTAGAAGATATTGTGATGTGGTTGTTCACAGACAATTAGCTGCTGCCATCAACTACGAACCACTTCACTCTATTCACCGTGACAAGAATAAGATGGATTTGGTCATCAAGAATATAAACAAGAGACACAGAAATGCACAATTTGCTGGAAGAGCCAGTATTGAGTATTATGTTGGACAAGTCATGAAAAACAATGAGAGTGTCCAAGAAGGTTATGTTATCAAGGTTTTCTCCAACGGAATTGTGGTTTTAGTTCCTAAGTTTGGTGTCGAGAGTTTGATCAAGTTGGAAACTCTTGGAGATGTTAATTCGAGCAAGTTTGACGAAGATTCGTACGAGCTCACGTTCACGGACTTCGAGGGTAAGAAGAGAAGTGTCTCTGTGTTTGATAAGGTGGAGGTGTTTGTTAAGTCTCATTTCGATGAGATGACGGGTAAGCGGAAGGCGCAGCTGTTGTTGAAGTGAGCGGACGACGTAACGGCGTAAGGCGAGCGAAGAGAGTCATTCAATCAGTGCAATCGGTGTGAGTGATTGATGAGTCAGCTCATAATTTCAGGCCAGAAGATATGGTAAACTGTTCTATGACTCGCCCATGACTCGGTTCGCTGCTATTCACTCCTCATTTATAGACCTAATTACCATCTATATACTAATCCATGATACTAATCCATGATGAAATAATTTTCTCACTAAATTTTTTTTTGACTTTTTTTTTTTTTTCATTGAAAAATATGTTGATTCAAATTACCACCGTTCGTAATCAATTCAACATCGAATAGAACGCCACAACATGTCAAACATTGGACTTCAGGTGCGCCAGGCGGCGCCAGGAATTGACCCTCTTGTGGCTGACTATGCCGTTGGATATGTCGGACATATTTCTAATGCGACAGAAGATTCTGTTTTAGCAAGTCAATTGGACATTCCGAAAGAAGTTAGATTTCTTGAGCAATTACTTGTGAGTGCCGGTGGTGACGAACAGAAGGTGAAAGCTTTGGGATCCAAAATCCAAGAAACACTTATCAAGAAGCTCAACGATAACATGGCCAAGCTCTCAGTGACTGGTGATGCCTCGAAGAGGCTATTGGATATCGATCTGGTCAATAACCAACAACGTGATTTAGATTCCTCTCTGGCATTATTGAACTCGACACGTGATATTGAGCACACAGGTCGTCAAATGGAAACCCGTGTCGATAAGAAGAAACTTCAAAAAGCAGAGGCTAAAATCGCCAAAAAAGTTGCCAAAAGAGCCAATAAGTTTGTCAAATATGAAGCATCAAAACTCATTAATGATCAAAAACAACAAGACTATGATTCCTTCTTCCTCAAAGTCAATCCTATTGATTTCGGAGCAGGTGCAGGTAAGTCAAAGGATATCAAACTCGAGAACTTCGATTTGTATGTTGGTGAAGGTCAACGTATTCTTTCAGATGCTTCGCTCACTTTGGCGTATGGTAGACGTTATGGTTTAGTTGGTCAAAACGGTATCGGTAAGTCCACGTTATTGAGAGCTTTGTCTAGAAGAGAGTTGAACATTCCAAAGCACATCACAATCTTGTATGTCGAACAAGAACTCAGAGGTGATGATACAACTGCGCTTCAATCTGTTTTGGATGCCGATGTTTGGAGAAAACAATTGCTTATGGAACAAACTAAGATTGACGAAAGAGTTAACGAAATTGAATCATTGAAGAAAGAATTCGAGGAAGGCTCGCTTGAAGTCAAGAAACTTGAAAATGAGCAAAACGATCTCGTTCAAAGACTGGAAGATGTTCATGAAAAACTCAGTGAAATGGAAAGTGATAAAGCAGAGGGAAGAGCTGCTGCGATCTTGTTTGGTCTCGGATTCAGCGAAGAGTCCCAACATAAACCAACAAACACTTTCTCCGGTGGTTGGAGAATGAGACTTTCTCTCGCAAGAGCTTTGTTCTGTAAGCCTGATCTGTTGTTGTTGGATGAACCTACCAACATGTTGGATGTCCCATCCAGTACGTACTTGGCCAACTATCTTCTCACTTACCCAGCCACAATCCTCGTTGTTTCGCACGATCGTGCATTCCTTAACGAAGTCGCCACAGATATCATTCACCAACACTCTGAAAGACTCGATTATTACAGAGGTTCCAACTTTGATTCCTTCTATAATACCAGAGAGGAGAGACTCAAGAACCAAAAGAGAGAATATGAGAATCAAATGGCTTACAGGCAACATTTGCAAGCTTTCATTGACAAGTTCAGATACAATGCAGCAAAATCTTCAGAAGCTCAATCGAGAATCAAAAAACTCGAAAAATTACCAGTTTTGGAACCTCCTCAAGAGGAAAAGCACATCACATTCAAATTCCCAGACCCAGATAAGCTCTCTCCGCCAATTTTGCAACTTTTGGGCGTCACATTCGGTTACGATCCAAACAAACTGCTTCTTTCTGATGTGGATCTCGATATTCAAATGGATTCCAGAATTGCTTTGGTTGGTGCTAACGGTTGTGGTAAAACTACACTCTTGAAACTCTTGATTGGTGAAAACTTGCCATTGGACGGTTCTGTTTCTAGAAACTCACGTTTGAGAATTGCTTATTTCGCCCAACATCACGTTGATACCATGGATTTGACTCAAAATGCTGTTGCCTGGATGAGTACCAAATACCCAGGTAAGACTGACGAAGAATACAGACGTCATTTGGGATCTTTTGGTATCACCGGTTCGCTTGCTTTGCAGAAAATGGCACTTCTTTCTGGTGGTCAAAAATCCAGAGTTGCCTTTGCTTCTCTTTGTCTGAGTAATCCTCATATCTTGATTTTGGATGAGCCTTCGAATCACTTGGATACTTCTGGTTTGGATGCCCTTACAGAAGCTCTCAAGAGCTTCAAGGGAGGTGTTTTGCTTGTTTCCCACGATGTCTCGATGATCAACAACGTTTGTAAAGAGATCTGGGTTAGTGAAGGTGGTAAGGTTCAACGTTTCCCTGGCGATATCTATGCTTACAAGAAGTACATTTTGTCGAAGGCTGATGCTTCTGGTGTGGTGAAAAAACACTGAATAGACGTTTCTAATGTTTGTCAATTAAAGATAGGAATCTAACCATTCTGCGTTTAGCTTTCAATGTGGCTATGGAGAATACTAAACTGTAGGTTGTTAGTAAAAGGTGGAGGAGTGACGAACTAGTGACGGGCGAATGACGAGCAATGCGAGAGGGATCATCTTTGACTCATAAAGAGTTATAACCTCACCTCATTCGCTTAACTCTTGATCTGCTCTTCATGCGTATACTTACAACAACACTGTGGACATGACCAACTGGAAGTACACCAAACAATCAACTGTTACTCTTGCATTGAAAGCGATTTTCCTTCCATTTATGTTTTTGTAAGAAAAATATTCTTCTTTTGAGTTCCACATGTAGACTATGATTCCTATTGAAGCGAGGAAGTGAAAACATACACACCCCCACCATAACACAAAATACTTGAACGATGTGACTGCCTCCTGTACGACACTTTCGACATCGATGTACATCAGGCTGATGACGATAGATAGAAACAATGAAATCAGAGTCATTTGAAAATTGAGAAGGGTTGACGCAATCGTAGCTGTTCCGTTTATGTAGGCCAAAGTGAAGACACTTATTATCAAATTCAAAAAACTGAGTGAATTCGACAAAAGAGCAGCTCTCAGTAATAAGTTTCCAAACTGATATGTTTGCATATTGATTGAACGCATCAAGTGATTATGGATTCTGAAAACGCTTGTATTGAAAGGGATCAAATCAAATTGAAGAAATTGGCTTCTTTTTTTCAATCTTGTTGAACTTTCAATAGAAATGTTTACACCATTCGGAGTCATTTCCTTTTCTGTCATGACTGCCTCCGTTTCGTATACCGGTTCACCACGAGAGACTTCTTGTCCGTCGGAGTCCACTAAGCCTTTCACCGTGAGCGAGACAAAAACTTGTGTGTAGAAACAATTTGCAGCGATTAAAATACAACAGAGCGAGTAATCTTTCCCTAACTGCCAGCCGCCTTCAATGAGACACTCTCCTTTAAAACTGAGACTAACATTTGGATTTTCATTGGTATCGGCAATATCTGAGAAATCGACATTATCAACGTCGACAATTAGACTTTCTATGTGAATACGACTTTCTGCGGCAACTCCATCCACAAATAGCTTCACTTGTTCAGGAAGAACTGATTTGGTCCTTTCTGGACCGTCGAGCGCCAGACGATCGACTACGACGACACAGTTCGTTTTTTTATAACAAGCCGCCGCTTGACTGTCTAGAAGGTCCATGGCCTGGCCCAGAGTCTGGAGATTCTCTATGGTGGACTGCTGGATTGCAGAAAATGATTCGTCCATTGTGATGGTGTTTGTGGTGATTGTGGTGATTGTAGAGGAAATGGTGGGAAGAAGAGGGGACAAAAAAAGGGGATAAAATATTTTGAGGATCAAAAAATTGGCAAAAAATTAAACAGCACCCATGCTGGGAGTCGAACCCAGAATCTTTTGATTAGAAGTCAAACGCGTTAACCATTACGCTACACGGGCGGAACTGTTGCTATGTTTTTCCGCAGAGCAATCATACTCGCGAAACCTCAGCTGAATTGTCCGCGGAAAAACAGATTGAGCGGCGCACGAGCGTGCGCGCACCCCCAAAAATTTG
Organism: Ogataea neopini; assembly: GCA_030578575.1. Classification (NCBI taxonomy): domain Eukaryota; kingdom Fungi; phylum Ascomycota; class Pichiomycetes; order Pichiales; family Pichiaceae; genus Ogataea; species Ogataea neopini. The sequence goes on from JAJMSO010000001.1 coordinate 1,494,138, forward strand.
GCCAATCAGACTTTGGTAATTGTAAATTGCAGCAACGGCTGGCGCGCGAACCGGCCAACACGGCCAGCCACGGGGGGATTTTGTTAAGTTTCACCACGGGACCTTAACGAATTACCGGGGAGTTTTTTCACGGCGAATTTTCCAGGAGTTTTTTTTTTTTCAAGCAGGATTATTGGAAGGAAATAGACAAGTGAAAATTGTCATGTTTGTCTTGTTCATTTACTTCTGATTTAGAAGGTTTGATTACAGCAAAGGTAGCTTTACAGCAGCATAATTCTTCACATCAAAATGCTATCGAGAACTGTTTTCAGAAACTTGAGAGCCGGAAAGGGTTTGGGTAAGTGATTTCCATACAGTATTGTATGTTTGAGATACAGCACGGTAAAACAGGCTAGTATTGTGGATACACAGACAACGTATCAAGATTGACACATGGAACATTCGTACATCACGTGGAAACGACAAGCGTTTAGACAACAAACGAACATTGAACAATGAATGGTGAAGTGACAGTGTTTGCGCACTGAGTTGTCAACAGTGTTGGTGGTGAGTGTACGAGGGTGACAAGTCAGTGAGGCAGAGGGGGCCATCTGGCGGGAAACTGCCATAAACACAAGTGATACATGTCATTCTAGATACTAGTATCATTGGTACACTCACTCCGCACATCCATGACTCGTTTCAGTCGTGCCTTGTCGTCAGCCAATCACAGCGAGATAAATTTTAAGACATAGAAAAATCCTGTACAAAATCGTTGCAAAACTCTCAAACAGCCTCTGTGCTTCAACTACTAACACCATCTGTCTAGCCTCGCAAACCAGACTCCTTTCGAGCACGCCGGCTGCCTTGAAGTCTACCTACGACTCGCCAGACTTCTCGCACTACCTCAACAAGACCAAGGGTACCAGTGACAAGTCCAGAGTGTACACTTACTTCATGGTTGGTTCTTACGGTGTCCTTGGTGCCGCCGCTGCCAAGTCTACTGTTGAAGCATTCCTCACCACCATGTCTGCATCTGCTGATGTTTTGGCCATGGCTAAGGTGGAAGTTAAGTTGAATGCCATCCCAGAAGGTAAGAACGTCATTGTTAAATGGCAAGGTAAGCCTGTGTTCATTAGACACAGAACTCAAGCTGAGATCGACGAGGCCAACGCTGTCGACATTTCCACCTTGAGAGACCCACAAAAAGATGCCGACAGAGTCAAGAATCCAGAGTGGTTGATCATGTTGGGTATCTGTACCCACTTGGGTTGTGTCCCAATTGGTGAAGCTGGTGATTTCGGTGGATGGTTCTGTCCATGTCACGGTTCTCACTACGATATCTCTGGTAGAATTAGAAGAGGTCCAGCTCCATTGAACCTTGAGATTCCAGAATACGACTTTTCAGACGAGTCAACCTTAGTTGTTGGTTAGTTTCGATAGAGGATGAAAAAAACATTTAAGTTCCACTTTTTTCATTAAATATTTACGAATTGTATAAAGATAAAACTTCCATCACTGAAAAAAAATATTACATAACAAATATTTTTTGAAAATTACTAAAGCGAAGCGATTCATGCACTCAACAGACCACGTAAGCAGCACGTAATCAACACGTTAGGCACTCGTGAACATGTCTGTGCCGCCTCTGTCTGGACACTCGTCATTATCGTGGCAGGATTCGCTTGTTTCGTCAGAGAAATCAAGAAAATTGGTTAAAAGGTTCGATGAATTTCACACAGTTGACTGGATTAACGAATCGTTAATTGAAAACAAAAATCATTTTTATTCCGTCCATAAGTCAAGCAATGACGAAGAAGGCTCGTCTCCGAGGCCGAAAATAGGTCTACTCAAAGACAGATTCCTCACGTCGTGTCAGAGTTGGCTGGTACTCACCATCATGGGAGTCACTATAGGACTGATAGCAGCTGTGATCAATGTGGTGACAGAATGGCTGGGTGGGCTGAAGACGGGTTATTGCACAACGGGCTTCTATCTCAATAAAGACTTCTGTTGTTGGGGAGACTCGGAAAGTGCCTGCACCACATGGACAAAGTGGTCAGACGTTTCGTTGTTTCAGTATCTGATATTCATTGTAATATCAATGGCTTTTGGCCTGACAGCTGCCATTTTGTGCAAATTTTATGCACCAACTGCCGCCGGCTCGGGTATTTCCGAGGTCAAATGTATCGTTTCCGGCTTTGTGATGGATGGATTTCTGGGTTGGTGGACTTTACTTATCAAAAGCGTGGCCCTGCCATTGACAATTGCTTCGGGACTGAGTGTTGGTAAGGAGGGGCCAAGTGTGCATTATGCTGCTTGTGTTGGTAACGTGATCCCCAAGCTATTCAAGAAGTTCGGACGGTCGTACACGAATCTATCGCAGTTTCTCACAGCAGCCTCAGCAGCCGGTGTCGCAGTGGCATTTGCTTCACCAATCGGTGGTGTTCTCTTCTCCATTGAGGAGATCTCGTCCAATTTCAAACTCTCAACCATGTGGAAGAGTTACTACTGTGCACTGGTGGCAACAGGTACTTTATCGGCAATGAATCCATTCAGAACTGGTCAGATTGTCATGTTTGAAGTTATGTACGATTCTGACTGGAGGTACTACGAGATTCCATTCTTTGTCATTTTAGGTATATTTGGCGGTGTCTACGGTATTGTGGTGTCAAAATTCAACATCAAAGCAGTGGGATTCAGACAGAAATACTTATCAAATCATGTGCTGCGAGAGGTTGCGCTCCTGTGCTTCTTTACTTCTGTTGTCGGATATTTCAGCGAGTTCATAAGGTTGGATATGACCGAGGGTATGGAGATCCTTTTCCACGAATGTGGTGGTGAATTCGACCATAGTTTGTGTGGGGTTAGTGAAGGCAAAGCTTCCAGACTCGGATTTTTTGTTCGTTTGATTTATGCCACGATTCTCCGTATGTTTTTGGTGGTCATCTCGTACGGTTGCAAGGTCCCGTGTGGAATTTTTGTTCCTTCGATGGCTGCCGGTGCCACTTTCGGAAGAGCAGTTGGTTTGATTGTCGAGTCATTCTCGAATTGCACAGATTACAGCTCCGGCAAGTGCATTATTTCTGGAACTTATGCATTTCTCGGTGCTGCTGCTGCCCTGAGTGGCATCACGCATCTTACTTTGGCCGTCGTTGTTGTTATGTTTGAACTGACTGGAGCCTTGAAGTTCATCGTTCCCACGATGATTGTTGTGGGAGTTACCAAGATCATCAACGATCATTGGGGAAACGGTTGTGGAGGCATTGCCGATCAAATGATCAAGTTCAATGGATTGCCATTTATTGATCCGAAAGAGGAACACGATTTTGAGGATTTCAAACTGGTCGACTGTATGACAGATCATGTTGTTGCACTGCCGGTGGTCGGATTGACCTACAGAGACTTGGAGATCCTTGTGGCGGACACTAGTTTCCGTTCGTTCCCTGTGATCAGCGGAACTGTTGTTCTTGGTTATGTCGATCGTGTCGACATCATTTCCGAATTGAGCAAAAAGAAACAGGTTTCTGGAGATGCATTGGACGAGAAGGTGAGATTTTTGAGTGATGAGGTGGTGGGCCAGCTGAGAGGAGAGGCGTTTGAATCTGATGGTGGTGAGCTGTTGAGTATTCTACACCGTCAAATTGTCCGTGTTGACGTCCATGCGTCGTTGTATCGGGTTTTGGAATTGTTCATGAAGTTGGGACCTCGATTTGTCGTTGTTGAAGATGACGGGAAGTTGGCAGGTCTGATTTGTAGAAAAGACCTCGTGAAGTTTGAGCTTTATTTGCATCATTTGAAGCATGGAGATATATTTGTGACCGAGAGAGATGAAGAGGTTTATAGGCGGATATGGGAGTTTGTGACGGGATTGGGTGAGAAAGTGAGGTCATGGGGGGGTGGCAGGCACTCCACATTGGATATCGATGAGTGAACGACGGGCAGGTCTAGCAGTGCCAGCGAAGCTAGTTGTTTTTGCTACTCGATCACCACTGGGCCGACTCCGTTGGTGCGAGGTGTCTGGTTGGTTGGAGGTGTGCTTGGTAGCAGAGCTACCAACGATTCGCAACTGACCCATCCCCATTCTCGCTTGGTGTCTGGCAAATGACCTGCTATGCTTGTCATTTGCTATGTTATTTGTCATGATTTATAGAGATGAAAAGTTTGCATTTATCAGAACGCTCGCGTGTGACATAAGGGAAAGCACTCCTGTAGTTGTTCGTCAGTAGGGAGGTCATTCAAGAAGTATGACAAATCAACTGTCGCGGTCTAAAAGTGGTTGTATGAACCTCAAGAATGTCCTATTTGATTCTGGCTTCCTTATTGACTCGCACGGGTTGCTTTCATAACAACAGAACTACCCGTTCCACGTTCCTTTGAAATTTGATCCCTCACAGCTGACTTTCTTGGCTAGTCATTCGCTTTTTTTTTTTTATCCCTCTTTTCCAGCGCTTATAAAAAGCTCCCTCCCCCCAAATAAGGTTTTTAACCAACTTGTTATCACTTTTTTACTTTCCAACCATAGAGAGATTATTAGATTATAGAGAGATGTCAGCTGATTGTAAACCATCAGGATCAAAAGATGCAACTCCAAGCCGCAAAAATTTGATTCTTTGCTTTGACGGGACGGAAAATAACTTCAATAAACAAAGTCCTACAAATATTTTGAAGATTTATAAAATGTTAGAAAAGAATTCAAGAAAACAAATGTGTTATTACCAGCGTTCGTACCACCTCACTAGACTCAATAATCGAAGCGAGCACAACGAGCACGGGCCGCCTCGCTCCCGTGGGAAATCACTCACATTACTAACCTCTCTTGCCAGCTGGAATTGGTAACGACATTCGAACCGGTTTCGAAGAAATTAGAGATGGAGGATTATTCCAATCAATTGTGGAAGACTTCAAATCAGACATGGATGACTTGGTCGCTATTAGCCTTGATTATCATGTTATTCAAGCATATAGTTATCTTATGACGTACTATGAAGAAGGTGACCTGATATACCTCTTTGGATTTAGTAGAGGTTCATTTATTGCACGTATCTTGGCTGGTATGCTTGAAAAAATTGGACTTTTGAACAAAGGTCTTGAAGTTATGGTCAGTACTGCATGGGAGATTTATAGGAAATGGGAAGAACACGGTCAGCCAATTGGTAGAGATAGAACTAACTCAACTGCAATGGATTTCAAAAAGACTTTTTGTAGAGAAAAAGTTACTATAAAATACATGGGGTTATGGGATTCAGTCAATTCATGTGGAATTTTCAGAGATAGACTATTTCCTTACACTTCAAGTACGCACCATATTCAACATATCAGACATGCAGTCAGTATTGATGAAAGAAGAGCAAAATTTAAACAAAACTTATTCATTCCCCATTCATACTTACCGTCAATTTTCAATTTAGGCTGTGTTGATGAAGATGATGAAGATCAACAAGTTGATGAAAATACTCCATTGATGTGTGATCCTGATAACGTTAGCAGAGTTAATGCTTATGCATCAAGAAGTTCTGCTACATCAAATGATCTGATAGAAGTTTGGTTTCCTGGTGATCACTGTGATGTGGGTGGTGGATGGTCAGAAGATTTGAATGGCCATTCAATGTCAAATTTACCATTGAGATGGATTTTATCATCGGCAATTGAAATGGGTGTCATTTTTAAACCGGGCTCAATCCATGAATTTTGTTCTAAATTCTCAAGATTGGATAGTTTATTATCTTGCAATCATGACTGTTTGTGTTTATTCAGAAAAGAACCAATGAATCATGAACATCGAATTAGAACTTCAAGAAATACAACACATAATTTATTTCAATTACAAGGGCACCTTTATGAACTACCACCTAATAGACGTCCAAATGATGAATTATTTGAAACACCCTTAAGTATGGCCAGTGAATTCCCGGTCACGCCAGTTCCCAGATTTGATTGTCGTGGTACTGATACTTTCCATAGGTCTCTTTTTTGGTGGTTGGTTGAAGTTTTACCAATTGGATATTTTGTTGAAAATAAGAACGGTAAATGGAGAAGAATTTACTATCCAAACCTTGGTAGAAGACGAAGTTTACCTAGAACTGCTAAAATTCATTGGTCAGTGTTGTGGAGAGCTAGAGCGATTAAAGATTATCATCCAGAAAATTTACCACCAGTTTACAAACCTTTATTTGATTTAGTCAAAGCTGAGATTGAAGGGACGATTCAACAAGATATCGGACAAGAGTTTATTGACTTAACAAATGAGAATCTTGTTGATTGTATGACCGGTGAGATTAGAACTGATTTTCTAATCAAAAGCAAAAAGCTTAGATTAAAAGTCAGATGGGAAGAATTACCACAAGATTTGACAAAATTATTGCATAAAAACTCGAATCTTTGATAAAGAATTACCTTTTATATCAAGAGTAAAACAGTATTCTATTGATAAAGTTCAATAGAAGACTAGTAATATTTGTAAAAGAAAGAGACAATGGAACAAGCAAACAAGCCAATCAGTGATTCTAATGTGAGAGTAGTTTTGGTTTGGTTGAGTTGGGTGTAATGTTTGCTCTATATTTAACAGGTGACATCTTGGTTAGCTCTGGAGTTCAAGAGCAAAGCGACAATCAAACCGTAAAGACCCAAAACTTCAGCAAAAATGAGAATCAAAATCATACCAACGAACAATCTTGGTTGTTGAGCGGTACCTCTAACACCTGCATCACCAACGATACCGATGGCGAAACCGGCGGCCAAACCAGAGAGACCGACCGAAAGACCAGCACCGAGTTGAATGAAACCGGTGTAGAGAGCTTGTTGTTGTTTCAAGGAAGAGGAGATAAGAACGGAAACAACCAATCCGTAAATGGCAATAATACCAGCCATAATGACAGGAACAGTGTTTTTAATGAGCAAATCTGGTCTCAAAACACAAGTGGCACAAATACCAACACCTGACTTAGCAGTACCGTAAGATGCACCGAAACATGTAAAGATAATGGCAGCGGCACAGCCGATGGAGCCAAAGAATGGAGCGTAAACTGGACTGTAATGATGAAAACCCGTGAAGGGTTCAATTGGTTAGTAAATTGTTCTGATAAATTCAATTGACACAATTCAATTGGAATTTTCGATATTGGCAAATGCAGCAAAAAATGCAGCAAATTGAAATTCAATGCAATTACTTACCAAAGATCAGACATTTTTCTTAATTAGACAACAAATATGATTCACAGCGCCTGGCAATGGATTTTGACAGTTATTTGTATGCGAACGCCAGTAATTTTATATCGGACGGCAAAAGAATTGTGTTTGTTTTCTGTCGTAACAAGTGTACACCATTCTTTTTCGTCCTTGTATTTTTTCGTGCTCAAAATCCAAAAATTGTGCTGCTTTATTTTTGGTGGAGCGGCCCACGAGGGCTTCAAACCGGCTGCGCGGTTGATTACTTACGCCATTGATTATGTAATTGTACTCTCTCTTTTTTTTTCTCTCTCACACTCTACGAGGCGATTTGAAAAACACGAATTCAGATCCAAGATGCAATATTAACACAAACAACGTTCCTTATCACCGAATCCATCACCTCCTAATGGTAAGTTTCCATAAAAATTAGCCGTATCCCCATACTAACAACTTCAGAGTCTGCTGTATAATAATGCAAACAAACAAACACAGCAGTTACGCAAAGATCTGGAACAATTTGAGAAGGATCCAGTGGGTTCGCCATTGTCTTTAATTGGCCAGATAACCACAACTACAACATCTTTGAGCAGGACACTTCAAGATTATGAGGATTACATTGTGAAGCAAACTTTGAGTTTGAATGAGGCGCAAAAAATGAAAAACGAGAGCCGTCTTTCGAGCCTTAAAAATGAATTGATTGAATATAAATTGAAGACACAATCATTGAAAAAACAACGTGAAGAAGGATTGGCAGAACAATCACGTAACATGCTCTTCTCAAATCCTTCAACTGCAATTTCAGATAATCCGTACGATGATACCCATCAGGTGACAAACAGAGCAGCTAAACAAGAGATGTATTCCGGACTTTCAATGGAGGAAGGACTTCAAAAAGAGCAAACGGTTTTGGAAAGATCTAATCAGCAATTAGACGAAATTTTGGAAATGGGAAGACTTGCGTTCGATGATCTTGTAGAACAAAATGAGGTTATTTTGAAGATGAAGGAGAAAATGTCTTCAAGTTTGCAAACACTGGGTGTTTCAAAGGCTACAATCAGAAGGATAGAGAAGAAAGCGTTTGAGGATAAGTGGATTTTCTATATCGGCGCAGCAGTTACTTTGTATATTATGTATTTGATTTGGTCGTATCTTGGATAGCGAGCAAGCGACGGGCTACGACGAGTGGAAAAAAAATAGATTACTTGTGGTTGGTAGAACGCCAACCCGTTTTGCTCGTGGTTCTCGCTCGTCATTATCCATTAATACACACTTATCATCAAAATGTCCTCCAAATTAAGCGAAGAATGAGTGGGCCACTCAAGACTCACCTCCTCGCTCGTCGTCCGTACGTTCTTCGCTAGTCAACGGGGATAAAGCTCTCGGTAACAGTTCTGAACAATCCCCAATAAACTGCCATACACCTTCACCCTCTTCGTCTCTGACTGTATTGAAAATCGCAATCTTACCTCCTTGGCTCCTCACCATATCAACATAGGAAGCTGCTGGCCACACTGTTCGAGAAGTACCAATCACCAACATCAAATCTACACGGTTTCTCACTATAAATTCGTCAACTGTATCAATCAAATGAAGTGATAGTGACTCACCAAACCATACAACTCCCGGTCGTAGCAAACCATCTTTGCAAACAGGACAATGCGGTAAGTCTTTCTCATCAATAAACTCAAGGTTCTCCTTATCGAAATTTATGGAATCCAATGCTGGTGTTAATGGATCATCAAAATTGTTTTTTTCAACATACGAACAACCGAATTCAGTACATCTAAGTTCAAACAGTGATCCATGAAATTCTAATATCCTGTTCAAATCATGTCCACTACGTTGTGATAGTCCATCAACGTTCTGTGTAATCGTAAGAAACTTTATCTTGTCGTTATGGCTGAGTTTTGCGAGCGCTCTGTGTCCATCGTTAGGCTCAGCTTTCAATGCTATATGTCTTCTGTATGCGTAGAACTGCCACACCAATCCTGGATCGTTCAGGAATGCGTCCGGAGTGGCCAGATCTATTGAGCTGTAGCTTTTCCAATACCCTCCGGCACCACGAAACGTAGCTAGCCCCGATGATGCCGATAGTCCAGACCCAACAAGTGCCAGCACTGTTTTGCATTTTGGCGATGTGAGGAATTGGTGGAAGGAGGTAAAGTCGTTGGGTAAATTGGAATCGTCTGGATCGTCGCTCATAGTGTTGCTCCCGCCCCCAGCCATTGACAATTCCTATACACCTTTGACAACGGTAGAGTTTTTCATCTCTTGATGCTTATCCTTGCTTCTTCTGATAACATCTGAAATATTTTTTTTTCATCATTCTGCCATAATACTTTCAGGTTCAATAACGCGAGTTTCGAGATGGTCAAAAAAAATGGCCAAACCACAGGGAAAAAAACGAAAAAAATAATATACAAATGTTTCTTGTTCTGTTTAAGGGGAAATAAATTATACTTTGTTTCCAGCTTTTTGTATTCATTTTGTGCATCGAATTTCCACAGACGAGCGCAATTGAATAATCAAGTGGAAACTAGCGTGTTTAAGGGTTTCAGCAAGCCGGAGGACCGCCGCAAAAGAGAATCAGGGAGTTTCCAGGCATATCCAATCATTCAACAACCCTACGGTCAACTAATTGGATTGATCGACGCACAGCAGTCTCAATAACACCATACAGCGAATCCATATAGCGAATACTCTTACCATGGTTTTGGAGGCCGGAAGAAAACATATGATATCTAAGTGTATGAAGCTTTTAGATGAGGCAACAGCATTAAAAGACGCGTCGGGTAACGAGTTTCAAGAGGTATTCCAAGTGTTACCTGCTAGAACCAATGCTGAGTACTTTAAAGTGATTAAACGTCCAATGTCTTATGCCAAGATCAGGCTTGCACTCAAAGGTGATAAATATACACATGTTCAACAGTTTGTTGATGACATGGCACAAATTACATGGAATGCACGTTTTTATAATGAGAAAACGTCTATTTATTACGAGTATGCTACTATTTTAGATGATTTCTTGCGTGAAAAAATCATTCCATCTATTCAAGCAGATCCTGAAATTTTTGGATCTCGAGATGTCAAGTATCCAAACTTAGGTGAATTGCCCAACGATGACGAAGAATTTATGGCACATATGGCAAATTCGGGTGCAGGCGCTCTGCACGCTCACCACGACGACCATGACGATGATTACGAGCCGGACGAAACAAGACAACAGGACGATTATCGCGATGAAGATTACCACGAGGAAAATACAGTGATCAATACTCCTGCAAACCACAGCTCTCATAGTCATGGACTTGGTGGAGGTGTTTATTCCAATGCGGCAATTCCAAATTATAATCCGTCGGCTTACGTGTCCAAAACAGAGGTGGCTCCACAAAGCAATTATTATTATCCTCCAACTAGAAACATCGCACAATCAAATGAGCAATTGCTTGAAAGTTGGGTCAAAAGAGGTAGACCACCAATTGTGGATCAACCACATGAACAGCGGATTAAAAGTATCATGAGAGGTTTGAAGAAAATCAAAGTTAACGGTAAAACCATTATTACCGTGTTTGATAAATTACCAAATGCCCAAGATCATCCGGAGTATTACAGACTGGTCAAAGATCCTATTTCCATGTTGGATATTAAAGGTCTCATCAAGCAGAGACATTACCAAAGTGTCGATGCTTACATGGCTGATGTGTTCAAACTTATTGCCAACTCTAAAGCTTACTATACTCAGAATTCTCCAATGTTGGATAACGTGAACTTATTAGAGTCCAATATCACGCGACTCTATCACATCGAAATGCAAAAACCAGATAGCGACTATGGTGACGTTGTGACATCCAAAGTTCCTGTCCCATTTCTGGTTTACGAAGGTAGAACATACAAAGTTGGAAATTGGGTTTTGCTGAAAAATCCAAATGATGTGAATAGACCAATTGTGGGTCAAATTTTCAGAATGTGGCAGGAGCATGGAAAAAGTTATCTGAATGTTTGTTGGTATTACAGACCTGAATGGACATCTCATAGTTATGACAGATTATTTTTGGAAAACGAAGTGTTCAAAACTGGTCAGTATAGAGATCATGCAGTGGAAGATATCGTTGGGCCTTGTTACGTTGCTTACTTCACCAGATGGTTAAAGGGTGATCCTGCAGTGAAATTTGAAGGTCCCTTGTTCATTTGTGAATTTAGATATAGTGATCGTGAGCTTTCTTTTGCTAAAATTAGAACATGGAGAGCCTGTCTTCCTGATGAAGTGAGACATATCGAAGATCCTGTGACACCTATTGACAAACCCCGTGTTTTGAAAAAATTCCCATCTCCAATCAAATATTTGCTTCCACCAAATGCTATTCCATCTGAAAAATGTCCTCCACCAACTATTTTGAATTTGAATGCTCCACCTCTCGTTGGAGGTATTCATATTTATGAGCCTGGTATTGAAGGCGAATTGCATGATGATCCAAATTACTACGATGGGTCGTTGAAGAGCAATGAATACAAGACTTACATTCCACCATCTCCAAATATCAGATTACCTGTTCTGAACCTTCCTTCTGATCAGTCTCCACCTCCACATAACGTCGTTGCCACTACTGGCTCAGGAGCTCCTGGATTACATGGCAACCCTCAATATGGTCAATCGGCACAATTGTCTCCTATGCAGATGCACCAATTCCCATCGTCTTCTCCAATGATGCACAACAACAACGGCCAACAGGGCCCTGGTTACTTGAATTATCATCAACAACAACAGTATCCTGTTAATGGGTTCCCAGCAATGAACAATATGGGTACAGGACATAAAGTTATACAATCACCATACAACAATTTGTCGTATCAATTCTCTCCATACAATCAACCAACATTTTCGCAAACTTTTGTTCTTCCAAGCAATCAAGAACAAGATTTGCCTAAATTCATTAAGGAAAATTATGAGGTGGTTGATAAGACCAACTTCCAACGGTTTAGTAAGAACGTGGTTCAACAGAATTATCTGAGTGCATCAGATGATACGTTTTTGAAACCAGAAGAGTACTCAGAGAATGAGACTGGTACTTTAATTTGGTTCAAAGGACCTCCACAATATATTCCAAATAGAATTCTTTCACAGGAGGACCGGGATCTTTCTGATCTTGCGGTTCCGCTGTTGAAGAAAAGGAAGATTTCTACTGGACCAGGTAGCGTGAAGTTAGGTCACAGTGCGAAGTACCTCGCTTGGAAGATGGCGCAACTTAGCGAGTGATGAGCTCATGACGAGCGAAGCAAGTCATGCGAGCCATGGGCGGTGCAGCTCATGAGTAACACACCGCTAAGGTAACGTTTGCTGACTTTTACTTATCCTTAGCTAGCGAGTCGGGAGAGACTGAATCTATAATATGTATACTATGAAATAATATGACTGACTAGCAGATCATGATGGTGTTCCAGCGTATTTCGGAATTACAAAGTAACTGTTATCCACTCTCAAGGTGGTCATGTCTCTCATGTTTTTTTGAACAATAAGTCTGTGATCAAGATCCCAGACACCTTATCAAGTGAAGTCGCTGCCCCACTTTTGTGAGGTGGTATTACTGGTTTGAACCCTTTTTTGGATTCCGGGTGTAAAGGAAGGTACCCAATTCGGTATTGTTGGTATTGGTAGCATTGGTCACATGACTATTGTGTTTGCCAAAGCATTGGGTGCTGAAGTTACTGCAATTTCTAGAACTGGAATTAAGAAGGATATCGTTTTGAAATTGGGTGCCGATCACTACATTGCCAATTCTCAAAAAGGTTTCGAGAAGAAACCCACAGATATTCTCGAAGTCATCGTTAATACCGGATCTGATATTTCTACGAAAGGCGTCTTGCCATCATTTATCAAACTTTTGAGGCTTCAAGGTACTAATCAATCACACTACTACTACTCGGGTGTGATGAAATAAACTTGACGCGATACTAGCCTCATTCGTGGCTCAGTTCTAGTTTCTTTCCCGCGATTGCCAAAATAGCCGCAGAGCCTGTTTTCGAGATACCTAATTTTTGATCCAGGTGGTAGCACCGAAGGCCGAAAAAAGGAGAAAATGCAATTTGCCCCGCCCCTTTACAGTCATTTCTAAATGAATACAGGTAATTGTTTCGTTTTTGAGATACAGGAACAAATGAGAAAGTGAGCGACAAAAGTATTATTGACCAGTAATATTGGGCCTGAAAATCCTATGAGCGAAGCCATGGCAGGACGTATAGGTTGCTCCAATGATGTTATAGATGAATCAAGGGGTTGTTGTGGTGAGGGTGTCCAAGAGCAGGATGTATTTAAAAGACTATCGACTCTTTCTAAAACACTTGCACATATGTCTGCCATAGAAATGAAAAGTTATAAGATTGACCCAAATGACTTTGAATTGAAAAAAGTTCTGAGATACATGATTGATCGCACTAACGAGCAAGGAATTGAAGGAGACAATTGTACAGATGTCACGTTTGAAAACTTGACTGTTGTTGGCAAAAACGACTCAGCCTCGGTAGTTAAAACGGTTGGTGATGTTTTTGCTTCCCCAATTGTGATGCTTTGGGACAAATTGTCCAACAAGCCAAAAGTTGATTTTAATAAGATGGATAAAACTAGAAACATAATAACGGGAGTTTCAGGACTTTGTGATTCAGGTTCCATGACTCTCGTTTTGGGAAGGCCAGGTGCTGGATGTTCAACCATGTTGAAAGCGATATCGGGAGAGACACGAACTTACTTGAGCACAGAAGGATTTATTTCATATGGAGGTATTGACCAAAAAGAGATGATGAATCGCTTTAAACATCAGGTTATTTATATCCCAGAACTGGATGTTCATTTTCCATATTTGACTGTTGAGCAGACCTTGAGGTTTGCGATTGGATGCAAAACTCCTTCTTCTCGTATTGATAATGTTTCAAGAGAACATTACATTACAACCATGAAGGATTTGTATTTGACACTATATGGTTTGAAACATGTTGAAAAATCTTTAGTTGGTAATGATTTTGTGCGTGGTATCTCCGGTGGTCAACGTAAGAGAGTGTCAATTGCAGAAGCAATGACAACCAGGGCTTCTGTTTTCTGTTTCGATAATGCTACAAGAGGTCTTGATGCTTCTACAGCATTAGATTTTGTGGAGTCTTTGAGAACTTTGACCAACCTGACCAAATCAACATCCCTGGTTACTGTCTATCAAGCTTCTGAGAATATTTACAAGCTATTTGATAATGTGACTGTTTTGTACTTCGGAAGACAAATATATTTTGGTCCAATAGAAAAAGCTGTTCCTTACTTCACTAACATGGGATTCAAAAAAGGATCAAGGGAAACAAGTGCTGAATTTTTAACTTCAGTAACTGATCCTTTAGCCAGAATGCCTATTGAGGGAATGGAAGGAAAAGTTCCTAACAATGCAGAAGAGTTTGAACAGTACTGGCTTTCGTCGCCAGAATATTCCGATCTCATGAGATCAATTAGGAGTAAAAATTCTTTATTCAATCCCTCAGAAACTCGTGACAAGTTCTCAATCACTCATCAGCTTGAAAAGCAAGGTGTGTTCACATACACTACCAGCTTTTTCCAACAACTGAAACTCTGCATTGTTAGAAACCTACAAACGTCGGTCAACAACAAATCATATACTGTCACCATGTTTGCATCTTCTGTTATTCAATCGTTGATTAGCGGTTCCCTTTACTATAACACCGCACAATCCACTTCAGGGGCACTTTCAAGAGGAGGTGTCCTATTTTTTTCGATCTTGTATTACAGTTTGATGTGTTTAGCAGATGTGGCTAGTCAATTTGAAAGGAAACCCATTCTGAACAAACAAAGAAGTTTTTCATTTTTCCGCCCTTCTGCAGATCTCGTGGCAAGTACATTGGTGCAAACTTCAACAAGATTCTTTGCGACTGTGATCTTCTCTGTCATCCTATATTTTTTGTCTGACATGAAAAGACAATCAGGCCCATTTTTCAGTTATCTCCTGTTTATAAATATTACAGTTATTGCAGTCAACTCGATGTTTACACTCGTTGCTTCATTATGTCCAACTTTAAGTGCAGCAAATGCAATCACAGGAATTCTGATGATGGCTCAGGTCATTTACAGTTCTTTTATAATTCGAAGATCGTCCACGAATTGGTGGAAAAAATGGTTTCCTTACTGCAATCCATTTTCATATGGATTCGAATCAATTATGACTATGGAGTTTAGGGGGAGAAAGATGGCATGTGATAAAATACATCTTCTTCCGTCTGGCGAGGGGTACCAGTCTGTTTCATCTGCAAATCAGATATGCGCTTTTATGGGGGCAAGCAAGTCTCGTGAGCTTTATGGAAGCGGAAATTACGTTTCTGGTGACATTTATCTCGATCTGAATTTCACCTTCACATTTGATCATTGTTGGAGAAATTTTGGAATCTTAATTGGATTCAACGTTGGGCTATTGGCAATAAACTCTTTACTTGTTGAGTTCTATAACCCTATTGTTGCGACCTCTGATCAATTGCTGTTTGTGAAAGGTGCAGAGTTGCCCAACTCCGTGTTAGAGGCTACCGAAGCTAATCTGAATTCCGAAGATCCAGAAAGTTTACAATCATCTTCTAAAACTGAAGCAAATAAACAACCTGGTATTGAGAGCTCTGGATCATCAGTTGGAAGACTAGGATCTAGTGATATTTATATGTGGCGAAACATTAATTATGTCGTCCCATACGAAGGTGGAGATCGTAAACTTTTGGAAGATGTTCAAGGTTATGTGTTACCTGGTACATTAACTGCTCTAATGGGTGAGTGTGGAGCTGGAAAAACAACCCTACTGAACGTTTTGGCGCGTCGAACTGACGTGGGTGTTGTCACTGGTGATATGCTCATCAACGGTAAACCTCTGGACTCATCATTTGAAAAAAGAATGGGGTATGTTCAGCAACAAGATCTCCATGCTGGTGAGCTGACTGTCAGAGAGTCTTTGATTTTCGCTGCAAGATTAAGAAGACCAGCAAGTGTACCAGATTCGGAGAAAGTTGCATATGTGGATCAGATTTTAGACATTCTACATATGGAAGAATATAAAGATTCCATTGCCGGTATACCTGGATATGGATTGAATGTGGAACAACGAAAGAAACTTTCCATCGCAACAGAATTGGTCGCTAAACCTTCTTTATTGCTGTGTCTTGATGAGCCTACTTCTGGATTAGAATTTCAGTCATCTTGGACAATTGTTCAGGTTCTCAGATCTCTTGCTGCAGCAGGTCAAGCTGTTCTTTGCACAATTCACCAACCTTCCGCAACTCTATTCGAACAATTTGACAGGCTACTTTTGTTACAGAAAGGTGGCCAAACGGTTTATTTTGGGGATATTGGACAAAACTCAAGGACAGTTTTAAGTTATTTTGAAGAACAAGGTGCAAGAAAGTGCAGTGACAGCGAAAACCCAGCAGAGTACATTTTCGAAGCAATTGGTGCTGGTGCAACCACAACTGTCAAGGAGAATTGGTATGATTTATGGAAAAATAGTAGCTTGTGTGCCAAAGCCACTCAAGAAATTGATGAACTCATTGCAGAAACTCAAAAAAGACCAACTCAAGATCGTGAACTCAGGCAAAAGTTTGCAACTTCATATGGGATTCAATTCCGGCATGTTTTAGTTCGTACATTTACCCAATTTTATCGTGACTTGAATTACATCATGGCCAAATTCATGTTATTGCTTCTTGCAGGTCTGTTGGTTGGTTTTTCGTTCTGGAACGTCAAACATACAGTTGTTGATATGCAAAATTTACTTTTTGCTAATTTCCTTGCAGTCATTGTCAGTGCTCCACTGACTAACCAAATACAAGATAAAGCATTTCAATCTCGAGAATTATTCGAACTTCGTGAGTCAAAATCAAACACCTTTCATTGGTCCACTCTACTAATCAGTCAATATTTGGTTGAAATTCCTTACTCTGTGTTTTGCTCAACCATTTACTTTATTTGTTGGTACTTTTTGATCCAATTAGACAATGAAGCATCCCGTGCAGGAGTTTGGTGGTTGACTTACTCAATATTTTTCCAATTATTTTACGTTTCGTTTGCATTGGCCATTGTGTATGCATCGCCAGATTTACCAACTGCAAATATTATAAATGGCCTATTGTTCAGCATTGAAATCTCATTCTGCGGCGTTGTTCAAAGTCCGAAAGTCATGCCTGGATTTTGGCTATTCATGTGGAGAACTTCACCACTTACTTATTTTATTGAAAACTTTGCCTCCGTTTTGTTACATGACAGAGAAGTTCATTGTGCTCCAAAAGAATATAATTACTTGAATCCACCCAGTGGAGAAACTTGTGAATCGTATTTGGAGGAATATTTCAGTCAAGGTCCAGGCTATGTCACCGACTCAAATGCAACCTCTAATTGTGAAGTTTGTCAGTTCAAAGTTGGTGATCAATATTTATCGACAGTCGGAATAAGTTACTCTCATAGATGGAGAAACATTGGTCTCTTTTGTGCTTACATTCTTGCAAACATCTTCTTTATGGTTATTGCTTATTATATTTTGCAAGTTCGTAGATGTTCATTTGGTTTGGGTAAGTTGCTAAAGAGAAAAAAAGATTGATAGTTTGTTCATGTTTTGGGATACTACGTGCTTAATTCAGTGAACTAATAAAGCCGCTAGTGAACCGGTATCACTGCCCTATTCCATGCGTCTAATTCTTCAATCCTAAGGTTCACTTTGTTGAAATTTACTTAGGTGATTTTCATGACTTTCCTGATCGTTTACTTTTTACCTTGTGATCCTTTGGAACGATTTGATCACCCATGACATCATTGTCTATTGCTATACAGAATTTTTTTTGGGTTGCTTACTCCGAGTTATCGGGACTCCCTCCGCAACACAAGATGCCAAAAAATTGCCCCCGCTTTTTAAATGTCGTTATCTAAACTGGAGAGGTTTGGCGGGCTTTCGTACAAAAAAAGATATCTTTTCGATGAAGCTTCCAGCAAGCGTCCTATGAATTTCAATCCAGTATTATTTGGAACATGATGTTGTTTCACGAACCAGATACTACTCCGCAACTTCCCCCAATCAAAAAGACCGGTTTTATCTCTGAATACTCCTCGGTTTTGACACTAAAACACACCTCAATTGTTTAAAGCTCGATCTTTTTGCCAGACCATGACAATCATTTCAGCCTATTTTCAATCTGATCTTTAACTAATTTACAAAGGGATGATGGGTTGCTGCTGACTTGGAAGTTTTGCTGGTTAAATTTGACAATAGTTAGTTTCAGCGAAGGATGAAATTGTCGTGAAATTGTGTAATTGGTTTGTATTAATAAAATTTGGTTAAGGTACATGCGAATGACGAGCGAAGCAATTATAATTGTGTCGTGTACACTTCAGCGAGACGCAACTGAAATCTTTCTTGAAGCGCATTTGAGTCATGTTAGAGTATTGGTTATTTGGGTTGCCTTTTACTGACTGCTAAACAGGTTTGTGAATTACAACAGTAGAGATACTGTCACGACAGAGTAATTGTCGTGGTTCTACTGGTGCACTGATATTACCAGAATAAAGTAATAGTTCAGTCGATAAACTCATTAAAGTGAAACATCATCGGTGTATCTGTTTATGGGAGTAGTAGTAAAAGTAAGATCACATGCCTTAAAACAATAGGATGCACCGAGAGAAGATACATTTAAGATCGTGCGATGCATTTAAATGCATTTAATAAAGTGAAAAAAAAAAAAATGCTATAAGTTTTAGGATAGCTGCAGCCAAGTGGAGCGGGGATGATTAGGAGATCAGCAGGAAGATGGTACAAGTGTAGCGCACATAGATTATTGGGTATTGCAGAAGCTTGTGTAGGGGCGAGAGAAGTACCTTGGTTGTGCGCTGCTAACAGTGACTCTGTAGTCAGCTACAGCTGTAAATCCACTCCAGGCTTGCATCGCGCCTCGTTCATAAGTTGTTTGCTTTTGTTGTCGTTGTAGATCTCAATGATCGCTCATTTCATACATTGGTAGCTGTGCGTCTTCACAAGCTGCTGTACAACAACCAAATTGTTGCAAACCGTTGGAACTGGCCTGCTAAGCCTGTGGCGGGGTAAAAATTCAGACGCAAGGCGCAAGTCGCATACACGCGACGCGAGGCGTGCTAAAAACACGCTTTTCGCGTTTTTTTTTTTTTTCAGAAGCGTGTTTGAGAATTTTTGAGATCTAGAATTACTGATAAACTGATAGTTGAAAATGCAAGTGTGTTAACGATCTGAAACAAAATATACAGATATATAACTTTGATGAAACAAATGATGAAACAAATTGGTGTAATTGCTTAGAAAATAACACAATGTACGAATGAGAAGAGCTTTTTGTTTATAAAATAGACATTAATTCAAATGCTCTGTACCCGTTCAGTCAACGAAAATACCCCAGTATTTCTCGACACCGTAGTCGCCTGCGTCTTTCCAGTAGTCGTTGTAAGTGGTGAACATAATAACTTGGTCGGCAACTTCTTCGGCAATAGACTTGATAGCCGCAAGTTGGTTGGCCTTTGATGGGACACCTTCAGTTCCGTAAGTGTCACCTTGGGTTGGCCAGCCGGTTTCGGTAATGAGAACAGACTTCTCACCTCCACAGGTGCTCTTGATGGTACTAATTTGGGAGCTCAACCAAGAACCGGAGTCTTCTGGTGCAACACTACCGGCCCAGTATGGATGAGCGTTCACTGCAATGAAATCGGAGGCATCACAAAGATCAGTGTTATCAGTGTATGCACCAATGGTATCAACGGTGACAACGAGACCAGAGAATCCTTTGTCGGAAAGAAGGGATCTACCAGTAGAAACAGCACTAACAACGGTTGAGGCATCGTAGTCTCCAGATTGGACCCACTCGTTACCGACAGCAACAGCGTAAATACCGTCCCAACCTTGAGATGATGCTTCAACTTGCTCAGCAAGGGTGTCAATGTCATCAGAAAGAGAATCCATGTAGTAAAGACCGGCAAACAATGTTTGGCTGTCACCCATGTTAGCCATAATGTTAGTGACGCAAGAGCAGTCTGGAGCATAGACTCTGATGACGTCAAAAGCACTCAAGAGAGCGATATCGCTAGCAATGGTATCAGCGTCTTTACAAGATCCAGAGTCAGTGTATGGCGAGTAAGTGATACCCTTACCTTTGTTGGCGTAGTATTCAACTGAACCGGCACTTGCGGTGTTGGAAGCTGAGGACTTGGTGGATGTAGCAGATGAAGAAGAGGAAACGGATGCAGAGGCACTGGCAGAGTAAGCAGAGGCACTGGCAGAGTAAGTAGAGCTAACGGCAGAGTTGGCAGAGTTGGCAGAGTAAGCAGAGCTGACAGCAGAGCTAGATGAGCTAGATGAGCTAGATGAGCTAGATGAGCTTTCGGTGCTCACGACAGAACTTGAAACAGTTTGTCCTCCAGTGACAGTCTCGGTGATGTAGACAGTCACCATGTCTGCTTGTCTCTTGTGAATATGGTGGTCATGTTGAAGTGGGGCCGAAAGGGCTGTAGCGGCAAGCGTGAGCGAGAGGATAGCTCTAGAGAAGATCATGATGGCGAATGATTGACTGACTAAAGAAGGTCAAGTAGATTCAAATTAGGTTTTAGGGAGACTAATGGATACATTTATATACTGTTCGGAAGATCTAAGCATTTTCAAATCAAAACAGGAGCGCATTTGATGCATAAACAACCAGGGGTGCGGTCTAGTCAGATCTTCCCTCTGAGTCTCCTGTGAATTGGTTTCAATGCGTTACCAATGTTTACGTTTGTGCAGGGGCTTTGCGGTGGGTTTCGCGCCGCGCATCAGTAGAGTTCTGGACGACTGTGGGCATCAAAGGAGCTATAACAATAAAGTTTATTGTATGTAACTAAGACACGTTTGGCGAGGCTCTGAAACAAATTTTCATCTGCACAGCCAAAGATCTGTTTTTTTTTTCAGCCCAGTAACCCCCCCTGTAGGGTAAGGTACGATAAATGGGCTTGGTACGCTGAATATGAGGCTTGGATTTATTTACGCTTTGAGGACGTGTTTAAGGAGTTGGTTGGTGGGTTTGAGTGGCTAAGCATAGTAGTTGGCAAGCTTAACTTACATGTTGACCTTGCAGATTATGTTTGGTTTTTGTGGTATATCGGTCTAGCCAGATGGTTGCATGTTGACATAGGGCAAATTTTGCACGATCGAGCAAAAGAGATTAATATCACTGTGCACGAAGACGTCACCATGATGTGAGTGCGGTCATAGTGAGAAACAAAGGAGTGTTGCATTTAGGTGTTATTGTGCATCTCAGTCCCCGTGGTACAATAACTCGCGAACACCGAGCTGCAGGTAATTAACGGTTTTTGAATCGCGAACGACGAGACTACGTAGGAGCGCACCGAGCTTTGGACAAATTAAGAGGGGTTTCAGGTACGACCAAGCAGGGAGACCAAGCACAGCAAGTTGTGAACAGGTCAAGAGGGGTAAGAGGAGTAAGAGGAGTAAGAGGAGCTATTACAGATGGCGTTGCCTAAAACAGCTTAATTAGTGATCCGGAGGAGCGAATATTTTGCGAGCTAAACATTTTTTTGAAATGAACCGGTTTGTAAAATGCGCAGTGGGCCAGCTGGTCCTGACTTGTTGTGGATGACGAACGACTATTTCATACTCATGGTGTTGGAGATTCCGATTACATAATCAGACTGCTTATTACTAGAGAGTCGTGATCTCGGTTATGAATGAACGAACTACTATAATTTAGTAATCAAAAAGCAAAGCGAGTCCACTGTTGCTGCAAACCGAGAGTGTAATAAAAGAGTAATCGAGTCGCTTGCCTCGCACATGGTCCTCTTCAGTTGGTAGCAGGAGCTAGAAAAGATCTTTTTTGCGAAAGTTAACTTTTCTGCGTTCAAAGTATACACTTTTTAACTCTCGTTAGTTGCAGCCTGAGACGATGTACTCTTTCGCTGAATGATTTACTGGAATGAAAATTTGGTCATCCCACTGACCACGAGCTGACGACTGGCAAAGCGAGTCATTTAAAATACATTGTTTTTCATATTTTAGATACAAAAGGTCCGTGGTGTTTTGGTGCCCATGATGAAGACATATAAATCGAACACGACTCGGTGACTCGCTTCCCTTGTCACTTAAATTTTGTCGCGTTTTGTGTGTGGCGGTGCAACACCGCCACACTTTAAATCAATTTCACCAAAACAAATAAAAAAAATTTAAAAAAACCTGACTGATCCCTTTTCGCCCTCTTGACTTCTTCCTTGACAATTAACTTACCACCACCTTCACCATGAGCACAGAGGTGCCGCTCTCTTATACACACCTGGAGCACTCGGAGTACTCGGAGTACCAGGTTTTATGGACCAAAGAGACGGCAAAAAAGACCAAAATGTGGCACGATGGCACTATGAGATTATTCAAACTGAACAAGAAAATGATAGTTTATGATGAAGATCGCGCTGAAATCTACTCTGATTTTCTCAGCAAATATCGATTATATCATGCAGAAGACCTTGTCAAGTTTGAAGATATTTGGGTGATGATTGACGACGTGATTGGTACTTTCGAACGAGACGTGTCAAAATTAATCAAAGACCTTAACGCAAACGATCAAAATATTCGTGCAATTGTTCGTCCAAAACAAGAGAAACTAAAACCTACTTTGGGAACACTTCCATCTGAACCACCGGAATCTGCTGAACCTACACGGAAAAGGAATAGAAGAGTCTTAGGGCTCGTACGCCCGCGTCCAAAAGACTTCAAATCACCACTCCAAACTCCAACAGAACAAGAAAGACCTAAAAAAGTGCGCAAAATACGTCATCATAAACCAAAGCCAGCAGACTTGATAACAACCGAAATTCCATCCACCGCAAATGATGCAGTTCTAGGTCTTGTTACCCCCGTTTCGGATGATTATTCAAGCAACAACACGCGTAATACCATATCAACAGCTACAACAGTTTCGGTGGATACATCAATGGCAGTGGCAGTGCCGAAAAGATCATTAAAGGTCAATCGTAATACTCAAAACGCTCCTGTCATCCTCAGACATATCAGCAACCAAGAATCTACCTCCTCTGAAAGAACCTCTTATAGAGAACGAACACCACTTTTTGAATACGAAAATTCGTCTCAATCAACAAACCAAAGTTCTAATGGATACGAGAAGATGCCAACGCCGTCGCTGACGTATGGTTACTCAGCGCAGCAATCTGATCAACAACCGTGTTCAATATTTGATTCGATCAGAGCGAATGCGAATGACGAATGTTGAATGATGGACGAAGCGAGTCATGGGCAATTAACGGGTGACACTAATCTATCAATAATATACCCGACCGCTTCACTCAGCCACCGTCATGGTTGGAACCACTCACAAATGACTCGCAAGTCATTTGCTCGAATTTTCTCTTTTAACGATTTTACGGACCCGCTTTACTTATAACTCGCAACCAGGGAGCTGACGAGTTACTCAAGAGCCGCTTACAAGTTAAGTTGCCTTGTTTATCCTCTGCTCGTATAACTCGCAAATTTTTCACAAAGGACTCTCACGACTTGCACAGCTAGTCTACAGACACTATGGCGAACGTCAAGTAACATAATATTTATTTAGGAGGACAACGTTATCGACAGAAGATCGACTCAGACGATTGTCTCAGACGCGCACGTCGTTAATTATATCACCTCCTAGCACCTGTGTTCTCTCCCACATTCATTTCTCTATTGTTTATATGTTGTATCGAAGATTGAACTGACAGAAAAAGAAAAACCAGAGCGTCCATTCTTTAAACGTAAACGAAATCCTTTCAAGTCGCCTGGCCGACAACAAAAGGACGTTCTTTCTCAACCTATTTGGCACTAACTCTTGCTTGAGTACGTGCTTCTTGTCTCTTTTCTCTCCAGATCAAAATTGGAACAGCGTTAGATGTGAAGATTTTCACCACAGGGAACGATGAAATCAATCCGGTCAGAGCGGCAAGAGCTGGGCGATCGGCGTATTGGTGGGCAACCCAAGCCTGTTGTTCTAATTCATTTGATTTGTCGTAAGCCATTTCTGAGATTCTGTGATATTGCGCAGCGCTATAATAAAGAGAGAGGGAAAAGGCGGGGAAAAATGGGAGAGAAAAAGAAGGGAGAAAAATCTACCAATTTATAGGGATTTTTTTTTACTAGTATAACTTTTTTCTCAATGGCAACTTAAGCGCTGGATGCCAGCTGTATATTTAATTGATTACGTAGTATGGGTCATTTGTATAGTCTTTTACAACTTTTGGGTCAGTTCTGGAACAATCTCAAAGACGTCACCAACAAGTCCAATATCGGCAACACCAAAAATTGGTGCTTCTTCATCTTTGTTGATGGCCACAATGGTCTTGGAATCCTTCATTCCGGCCAAGTGTTGAATTGCGCCTGAGATACCCACGGCAATGTACAGCTCAGGAGCCACAACTTTACCGGTTTGACCAACTTGCAAAGAATTGTCACAGAAACCGGCATCAACAGCAGCTCTGGAAGCACCAACAGCAGCATTGAGCTTCTCGGCAAGAGGGTTGATAAGGTTTTCAAACTCTTCTTTATTCTTGAGTCCACGTCCACCGGAAACGACAACTTTAGCAGATCCCAAATCCGGTCTTTCGGATTGCATGAGTTGTTCGGAAACAAATTGTGTACGGTTTCCGCTCTCAACATAGTCCACTTCCTCAATTGGGACTTCTCTTGATTCAGGAGAAATATCAATTGGTGCAAAGGCAGAAGCTCTCACAGAAGCCAAAACTTGTGAATCCTTAGATCTGACAGTCAACAGAGCATTACCAGCATAGGTTGGTCTAACAAACGTATCTGGCGAAACAACTTTGATGATGTCGGAGACAGGTTGCAAGTCCAGAATAGCACCGACTCTTGGAAGGAAGTTCTTACCAACAGCTGAGGCTGGAGTCACGAAATTTGTGAATGACGAACCTTTCAAAATTGATGCAATGAGTGGAGAAACCTCTTCAGGTAAGTAATGGTCATACTTGTCTGACTTAGCAACTATGATTTTGGTGACATCTGACACTTTGGAAAGCTCTTGAGCGGCTTCAGAAGCGTTCGAACCCACAAGAACAGCAGTGATGGGTTTACCGATCTCAGTTGCTGCTCTAAGTGCAGAAAGTGATGGAGGAGTGATTTTAGAACCGGCGGTCTCCACAAACGCCAATGTTGAGTTCAATCTCACCATCTTAGCGGCTGAATTGCGTGCGATAGAGCGACTGAAGAACATTTTTGATCGAATTAGCAATACCTCAATGACGTTTACTTCGAACCGTTAACTTCGATAACTTTTTTTTTTCCACTAAAATGCTGAAAAATATCGACAAAAATCATTTATTTTTTTTACTTAAATCGCGACTTCTCCATTGCTTACATAATGAATTAAGTAAACAGACGAAAAGTTTCACTGATCACAGTAAGCGAGACATGCTTAGAAAAATAATACACAGAATCAAACCAACTTTTGACGTTTGATGTTAGGCTCAGAATCCGATTCCAACTTTATAGTAACGCTATTTCCCTGATCGACAACGGAAGCACTCACAGCGAGCGGATCTGAGGGCGGCTGGGAAACTGTTGCAGGTCTAGACCCGGATGTAGAGGCTGGTCCAGAGCCTAAACCCTGAGGTGGAGCTGGAGTCTGTTGGCTCTGCTGGCGGTTGTGCGGGTTGTAAGGGTCATTGTGGGGATAAATTAGACGTTTGTCCATTTGATGTTTCTCCAGAATCATGTACAGATCGTCTTTTGTAAACGGTTTCGCAAGAATATCGGTCATTCCATGATTCAAGTAGGTGACCAAGTCCTGATGCTGGTAATTTCCGGTCATGGCGATAATTGGAGTGTCCATATCGAACGAGCGGATAACAGATGTTGCAGATGCTCCATCAAGATTTGGCATGACAATATCCATAAGCACTAAATCGAACTTAATCTTTTCAAGTGTGCTAATTGCTGCAAGTCCATCAGTTACCACCATCACAGTACAACCATACTTCATGAGGAATTTCCTACAAAGTTGAATGCAAACTTCGTCGTCCTCAACTAAGAGAACGTGTAGCCCTGATCCTGGTGGTCTATTAATAATACGTTGATCATTGGTTTGTGTGGGTTGTCGGTTTTGGGGCTGTTGAGGATGTTGTGATTGTTGAGTTTGGGGCTGTTGTTGAGTTTGGGGCTGTTGAGGTTGTTGAGACTGTTGTTGTTGCTGTTGTTGTGGTGGTGGTGGTGGTGGTGGAACCGACCCAGTGGCATTTCCCGCAGTGGGTGGCGACGTAATGAACTGTTGAGGCGTGGTGGACGGATTAGTTATAGCGGTAGTCGTAGAAGTGGACGACGAGCTCTTGGCATGATTCTGAACAAATGGTAGATCAAGTGGTGGCAGATCAACACCTATTTGAGCCAATGACTTTGCTATAGTATCAATGGATCTCGAGTACGTCTCATTGATCGACTTCGTAGTGAGAAAACTAGAAACCATAGTATTGTACTTGTTGGTTAAACCTTGCAAATCAGCCTGAAGTTTTTCAACACTACTTGCAAGAGTTTGATTTTGTTTGTCGAGAAAATCAACACTATCTTGCAAGTTACGGAATTGATTGATCGAAACGTAGCATGCCGCGCCTCCGCCAGCCGCCTCTCCTTCTTTTTTGATTGGAACTTTACGTTTGATATTCTCCAGAGATGCACGGTTATTGCGTTGGAAATCAGGGTGTTTGAACTCCCAGATGTTTTCAATCATGTAACGTTGTCTTAGCTCATTTGATATCTTCACTTTATGGAAATCATATTTGTTGAGCTGACGAACAAAAGAAGCAAAATTGCTATGCTTGAAATGCCTAGGAAGCACCTGTTTCGTGAACTCATTGGTATCGGTGATAATGAACGAATCACCAGCATCTGACCATCTTACAATGTCAGCATAAGAATTTTCTTCCAGCATTTGAAAGAGTTTCTTGACGAAATCGGTTCCGGATTGTTTACCGGCAGCCGTATCACGAGAATTGGGCGAAACAGGGGCTACCGGACCACCCGTATTTCCTGTTCCACCCGTAATTGAGCCACCAAATGGCTCAAGATGGTCTAAGTTAAGCTCTTTGGCCTCTTCTAAACTCATGTGTCGTAGACCAGAATGTAGTGATAACTGCCTCTACAGTGCGTGGTTTGCTGCTGTCTGAGTCCCTATCAATCACTCGCAGTTCTGTTTGATGGTACGCACACGGTTATCCTCCATCAACGGATGTTCAACCAAGCTTTTGCGAAAAAATAGTTAAGTAGGTGCTGTTAACATGGCTCAGCAACTTGTGTACCACTCAGTATTCGCGAAAAAATTAGGGGCGGATAGAGCGCCGTTGTACAATTTGGTACTTTTTTTTTTTTGGGGTCGTTACGCTTGCTTAGGTTAAATAATATAGGTTATAGTAAATGGTTACGTATACGCCTCGATAATATTTACACAATGTATCTACATAGATAAACTTGTTAGTCATATTTTTAGGATCAAAACGATACTAAACTCAAATAATTGTGTGAAATGTATATTGCAATAATTCTACACAGCTAACTCAACGTTTCCGCCTTGGAACCTGTAATTGAAATTCCATCAAACCATCACGCATATCGCGATAAATCTTTGGTTCAAATGGGACTACATTGTCCTTTGGGAACTTGGATATACTTTTTTGAAAGTCGCTGTTATACTTGAGATCATGCTCGTGTGCAAACTCAGGCTGTCTTTTTGGCTGACCACGTGAGGTCACTGATGCCACCGGAGTTGTTGTTGCTACTGGTGTTGTCGATGCCACTGAGGCTGTCGGGGCTGTTGTTGATAGCCTTGAAAATCGACTCACAGTTGCAGATATCGGACTCTGTTGCACCGGACGACACGACTCGTTCTGTGAGTAAATGATGAAAGTAGGCGTAGCCATTGTTGTGGGAGTCGACAATGGAGTCGCCGTAGGCGTGCTACCACTCAAAACCGATGAAGTTGCCGAGTAGTTCGAAGAAGCAGTCGAATTTGATGAGATCGAGCAGTTCGAAGGTGCAGCTTCAAACACAAACGAGAGAAACCCGTTGTCTGCGTCCATGTCTAGCTGCGATGTAGGCTTCTTGACTTTTGGTTTTGGTTTTGGTTTTGATTTTGGCGACTTGAGTGTCTTGACAACAGTTTTTGGGGCTGCTGTCGGATTTCTAGCCATGGTAGTTGCTATGGCTGCTGCAGATGAAAAAGATGGTACGCTGGATTGTCGCTTAGGCACTCTTTGCGATGAGACGGCAGCAGCGGCAGCTGCCGTGGCCATTTGAGTAGTTGACAGCGTTTTCTTAGAGGGGGTAACTGGTTTCCTTGTTGAAATTTGAGACTTACCGTTTGATTTGCTCGTTTTCACAATTTTTTGGATTGGCAGTTTTTCAGAGCCTTCTTCCTTGAAAAGTATGGAAGAAGAGCTTCTTTTTGGCGATACAGTAGAACTAGGCGAACGGACAAAATTTGGTGAAACTGGAGCCTCAAAGATTCCCAGTCCCAAATCGTTTCTGGGGCCTTTTTCTTGGGATATGATTGGAGCTTTTGAAGTTGGTTCATCAATCATGTCCATGCGAATGTATTGATTGAGATATTCGTACAGTGGATCTGTGTTGTTGGCGTTCTCGTCTGGTTGAGCTTTGGCAGCAGTGTCACCATCATTCTCGACTGGCTCGGAGAGCAACTCTTCAAGACTGACTGGTTCAGTTGTAGTGACGACGCTGGAATGAATCGAAGTGTGGGGTGTTAATCCCAATTCTGGCGTTTTGAGACTTGTGACACTGTCTGTGGTGGTTGTAGCGGTGGCGGTGGTTGTAGCGGTGGTAGTCGCAACGAGTGACATTGATTCAATTTCATCAAAAAACGGATATGTAGGTAGTTGCGGTGAGTTATAACGATCATGAAAAAACTGAATGTTTTCGTTGGTATGGTTATAAAAGGGCTGCGGGGGCTGAAATTGATTCAATCCAGGTTGAAATGAGGGCTGTAGCCCCAGAATTGCACCTTGTTGTAAACCGGTCCGAACATTATTCAAGAGACCGTATGCTTCTGTTTCAATGGTATTTCTTGTTGTATTTGTCCAGTTTTGTGAGGACGTGATTTCTGAACCCAAACCAGTTCTCGACATATTAGAGCGCACAGCGCCACTTCTTGCGGTCTTGGTATCAGGTGGCATCGAGTAATATCAACTTTGTGAGCGCTTTTGTGAGAATATTTTGCAAAATAAGTGAATGAGATTGGTCGTTGTGACTTGTTATAAGTGCCGTGAACACCGAGTGATTTTGAGCTGGTAGGGTAGGGTTCCGGCGCGTGTACCCGTATTGCGAGTTGCTCAATAATAGCTACTTGTTCCACTTTGGTTTTGACGAGTTCAAAATACCTCTGGGCCTGCCAAACTGTAAACTCGGTCTTATCTCTACAGATTATATGGCTATCTAATTATATATATTTTTCCAAATTTCTCACAATAAAAAAAAAATGGCTTGCTTTTTTGATTCTCCCGAGGGGGGAATTGCGACCTGAGCGGCCAGAGTGGTATTGAGTAATGGACGCAACTATGACGTCCCTGACGAATCTCATTGTACTCCTTGGTAGACCCCGGCAATCACGGCATTTGTCTGCTCATTCTGCCAGTTTCATTCTATCGTAAATTATAACAAGTTGGCTGGTATCACAGCCAAACGGGATGCAATCTTGAAAGTGGCTCAACAGAGGGCCCAGGGATCCGCCAAGCGATTACAGTGGACACTGCCATAATACTTTTCAATTATTTTGTAAGGTATGTCTTGCGACGCAATTAAGTTGCGGGGCCATGAGTCTGTCGTGGGCTGATTACTGCCCCTGCGTTAAGAGTAACCAGGCGTCGATCGACGGGAATAATAGTTAAGGTCGGTCGATGAAGGGTCGATTTTTCCATCTTTTTGTTTTTCGCTTGCCCCAATTTTTATCCATTAAAAATTCTTGCTTTAGTAAAGAATAGATGTATGATTAATTACTAATCATCTCGTCGCACAATGTTCAGAAGAGCCCTTTTACAAACACGTCCAGTAGTAAGTCAAACAAGAGACACAACTATTTGTCCTTTCACTAACATCTTCCAGCTCCGTCCTATCAGAGCCACTATTTCACCAATCAGATGGATCTCTGACGAGACAAGATCTGCTATTGACAAGGCCGTTGCCTCGGCTCCAGTTGTTCTCTTCATGAAAGGTACTCCACAAGCTCCAGCATGCGGATTTTCAAGAGCTACCATTCAAGTTCTGGGCCAACAGGGTGTTGATCCAGAGAAATTTGCGGCCTACAACGTTTTAGAGGATCCAGAACTTAGACAAGGTATCAAAGAATACAGCGAATGGCCAACTATTCCACAGCTGTACGTTGAAAAAGAATTCGTGGGTGGTTGTGACATTGTTATGAGTATGAGTCAGACCGGTGAGCTTGCCGAGTTGCTAGATAACGCAGGCGCTCTTGTTCCAGAAGAGGAAGAGAAATAATTATGTGTTTACTGTGAATAGATGTGCTCCTATGCCTTATAGTATGGGGACTGATAGACGAACAAAGCGCGTCAACAGCGATTGACTAAGCCACGCTCCGTCCCCAAACTCCATTTTAGGAGGCGTCACAACGACCACGCTTGTTGCGTAGTTATTGTAACGACCAGTCGATTTTTGTTCACTGTAGCCGGGATGGAGAACCTGTATCCATTCCCACCACACAAACTCATAACTATCATTCCATTAACATTACCTACCTTCGTCAAGGGCGTTGTTGACACCATGTCTAACAGCGTCTTTGAGATCATCGAAGTTCTCGATTCTTTTTTGTCTGAAAAATCTTGAACTCTTACACCACGACTCGAACGAGCCATAACAGACCTCACCGAGGTTCAAAAACCGCGCAAGAACAGCTCTTGAACTTGGTTCTTGCGCAATTTGGTCCACTGTGAGGGTCATTCCAGTAGTCTTTTTGATCGCAGCCAAAACCATAGAGATCAGCACCAAATCACATGCATAATGAACATATTTTCCCAACTAAATCGTTAGAACACTTCTTATCATGTCTCCTTCAACATTACTTACACCCATTTTCCCTGTCTTGTTTCACAAATAAAAGACAAGGGAAATGAAACAAGGGGAAATATTATTGAGAAAAAATTAACGTAAAATAATTTTTACAAAAAAAATTGATAAAGGGGAAACAAGAACAGTATAAATAGCCCAATTGCCCCATCTTCTCATGACCACAATTACACCTGAGCTCATTTTCTCCTTTACTCCCTCAAAAGTTCTGAGACCTCACAAATCAAACACGCCAATCACGTGCCTGGATTATGACCGTTCGGGACAATACTTAATATCTTCTGGAGTCGACGAAAGCATTCATTTGTACGATGTTACCAGAGGAAAACATCTCAAACCAACGTATTCAAAGAAGTACGGCTGTCATCTTGCCAAATTCACTCGTAGAGATAATAATTGCGTTTTCGCATCAACAAAGGAAAATGACATAATCCGTTACCTTTCATTACAAGATAACTCATTCATTCGTTATTTCAAAGGACACACAGCTCAAGTCACAGGTTTAGAAATGGGCGATTCTCAAGACATTTTTGTCAGTTCTTCATTAGATTCCACTGTTCGTTTATGGGATCCACGAACTCCGAATTGTCAGGCATTGTTAGCTACATCCAACCCTTCAAATATTATCGCATTGGATCCATTGAACTGTGTCGTAGCTATTTACAACAATGATACAAATGATTTGAGCATCCGTTCAGTGGAGAACTTTATAGATCAACCGGTGGTATCAATTGATTGTGCTTATCTCAAGGGCATTATGATTACTCATATGGAGTTCACAAACGATCAAAAATACATTATTCTCACCACTTCGAACCACCCAGAGCATTTCATCGTTGATGCGAACACACTCAAATTGATTGCACGTTTGAAAAGACAGCTTCCTTTGGTCCAAAGGAAATTCCCAGATACCGGAAACCTCACAGTGTCACCGGATTGTAGGTTTGTCATTGGCGGAAACGGAAATGGAACTTTACTTGTTTGGGATCTGAAATCTATCGAATCGAGTGATCATATAGTGAATATTGACCCATCAAAGATTATTACTAATGATACAAAGACCTTGCCTAGAATGTTGAAGTTCAACCCAACGTCTTTTATGCTTACCTCGGCAGACACAGAGGTTTGTTTTTGGCTTCCAAAGTAAAAGAAGTGAAGCTGCTCCACCAAGATTTTTCGTCAGCCCGCCATCCTAATAACTCAATACGTCTCCGAAACATCAACATACCTAATATCAACATTATCTTCACACCAATCACTCCACTTCTTCAAAAATGCAACATGACTTTGTCCCAGTGTCTCCATATCTCCGACAACACAAAGTTGTTTTTTACATCTTGTAATAGAAACGTTCAGTCGACGAATATCCTTCAAGAATCCAACATCATGTTCGTCGTTTGATCTGACCAATGAGAGAATAATGATCTCTTTCTCTCTTCCTTGGAATCCATCAACAGTGCTAATTTCGATGTTTTTGAAACCCTTTTCCTCACGTACAAGTTTCCGAAGTTTTGACACTTGTGCGCTGTATGGCGAGATTATACCAATGTGTTGTTCTTCAAGTCCATGTGAAATGAGTGACTGAACATGTTTGAGAACAACTTGACACTCTCCCTCATTGAATTTGGATGATTGCAACCCTCCACCTTCATCATCATCTCGCTCAGGGAAGTCGCCACCCTGTGTGTCGAACCATATGATTTCCTCGTTAATGTCATCGTCATCATCACTGCCATCAACGAGATCTTTCACCTTTTTGTCTTTCACACTGTCATCAGCAACCAGTCTCCCTCCATACAGTTCATCACTGGAAAACCGCATGATTTTTTCATTCATACGGTACTGAATATTCAGGAAACAAGTAAACTGTTCATGATTCTTGTGAATTTCAATCAGCCTGTCGAAGAGTGTTTTGCTCAATGTCT
This sequence comes from Ogataea neopini, assembly GCA_030578575.1. NCBI lineage: Eukaryota > Fungi > Ascomycota > Pichiomycetes > Pichiales > Pichiaceae > Ogataea > Ogataea neopini. The sequence continues at coordinate 1,527,361 of JAJMSO010000001.1, forward strand.
TGACCACTTTTGCATCCAGTTGAGTCTTTAATGTTGGTGCAAGTTGTTTATTGTCTCCTGCAATAATCAGTTTTTTCAATGATTGATGGTAAATCAATGGGATCCAACAAGAAGGTTCTAAAGCTTGAGAAACCTCATCAATGATCAAAACATCGAATAAATCACCATGGTCTCTAATACAATTGACCAAATCCCTTGCAGAAGAGCCATGAAGAGTGGCCACCACCACTTCTGAGGCAATAAGAACGTCATTCACAGCTTTTTTCGATCTCGATCTCAGATCTTTCTTTAGTTCCTTGATCTCTTGATACGTTTCTCTGCGTTCTTTATAATTCTTGATTTTTTTCGTTTTTTTAGTAAGCTGATTGATGTCGTTCAAGATTCCTTTGATAACTTCACCAGAATCGTTTTCCGCGATCAGATCCAGTGAGTGTTTGAGGATTTGGGGTAGTATTCTTGCTGGGTGTCCAATACGAACAAGTTTCGAATACGAGCTTCCCGCATAGAATGAAGACAGTCTCTCGACGATTGTATCGATGGAGATGTTCGAAGGTCCACAAATAAGAATTCGTTTTTTCTCTCCTGACTCTCTTTTTTGTAACACTGCTTGACGGACAAGTTCCACCAGGGTGCTGGTTTTACCTGTTCCTGGAGGTCCATGAATGATACTCAAGTTGCTTTGTAAACTGAACGAGATTGCTGTTTTCTGAGACTCATTGAGATTCTCGTTCTTCCAATCAATACCTTGTTTAGCAGTACTTACCGCACTTTTGCTAGGGCTAACAAACTCAGATTTACCAAGAACTAACTTGATCACATCGTTGACAGTGTCCTCATTCAACTCTCCCAACTTCCTCATTGTAGACTCCATTCGATTATACGTAATTTCATTGCTCAATTGAACCAACCAAACCTTTACATCGGATTCATAGAACGAATATAGCCTCTCTTCGATGTGTGATCCCGCAGCGGTTGTCGAGTCAAACGATACAGCCACGTTGATTTGACGTGTTGATATGGAGATAACAACGGCATCAACAGCCAATTCCTTCTCACCTTGTTCATTATCCTCTTTTTTCGAAGAATTCTTCAACTTCTTTGCATTGCCAGCTCCATACTTATCTAATTTGACGATGTCACCAACTTTGAAATTGCCGATTTCGATGTTATCAGATCCTTCACCCTTTTTCCCGGAAACAGCAGGGTGGACAACGAGTTCCACTATCTGTTTACCTCCAATGCCCGTTCTTATGTTACTGACACTGAGATTCAGTATAGCCAATCCATTAGCACAAAGCGATTTTGGAGGCGTAGTAGATAATAAACGTGCAGTCTGTTCGTAGTCCTCAGTTTTTTCAACCGATAGACATCTGAGGAATTCATCAGACAATGAAGAATTCATAATGGGGCGTAATGGGGCTGCGTATAATTGGGGCTGTAGAGGGTTTGTGAAAGCTGAAAAATATTGATTTCAAATATGACGAGCGAAGTATATTTTGTTATTTACAACGGTTTCAACCAACGCCTTCATTGGTCTTCACCAGTCCTTGTGATATCTTCGTGATAACTACTGTCATAATATGGATCTTACTGGTTGGAACTACTCCCGTCGCAACAACTTGGGATGACTCGGGACGACTTCGCTACGGTCGCCATTACACTCGTTACTAATATTCGTAAACGTAATTCAACAAAACATACACATGTACTCTCGTACTCTCTGTACTCACATTGCTAACATTGCTAACATTTTCACATTGCTCACGTTGCTCGCGTATATGGTAGTCTGTAAATGTCTAGATATAGATAATAATATGCTTTTGTGCGGGCGGACGCTCTTACATGATAACCAAATCGCCGAACTTCTCCTTGTAACCTGGAACTTCGAATCTTCCCTTGGAAACCATATCTTGAACCTTTTCTTCAACATCTGGTCTTGCCTTGACAACGTCATCAACGGTAAGTTGGTCGAATGGTCTAGCAGATTCAATGTTGTCAAGAGTCTTCTCGAGTTCAGATAATTCAGCAAGAACAACACTTTCAGTCTCCTTAGCGTTTTCAATAGCCTTGGCTTCGAAAGACTCAATCAAGTTCAATTGTTTAGACAAGTTAGCCTTACTAGCGGCGAACTTGGAAACATCACCTTCAATCTTGGTAGCGATGGCAGCATTCTTCAAAACACTCTTGTAAGAAGCAAAGTCGACAGTGGTTGGTTGTTGCTTCAATTCGAAAAGAACTCTCTTGGCTTCATCATTTCTCTTCTTGAAGGCAGTCAAAGCAGCAGCAGTTTGACCTGAAAGACCCAATTGGCCCACAATCTTGGACCAGTCCAACTTGTTGGCAGCACTCTTAGCAACAGAAGACATGTTATGTGATGATCGACTTTGTCGTGATGTGAACTAAAGAATAATCAAATATATTTGTTTTATTTCCGCTAAATCTACTTTTTTTCGAGCATTTTTGAGCTACCTGTTATTTGTCGGCCAATGAAAAATCATTTTTCGCAAGCACAAATTAATTGGACAATCGTGCGCGACTAATGCTAGATTACATAATCGGTTTTTTTTTTTTTTTTTGGTTTTTTCAATCCCCTTTCACCTTAAAACACAGCATGTTGAACTTCATCCATCGAATCATAAGTCATGTCAATTGCACCTAGCAATAATTTCTTAACATAATTCATCTCATTCGAAAGTTCTGGATCTTTCCGTGACATCTGCTTCAACTCCTTCTCAATTGGCGATGTGCAGTCAATAACATCCCCAATACGTGGATCATCGTCTAAACTATCTAGATATTCTCCCGCAGCCCTATCATCTCCAATTTGAGCTAATTGGTAGCAGACTCCACGTTTTGGGAGTCCCATCGATTGAAGGTGAGATTGGGCAGTTTTAATCACTTGTGACAGTGTGTAACGGTCTCTGGTTGGTGCTCCATCGGTGAATACAACAACCAAAACAGGCTTGAGCAAAAACTTCTTATCCAAAACTTGAGGTTTGATCACTAAATCAAGTAAATTAGTAGCTAATGGAGTCACACCAGAAACGCTCATATGATCAAATAAAAGTTGTAATTGCTCCTCAGTGGTAATATTGTTGAGATCAACATTGTAAGAACGTAATGTTTGAGCAATTTCTCTGTGATTGTTCATGATTCTCACTCTAAGTGGTTGACTACTAACATTGACACTTATGAATAATGACAAGAAATCGTGTAATTGTTTAAGTCTGTCACCTGATGCCATTGATCCCGAATTGTCGATATAGAAAACCACATCAAACAAACAAATTTGACATAAATCGTAGAACAAATACTCTTTCTGTGGCATTCCAAATCTAGCAGCAAGTCGACGGATTCTGGGCAAGCACTTGTCTTCAGAAAATACATTCAAAATATCATCATCGGTACTGTAGAATCTCTTTGTTTGACTGTTTTTCCAAACTAATCTTTTATCAAAATCACGGCCTAGTTCTTTGCTTTCCTTTGAACTTCCAAAAATCGCCTTTCTTTTCTTACCGATTGATCGCAAATAATCCTTGAACAGATCAGGAGATTGGATCCTATTGAGTGTGAGATACGTGTATTTCAACAATGCACGATATTCTTCACGGTCAGCAGGTACCAATGTAGTTTCTTGACGAGGAGGGGGAGGCCCGTCAGGCCGGGTATGAGTTTGTGCCGAACTTTTTTCTCCAATATAACCTGGTGGGGGGCCTTCTGGTGCTTGATGTGCTCGTGTTGGTTGTGGAATGTTGCTCATGATTACTGGTGAACTCAATTGAAGGATTCTCTGTTTTATCGGTTGGAAGAAACGTTTGTCTTTATATCTTGATAACCGAGCCGCGAATAATTTTAAAAAACAGGACCCGTGAGCAAAGCCTCATTTTTCATCATGCAAGGAGAGATCTTCTTATCACTGCGCCTTGAAAACTTTGTCAATGATGTCACTTTCACTTGAAATCATTTTTTCAATTGATTGTTCAGTATTGCGTAGAAATTGATTCATTTTCAGTTTATGAACCCTATCGATTTCTTCAAACCGTTGGTCCAGTTCTTTTTGCAATTGGTCGCGTTTTTCCACTATGGCCGATTCAACCTCTTTCATACGGCACATTGCCCTATTTAAAGTCGAATTGAGGTTGTTGTAAATGACTGAATGATAGTCTCCATCGATTTTGGGATCAGGCCCACCAACTAATGTTTTATCGTTTTCTTGTAAAACCAAAACTTCATCAGTTCCTCGACTCATAAGTTCAGTAATATTAGTAATTTCCACATTGACTTGATTTTCATATTCTTTCACAGTTTGAGCACAAAATCTTTCTAAATCTTCGATATCTTCGGCCACAACTCTATTGTTACCTGCACTACAAGGAGTACTAAGCAGGATTTGCTTCTTATTAATTTGTGATGCTTCCTGTGGTACTTCGAATGAACTACTACAGGTCGAAGCTGTTTCCTGGTTGGAAACAGTTGCTTGTACCTGAACCTGGGGTAATGTTATTCCTGGAGGTGGCTGAATTGCCTGTATCGAAGGAGGGGGTGATTTTTTTTGTTGACTTTTCTTCTTATTAACTTTACTTTTAGTTGTAAGTCTTCCAACTTCGGACTTGGCCTTTACTTGCCAAAAATCAACTCCTCTTGGTGTTCCTTGGGCCAAAACTGAATTTCTAGTATTGGATGATTTTGATCTCATTTTTGCTGTTGCAGTGGGAGACTCGAAAATGATATCGGATTCACTGAACGAACTTGTGACGTTGTGTAGAGCATCTTCTCCAATGATGTCATGAACCGGAATGAGAGAGACAGACTTGAAAACTTTTCTAAAGGCCATAATTATTAAGGAAGGGAAAGAAAGTATGAAAGAAAAGGGAGGGGAAAAAGAGGGATCAAAAAGGGGAAATTATTTATATTTAAAGGGAGGATTCGGACTTTCCATTAATTTTTCGAGCATCTGTGAGTATAAATTTCCCTCAAATTGTGTTGTTACTTCTTTTACCAGCTAACAGGTCAATTTACATTGCTTTCATTGGTTATTTGATACAAAACGCGAGGGCTTCACTAGTTTACCACCAACTTGCTGTCCAGAGAGGCGCCTCCCGTCACCTGCTAGTCATTATTCGCTCACCGCGACTCATTGCACTTAATACATCACTTATTACATCACTAACGACTTGAATGACGAGCAAACAAAAAGAGTGGTGACAAGTCAACAAAGACAAGTAACAAGTCAATTGATGTTCAGTCATCAATGATTGAACCAGAACAGGGGAGGACAGCAGACAGTCTGCAGGTGTGCCTGTCTGTCTATCTGCTCATCACCCACTCGTTACTCAGAAATTGCTCGCTCATCACTAACACATTGCTTGTCATCAACTGACGAGCCACAAATGACTAGCTTCGTTCGTCATTTGGTGGTTCTTTTCTTTATATACTTACCATTCTTCGCAAATCTCTTTGGGACTCTCTTATCGAACGCGTCTAATTCTTCGTCATCCAGCTCGGCCTCAGCAATTGCGTACTTCTTTGTCTTCTTGTAACTATCAACAAACTCCAAATCTGTGATGGACTTCTCCAATTCCGCGTCTTGATCAACAACAACCGAGTCCTTTTGAGTAGCAGACTTTATTGGAGCTTTTCCCGAAGGATACTTCAATGCTGCAACTTCTGCATAAGATAATTGTCTGACTTGAATATCGATGAATTCATCATCATCATCATTTGGTGCCACTTTACGCATTGCAATAACTTTGTTAGAAGAATCACTAGAAAGTGGTTGTTCTATAACATTATCCTCTATCTTTGTCACTTTCCGGCTACCGAATGGCCACCAAAAACGCGACCGCCGTGGTTGTTGTTGTTGTTGTTGTTGTTGTTTATCTGCTGAGATGTTTGAAACACCAGTTAAAACAGTCTTACCGCTTAAATCAACAACTGTTGGTGTGACATCAATTTTTAAAGCATTGTTTTGGACGAAAGAACTCATGGTATGTTTTGCAGTACCAGACTTGCAAAACTCACCAAACTAAAGTAATGAAAACAACTAAGTGACATACATAAACTTATATATACAGACACGTTGTCAGTCGCGCCAATCCGCCCTGGCTGTAAACAAGTTAGCGATAAGATAAAGGTAAAAATAAACGTTCTGCTTACGTCATGAAGCTGTTAATTTCGCGAAACGCGTGGGGAAAATTAACTGTCACTGTGTACGTTGACAGGGTTACCCCGGCCCTACACCCGACGGTAACCGCAACTCCGGGTAATGACAACGTCTTTAACTGAAAAGGGGAGTAGAGCGTGACTAGAATTTTAGACTATCACAAACTCCGCGAAACCCATCTTCTGCTTATCTAACCACGCCCCGTTTATATCTCTTGCGCGTTCCTTATCTGACATAATCACGCACCGCCTCACCGCCACTTATCATTGGGGATCCTTTGGATCTGAAACGAAATACCAGGTGGTTCTTTATTAATCACTATTAACAACGCTCATCTATTTTCTCACGACCTCAACTTTGTCGTACGATCACACTTTGCACCCCGCTTTAGGTTGTGATCTCCACCAAAGCAAACAAATAATTTTATTTGCCCATTTAACTATTTTTTGCCACACACTTAACAAACAAAACCCTTTTCAATCCTCTTTAGCATTTTTCTCTTGTTCTCAAGGGAGGAACTGGGAAAACACCATACAAATTTTGATATCAACAGCTCCAAATCCCGCCTTTATTAAAGAGTCTTATCGTCCTCAATGCTGCTACAAAGCCGTAAGCAAAAGACAAAGAAACAGCAACACCAGCAACACCCGTCGCTACAGTCGCTACAATCACTCCCGTCAAATTCAGTGAGTCGGCTTAACACTCGGAATGACCCAGCTAGCCAAGCCAGCCAGCCTGGCCAGATGAGCCCTGATGAACAATCGTCAAACGACGTTATACTGGACTCATCAAAACGTTCCCAAAGTATTTTATCCCCGCACTTATCCGTTTTCCAAGCACTTCAAAATCCGGATTTAGAGTTGGACCTTTCGACACTCAATCAACGGGTCCCTCCACTCTCATCAGATCAAAGTTTTTACAACAACAATGATTTCTCAATCACCTCGTGGCAATCAGTCCCCTCGTTCAGTGCAATGGCAGAGAATAAAACGCGACTATCCTCAACAGCAAGATTGAACATAAATTCTCCAAATGTGGGGTCAATTTTGTCAAGTTCAGATAATGACGATCGTGAACGTAACTTGGATGATCTCAATGGACAGACTTCAACTCATCGTGTGATCGTCTTTGACTCAGAATCTGCTTCCGATACTTCGGATGATGATGATGACGATGATGACATTACAATTGATTCTTCCACCATAGTCCCTTCATTCGTCATGCCAAGAGTTTCAATTCCAAGTATTGCTGAAGGAATCCAAAGCACCAGATTTTTAGAACCAACACATTCCCTCAGAATTCAGGTCGTTGGGTTCAATAAAGACCTTTTACTCAACAGACTCCGGGCTTATCGTAAAACTTTAGGCAACATTTATTTCACAGACCAAAACCCAGATTTGATCATTTTGATTGTTAACGCAAATAATTACCTCATTCCGAATCTTGTGAACAAACCATATTTAGCTATATTTGTGGGGTCAATAAAATCCGATTCTGTGGACATGTCGGTGTTTGAGAGACCATCTTTGAAGAAACAAATGCTATGCGAGCCTATACGAATCAGATCAATCCATGACGATATCATGCCTGTGATTGAACTTCTTACTAACCTTGAAGCATCGTCTTTCCCACTAGAGGAAGTTCTGGCCACTTCAAGAATCCATGGATCCAAAGCACCAGGTTTGAATAAGGTGAATTCGATTCTTATAGAAAACTCAGCAGAAAAAATGAGACGGTCTTCTCGTTCTTCAATGAAAGACTCTGGTAACGACAAGCCACCGAATAATACAAGGCAACGTTTGATTATAGGAATTACCGTTGGTATGGTTAGTTTAACATTGGTTTTGTTATGGAAAGAGTTTGTTTCAGCCACTAAAGATGAATTGAACTCAATGGAAGTAACAAGATTGAAGAAAGTCATTGTTTCTCCTCAGCAAATTTTGGAATCAGAGTGTAGTGGCGGGAAGAAAAGCGGTGATTTGGTTTTCTCAAAAGCAGCTACTTCTTTTGTTACATTTTATGAATACGCTCTAAAAGGTTCTTATGAATTGTTTGAAGTGTTGAAGGGAGAATTCGAGAGCTTTAGTAAGATGCTTTGTAGCTCCAGTTTTTTTCTCATTGAAAGAACGAAGCTAACTATGTTACATTTGCTGGATGCGAGCAAATAACGGCCGAAGTGAGTCGTTCGAGTCATTTCGTGTTGCTCTGCTATAAAAGGGGCGAATGACTTACTTTGTCCCTCAAGATCGAGTTACAATTATGTCAACTCGCAAGTGACTATTAGAAATTGCCAGGGAATATTTTTTTATTATCATGGTTGGATTGTTGGATTTGGTGGATTATATATATTGTTTTCTTGGGAAAAAGGAGTATTTATGTTTTTGACAAGGAGTATCGAGCAAACAAGAAGCGAAGTGATTGGTACAAATCACGATCGACTCGGGGCTTAGTCATAGGCCCAAGTCACATTCTTTGCTCGTTATTGCTGGTCTTGAGTATTTTTGTATAGTTAGTTTGACGCATTAATTGGAACTAAGATATACTATATTATTGAACCAACGTTGACTCAAATCCGCACAAGCGTTGAGCAAAGGTAGCTTTCTCATTCATCATTGCGGACTGTCACTCTGCAACAACTCTGCAGCACCTTCAGTACCTGGAATATAGTTTGGATTCGACTTGTTATGCACCGTATAATACAACGGGCAAGTCTTGTTAGTTCTAATATGGCCTAGGGATCCACAGGTAGCACACCTTCTACTTGTAGACTTACCTTTACCAATTCCTTTTCCACTGATACGGCCTTCACTATCAATATTGATAGCTGTTATACCTGCGGCCTTTTTCTTCTTCTTTTCCTGTATTTTTTGAAGTTTAGCTAGCTCTTCTTCCAGCTTCTTTTTGACCTTCTTGTTCTCTTCAGCATCGTTGGTCAACATCACTTCATCAGTGTCCAATTCAAGCGGATCTTCCAACAACTTCTTTTGTCTTCTTTTCACATAGAGTTCAACGACTTTTGGATCTTTGATGATGTCAACTTTTCTTTGCAAAATTCCATATGAATCCCTGACCATTCTGGTGATTTTCAAAAACCTTGGTTTATCATTGTTAACTTCTTGATCTAATTCTGCGTTCGCTTTTTTAACATTAGAAGCATCGGTAAGTTCATCTTGTTCCACTGAACGGGGTCTGTCACTATTCCTAACTTTGGTCAAAGCATTATGTTGTTTATACCAAATCTTTCCAATCTCTTCCTCATACAATTTCTGTTGCACTGCAACATTATAAGTGTGGGTAACAGCAGAGGAATTCTTTTTATCTTCCTTTTCAGGTTTTGGTGAAAATGTAACGCTTGGAGTCGAAACAGCATCGGTTCCATTGGCAGCTGAAGTGCTCTTGATAAATCCACCTTTCATTGAAGTTCTCAAAAACGAGATTGCCTCACCCCTTCCTGAGGGGTCTCCTTCACCATGTATTTGAAGCATAGCTTTACCGTGAATAGCACTAACGAAATTTCTTGTCGTGTTCCATGGGGCAAGCTGAACTGCTAGTGGTTCATCGTTACTGTTCAAATCTCTATCCTTTCTGTTACCATGTCCACTACCATCGCCATGTGCTGGGGGCGACGAAGCAGTAGTTGAATTTTCGTCTTCTAATTTCTCTCTCCTGAAAGATTCAACATCTTCAAGTCGACGATGACCGGCTTGCATCGACTCTAGTAGTGCGACATCTTCCGGTGTGATCATGTTCCGGGTTTCTTCAAATGATGGTAACTTTTCGCTGTACTTAACTTTCCAATAACCTTGATCTTCACCACTTCTCTGGTACTCCATAAATTCTTTGAGTCTCTGCCTATTTTGCATATCATTCTGATCCGGGAAATGATCAGCAATGTCTTTCACCAACAACCTTCTTTGTTGATTTGAATTCAGAACTCGATAAACGATCATCTTTAGTCTATTTTTCGAAGTTGCAGTGACTTTTCTTGAGTGTGGACCAGGAACCTCCATGACAGGTAAGGTCTGTCCCACTGTAAACATGAAGTTGATATGTCTCAGGAAATATTTCTGTGAACTACCACCTCCTGAACTTCTGATAAGAAGGAAATCTGTACTGAGGGGATCATGTTTGAAGACAGGAGCCCTAACCATTCTGTTGTAAAGAGTAGGAACGATACTTCCACGTTCAACTAAACCAAAATTCCAAAACGGTGACCGATCTTGAACTCCAAGAACATGAGTCTCTCCAACGGAAAGTTTCGGACGAATGTTGTCATCATCGTTCCTCTTTCTATAGTAGTTGATGATTTTCGAAGTCATACCAAAATTGTTCAGTATCATCGGACTCTCTTCACTGTACTCCAACATGAAGAAATGTGCTGAATCTCCAAGTGTCAAGTCTGATGAGTTTTTGAATAATTCTTTGACCTCTTTACCCTTATCTCTCTTTCTCTTTCTATTCTTCACCTTAGAAAACACCATTATTGTATTTGGTCTCACGGTGAATTGTGGTCTGTGAGGGAACCTGGTGTCCTTTAATGGCATCTTCACCTTATAGAATGGCGATTGTAACCTCACAGCTGGTTGAGAATGATCAATAGTAAGGTGACCAATAGTAGACCGAACCTTTGATTGGTAATTCTCTTTCAAAACATCGTATTCTTTGTCGTTCGATATACTGAAACGTAGTTCCAAAAGTTTTTCGTTGGTAGGTATTTTCGCATGGTTGAGTCTTTGTTCTCCGGTATATTGATTTCTGTCGGCTTGTTCTTTAACAAACAGCATATTAGGATCGTTCATATCAACTTCAAGCTTCAATAAGTTTGTGTTCAATGAACCGTCGAAGATCATTTCATCATCATCATCATCCCAGCCGTCCAAATCGAAATTATCGACTTTGAGACGTTTCGTTGGTGGGACAGAGACCACCTTCTCTCCAGCTTCAAAGATCTGTTCATCATCCCAATCAGCTGTTGAAAGAATAATGTCCCGATCATAAGACTCGATGGTTCTTTTTGGCTTTTCACGTTTAGTATCCTTCGGTTCAAGCTCTAATAGATCCTGATCAGTAATTTCAATGATTCTTTGTTGTGTATTGTAACTGTGTTGTTGTTGTTGTTGTTGGTGTGTTAATAAAATCTGATGACGAGAATTCTTTTGTGAAGATTTATCCTGTTTAGGAGCAGCTTTGAAGCTCTTTCTAGAATCCTTTCGAATCTCGAACGTTAGACTAGTAGGCAAAAGAGGTCTTGTTGTCGACAACGGTTTCTGATAATTAAATTCCAATGGCACAATAGGAAAAATTGTTTGCATTTTCAATGGTTTTCCCTTTTGAAACGATGGATAGTAGATTTTGAGTAGCTTTTCCTTATTTCTCTTCTCCTTTTCTAACCTTTCGGCCTTCAGTTTGGCTACAAACTCGGCACGCGCGCGCTCCCTGTCTGGTTCCTCTGTATCTTTCAGTGACATGTTGTCATCAAATGTCTCTGATGGCACTTGGTAATGCTGTTCCGGCTCATGTTGTTGCATATGAAATCCCATTTCGTCGTCATCGTTGTCGTTCAACGCGCTGGCGTGCTCGTAATCCAGATCTGCAAGTCCTGCATTCGTATTAAGCCCTCCCCCGGCCATATTGGTGTCGAAAAGACCGCTCGGAATCGCATCTGCAGCCTCATCTTCGTCCACTCCTTGCATTGCCTCTTCTTGTAACTCCTTCATCAAATCGTCGTCATCATCGTCGTCGTCTCCGCTCTCGTCATCTCCACTTTCGTCAGATCCTCCTTGAGCGGCGGGTTCCTCTTCTTCTGCCAACTCCTCCTCATCACTGAAATCAACGGCATCTTCAGCATGCTGAGTCGATCCGTCGAACATCATGTCGAGGTTGTTTAGCCCGAGCTGGCCGCTCAAAGCCACGTCAAAATCGTCATCCTCGTTCTTTTGCGACATCTTGAAGCCTCAAACTGGTGAAGTCCCGCCAGTTTTGCCGTTCTTTGATGTCTATACAGATTGAACAAAGTATAGAAATTGTTTTTGGTCAAGGGAGTTGGAGTGGATTGTGTTAATTTAATTTATTTTGAGTTGCCACAAGAAAAAAAAAAAAAAAAAAAAACAGAGCTAGCTCATACAAATAGTTGCGTACTGCAATTTACTTAATTGATCCTCATTCTTTATCGCCTTTTGCTGTTGTAGCCACATCATCATGATAAATCCAACTAAAATCATATCAATTGCACCAACAACCGTTTCTTTGTTCTGCAGAAGAATGTCAATTGTGCCACCCTCAAAAGTCAAACATATTCTCTCTAATGAATCCACAGTTGCCTTAGATTCCTCCTGGTATATGCCAAACTCCCCAGTCATTGCTTTTGAAGAATTCAAAAAACAAAGACTCTCGGAAAATGCAGTCTTTTTTGACGTTGATGAGGTCAGCGACAAGTCAAACCCATATCCCCACATGCTTCCTCAAAAAGACGAATTCTCACAGCATGTGGGAGCATTGGGAATCAACAATGACTCCAATTTGCTCATCTATGATCAGCAAGGAATATTCAGTGCGTGCAGAGCAGCATGGATGTTTGAGATTTTTGGTCACAATCCAGAAAAAATCAACATTCTCAACACCTATCCTGAATACTTGAAATCTGGAAAGGGCTGCACAGGACCAATCACGGGTCCTTCACAACTATCGAAAACAGAATACTCTAGCTCGTTCACTCCTTCAAAAGTTGTTTCCTTTGAGCAATTGGAGAAATACGTCCTCCAAGATAGAATTGGCTCCGAGTTCACCTTGATTGACGCAAGATCGAACGGTAGATTCACCGGCAAAGATCCAGAACCAAGACCAGGTCTCAGTTCTGGACACATTAAAAGTTCAATCAATCTTCCATTTAACGAGGTTCTCACTGACGAGAAAGCTTTCAAATCGCCGCAAGAGATCCAATCTATTGCAAAGAGTCTTCAAATCGATGGATCCAAACCTATTATTGTCATGTGCGGAACTGGTGTCACAGCATGTGTCGTGAGAAGTGCCCTTCAATTTGCCGGATTTGACTCTGAAAATATTGCTATCTACGATGGTTCATGGACTGAATGGGCCCAAAGGGCTCCACAACTTATTGTTAAAGACTACTAGATATTTAGAAATTAAATTCCAAATCGTTCAAATCAACTTCACCGAAAATCGTCTTCAGATCTGTGACAATTCTATCCCAAACGGAGTGGCCGTTTCTTCCTTTGTAATGAGCCAGTTTGGTCTCTAGAGCATTAACTATATGGACAAACTTGGTCATCTCCCCAACCTCAAACAGTCCAAACATGAACTCGTTAAACAGATTCACATCCAATTCGTGAGGCCCTTCGGAATCGTCAACGGTATGTTCCACCCAGCTGTTGAGTTTTGACATTATCTCTTTGAAGTTGTTGATTGAAACACCTTGGAAAGTGAGAGCTGATTGTCTATCGATGTACTCACGGTTGATAAGCACAGAATTTGTTGTTCGTTTCTTGACTGGGGATGCGTTGAGAAGCTGAAAATTTCTATGTTTGTCTTTTTTAGGAGACCTATAAAGGCCTTTTGCTATCGTGAGATTCCGCCTGTTGAGCTCTCGTTTGAGTTCTTCCTGGATCTGTGTGGGTAATTCGCTCACCACCTGCCAGTTGATTTCATTCTCATCGACAGCAAAGACCGAGTTCCCGGGAGAAACTGGTCGCGAACATCTTGGAGAAGTTGGTTTGGGTATCGGGGAGGTTGGTTTTAGTATCGGAGAAGCTGGTTTGAGTTCTGGAGGTGCTGGTCTCGAACGTTTAGGGGATGTTGGTTTGAGTTCTGGAAGACTCGGGGCTGTTCTTTTTTTGAAAGGCAGCTTCATTTGATTTTTCCCCTCCTCGTTCAGCTTCTCATCACTTGAGAGCTTGCTCATAGATATCGACACTCCTCGCAGATCTTTTATCTCGACGTTCAGCATTCTCCAAAGAAATTTCAGCTCTGATCCGAGTATACCCAAGTCCCTTGTATGAAGGCCCAATCGTGAGCTTCTCGACACAAACTCACAACGGCCCATTCCCATGTGCTTTGGGGGCTGGATCGGTGCTTGTGGATGACGATAAGCCAATTTCAGAGTGAGAGACGAGCCTTGCATCTTGATATTGAGCAGTCGCTTGTGCATTTCTTGTGCAAGCTGCCCGAGAAATTTTTCCACTTGGGGCTCCGTTTCAAATCTAATCCCCCAATTGACGTCTATCGACAACGATTTACGGGTATATTCTTCTGGATTTGAGAGTATATCAATGGAAGTCTGATCAATTCCCCGAGCATATTCATATATGGTGGCACCCGTTTTTTTGCCAAAGATTGCAGTTAATCTATCGAGAGAAATGTTGTGAACTTGACCGACTGTCATATTTGGTATTTTGGTTTCATTTTCGAGTTTGGCCTTGATTTGAGGGCCAATTCCTGGAAGAGCAGAGAAGTCCCAATCGTGTAAGAACTCAACGGCATTATCTGCTTCGACTTTGAATATTCCGTCTGGTTTGGCACGACGGAGTGACAACTTTGCCAAAAGAACATTAGGACCACACCCACAACTAACAGAGCAGCCTGTTGCTGATTGGATCGAGTTTTTGATGTCTTTCATCAAATCAGCAGGATCCCGGTCCATGCAGAGACTTGAAACATCCAAAAGAGCTTCGTCCACAGAAACAGGAAGGATGGAGTCGATGTTGTATTTGAGCAAAGTGTCGTAAAACGTTTTGGATATCTTTTCGTACGCATCAAAGTTATATGGTAGACACAGCAGTTCAGGACACAACTTTTTGGCGGAACCGAGCCACATCCCGTTTCTACAACCCTTTGCTCTGGCGACGTAGTTACAGGATGCGATATCGGCATTATTTCCACCATGTGTCACGCAAACAGGATGTGCGTTTATGTCGATAGGCGGATTGTTAGTGAGTGCGGAAACTGTTGCAAAGAAACAATCAAAGTCGACATGAAGAATCCATTTCTGAGGGGGGTTCGGGGTGATATTCCTTTGTTTCAACATGGATATGGCCTTTTGGAGAAACTCAGAACGGAGATCGGCTTTCCAAGTACTGAGGTGGTGCAGTCGAGATTTGGCGAAGAAACTGGCAAGAAAATCGGGGTGTTTTGCGTCCATCTGATCGAGCAGTTCTTGTTGTTTGTCAAGGGTGTCTGGAGGGTCGACAATTTGTGATAGCTGTGAGATGATCTCGTCGTCATCCAATGGTTCTTCTGTGGGCTCCTCCACAGCCTCCTCCACGGGCTGCTTCACCTGCTTGGATTGTTTGCCAAAGTCCAACCTCTGCTGTCCATAATCATTATGAATCAACATAAAGTCCGCCCAATGAAGCAGGACGCCCTTTTCTACGCTTTTCACTACCCAATCTGGAGTGACCACTTTATAATTCCGAAACTCGAGTTTCTTACGAGGTGTCAAGTTTTCCGCTATAATGTGCGTTGCATTGCCCTTTGCTCCCAAAAAATGAATGAATCGTCCACCGTGCAACACAACCATCTTGTGAAGCTGTGCAACATCCGGATTTGTCTTGCCGTTCACATAGATCACGCAACCTTTGAATACAGGGGGATACTCTTTGTTCTGGGCTTTTTTCATGAACTCAACGTATTGCTCGTCCTGTTCTTGCTGTTTGCGCTGTTTGTTGTGGAAGTATGTAGTATAGTCTCCGAATTCCAACTCCTGCTCAGACGATGAATCTGGATCGTCCTCACTCTTCCTCATCAGGACGGGACTCGAGGGAATCTCTTTGAAGATGTCGTTGTCCTCATCGCTTTGTGTTTGCGACAAAACCATCGGCTGGTGTAGCTTTTTGGATAATGAATCTTGACGTGAAGAAGAACGCTGTGAATCTCGATGTCTTTGACTCAATTTGTGCACAAAGGCTAGAAATTCAGAGTCTCCCATAGACCCCCAGTCTTCAGAGGTAGATACCGTTTCTACTGGTGGCCGAGAATCGTCTGGCTCGTCGACGGCATCGGGATCATCTGGTTGAGTAGGTTGCGATTCCGGCTGTGACGATACAACTTGAACAAGCGTTGCGTCACGATTTCTATTTTGAAGAAGTCGCTCAACCTCCGAGTCATTAATCGACCCCCAATCCTGTGTAGCTGAGATTCCTGAGGAGTCTTCCATGGGAAATAGCCATTGTGATGGTTACACTGTGCTCTTTGTATCGTCTTATCTGCTACAAGTGGAAAATTCAAATAATTTATTTTTTAGTTACTTTGATAACACAAAGCTTCTAGTCACGTGACCCGGGCCGGCCTAACGATTAGTAATTTTTTTTTCTCCATAATTCCATCTAAAACTCAGCCCAACTCCGAACGGTGGCTGCTTCACCAACGTCAAGTTACAAAACCATGAGTCTTTCATCCTGCTGTCTTCAAACTACTCTCCACAGTAAGTATATCTCTTTTCCGCTCCGTATCAGGCAATTCTCGACTTCAATGCTAACCTTCGTAAGGTGGAGAAAGAAAAGGTACCTTTGGTACTTTCCTTGATTACAAAGTCTACGAGACCGGAGTCAAGTCCGACAAGGTCATCGTCATTCTCACTGATATTTATGGTTATGACTACATCAATGTCAACCTTGTTGCTGACAAACTGGCTGCTACAACTGGTTATTACGTGATCATTCCAGATATTCTCAAAGGAGACCCAGCCGTCCATGGTGAAACTGACCTTGCAACTTGGTTCCCAAACCATTCTGCAGACGAAACTGGTCCTTTTGTCACTGGTTTCCTTGAGAAGATCAAAAAAGAGGTCAATGCCACTTACACCGTTGGAATTGGTTACTGTTATGGTGCTAAGTTTGTGTTCCAGCAACTGAAGAAAGACGGTCTTTTGGATGCTGGTGCCGTTGCACACCCATCCTTGATCACCAACGAGGACATTGAAGCTGTCTCAAAGCCACTGTTGCTTTCGTTGGCCGAGACCGATCCTTTGTTCACTGCCGAACTCAAGACTAAGGCTGAAGAGACTTTCAAGGAGAACGGTCTCAGATACCAATTCGACTTGTTCAGTGGTGTTGTCCACGGTTTTGCCGTCAGGGGTGACCCGGCTGATCCAGTTGCTGCTTATGCGCAAGCAAAGGCTTTGTCTGACCAAGCTTTGTGGTTCAAGGCGTTGGAGCCAAAATGAGTGAGGCGGGTCATGAGCCAAGCAGTCCGTGATGACTTGCTTGAACGAGCCGCTTCGCCCGTCGTTCGTAGCTATAAAACACTGATTTAACTATCCACTATAGCAATATAAAATATAAATACATAATTCGCAAATTTGCAAATAAACAAACAAGAAAGAATAAATTGACTCCATATTGACGAAAGGGACTGCAAACAACGAGGTGGGTGCGAGCACCCGCTCCGCTGGTCACTCACTACAGCAAATCCCTTCTCCTGTACCCATAATCATAATTTTGCGAATCATCATGGTTGTTGCTACCAAAAGTCCGTTGGTTGCCATTGTAAGACTGGCTCTCAATAGCACCGTTACTGTTCATGTATGCCGGTTGCAATCCAGACTGCGAACGGTTGTTGCTGTTGAAAATAAACGAGTTTCTGCTCGATTCATCTTCGTTGGACTCAGCGAATGGATTGAGTGTTGCAGTACTGAAACTTCCACTTTTAGCAGTCGCAGCCTTTTCAGGAGTTTGATAACCAACAGAGTTTCTATTTGTTTCGGTTTCGAACAGCATTGATCCACGATCGTGCCCCTTCATTGCCGTGGCTCCAAGAGCAGCAAGTTCATACTCCACCATATCACCGGCCTTGTCGTTTGGAATGAATGCGCCACGGTCGTCTTTGACTGGAACGTACCTTGTATCTGGATTCTTACGAATAAGCGCGAGTGTGCAACTGATGATGGTGAAGATCAACAAGATAGCAGCGAAAATGGCGTTCATCACGAAATAAACAACTGCGGCCACAGACGAAACAACTGCTGGTTGCTTGAAGATGTTGGAGAAGAAAAGATAAAACACCGAATTGATCAAATTGATGACTGCAATGAAAATGTTGAAAACGTTGGTTCTCTTGTCCATGAACGGTCTTCTCCATAATAAAGCAATCACGTAGAATAAGTCAATGACAAAAATGATCACACTGACAACTTTACCATGATTTTGTAACACTGCAATGAACAACGAACGCACAAACAGGTAACATAAATGGACTGCAAACCAGTAATACATTGATGCTTTGTATTGAGCATACAAGAATCCATATCTGTTGAGAATCTTACCATCACCAAAGAGCAAATAGGCAGGATTCTTGAACTCGCGAACAG
The DNA here is from genome assembly GCA_030578575.1 of Ogataea neopini. Taxonomy (NCBI): domain Eukaryota; kingdom Fungi; phylum Ascomycota; class Pichiomycetes; order Pichiales; family Pichiaceae; genus Ogataea; species Ogataea neopini. Next base: position 1,545,843 of record JAJMSO010000001.1, read on the forward strand.
ATTTGCTACCTGCCATCAAGATTCTGATGGCCGCATAAACCATAAGAGTGAGAGAAATGATGAGAAGGAACACAGCAAACACCATGCAACCTGCGGAATCAGCTCTAGTGAACTCCCACACACATAACAGGACAAGTGTTGGGAAAGTGATGTTGTAAAGTCTGTAGAGACAGCCTTTGATGATGGATCTCCAGTGAGTTCTGAATCCTTGAAGTCTGCTGTCTTGGAGTGCACCAGTTTTGGCCAGAATTTCACAGAATGCTTTGAAGAACGTGGCTAAGACAAGTAAAACGAAACCAACGAAAAGGAAGAAGATGATACCGGTCATGAACAGATTGGAGATTTCAATATCTGCCAGATACGAAACACGTTGGATACCACGAAGAACCAGAGTTTTGGTCGACGAACCGGAAGAAACACTTTCTTCATCAGTTGTATAAAGACTCGAATCGTCAAGAACATCGTTCGAACTTCCAGATTCGACAGAAATTCTTTTGAGCAGGCGGAACTTGGCAAGCAATTTTTGAACGGAAATTGACAACACATCCTTGTTTGAGATCACAGAAGTAACAGTTCCGCCCGTGGCCTGCACGTACCAGTAAATCATCTGTTGCATAAATGAAGTTTTGATGATTCCCAATGACCATTGGAAATTTTGAGCCCAAGCCTCTGCAATAGGTGGAACCTGTGCGACACCCATCATGGAGGTAATTGCTAAGTTTTGGAAGTAGATGAAAAGAGATGCAGCATTCGAGGCAATATGGGCTGCTGTAGCAGAATGTCCCAAAATGGAGACAAAGGATGAAACAACAAGACCAAATCCAGAAACACATGCGATTGGCCAACCGGCATAACGGGTTTGAACTGTCTTACCATTCGACAAGGTTGCACGGACACAGGCTAATGGATCAGAAAGATCGGTATCGTTGGTAAGATAAACAACGACTTCGACATAAGCGTCCAAATCTGGAATGGTGTATGCAACGCTTGGAATCTTGGAAATCAGATCGTCGTCCAACGTGTAAGAATAATCTGTAATACTCAATCTACCAGAAGAGATCGGACATAAAGTACTATAATCCAGATCACAAAGGTTGATTGTATCTTCATAGATATTGAGTCCATAAACGACTGCTTTCACGTTAGCAGAAATCTTTCCATTGATAACCGAATTTCCTTCGATATTCAACACAACTGAACTGTTGTCCGGATAGAAAACGACATCGAACGACGAACTACTGAATTCTGAATCTTCCATACACGTTAACAACGAGGTAGATTCGATGAATTTTTGAGCGTTGGTCACGGAGACTGCAAACAGCAGCCATATGAATCTGCTGAAGAACATCACGGATCTCATGGTTTCTTGGAGGGCGGCGATAAAAACAAGAGCCCGGTTGCTTGATAATTGCCAGATCAAGCAGAAACAACTGTTGATAAAGCATTTTATTTTTTTTTTTTTTTCGTCAGTCTGGTGGTTTCTAATTTAAGAATCAACGAAAAATTTCAATGTAAAACCGTATGCTGACATAAGCAGGGGTAAATCGCTTGCGGTGGCGCAGAGGCTGAGGGGGAGGCGGAGTCTAGATTTTATTGTGAAACGCGTCGAACAAAAAGCTTAGCAAATCCGACGCGTCGATCGGCCTTATTGCGGGACTTCGCCCGGAAGCAAAGCGGCGGCGCGGAAATTCGCGTCGATGTGGGAAACCACGTCGTTCGTCCAAGTGCGGGGAAGCACCCAACACAATCCCACTTGTTCCCCTCTCTCCCCACCACATCATCTCCGTCAAACTTCTTGATAGTCGGGAAAATGGGCTCGCTTATATAGAAGCGAATTGTATTATTTTGCTGAACCCTTTTTTGCCCTCAACCATTTATAAATCTCCCTCTTTTCCCACCAACTTCAATTGAAGTAACTTAGTGAATCAATTAAATTTAGCCAAAGAAATGGAGAACAGCCATCTTGTGGATGAAAAAGCAGTCGATCCTCCCACTGGATTCTTGGAAAGACATCCTTCTAAACCATACTTGAGTTCATTCGAAGAGTATGAGAAGATGTACAAGGAATCCATCGAGGATCCATCATCTTTCTTCGGCCGTCTTGCAAAAGAAAACCTTTCTTGGTCGAAACCTTTCACTCTGCCAAAACTTCCAGCTGCTCCACAGTTGAAGGATAATAACGGTGAACCTTCTGCTTGGTTTGTCGATGGTGAGCTGAACGCCTCTTACAACTGTGTTGATCGCTGGGCAATCAAAGATCCAAAAAAGCCAGCCATCATTTATGAAGCAGATGAGCCAAATCAAGGCCGCATAATATCTTATGGTGAACTTCTCAAAGAGGTTTGTAAAGTGGCCCAAGTTCTCCTCAGCCTTGGTGTCAAAAAGGGTGATACTGTGGCAGTGTACCTTCCAATGATCCCTGAAGCGATCATCACGTTGATGGCAATTGTTCGTATTGGTGCAGTCCATTCAGTCGTCTTTGCAGGTTTCAGTTCAGGATCTTTGAGAGATCGTATCAATGATGCCAATTCTAAGATTGTCATTACTACTGATGAATCTAAAAGAGGAGGTAAGATCATTGAAACTAAGAAAATTGTTGATGATGCCCTCACTTCCTGTCCACAGGTGACTAACGTTCTTGTTTTCAAACGTACAGGTAACTCACATGTCCCATGGACGGAGGGAAGGGATTTGTGGTGGCACGAAGAGATCATCAAGTTTCCTTCTTATTACCCACCAACTCCTGTTTCAGCAGAAGACACTCTTTTCCTGTTGTACACTTCTGGTTCGACGGGGAAACCAAAGGGAATTCAACACTCCACTGCTGGTTACCTTCTCGGTGCTTTGCTGACCACTAAATATGTTTTTGACGTTCATCCAGAGGACATCTTGTTTACTGCCGGTGACGTTGGTTGGATTACTGGTCACTCTTATGTCGTTTACGGTCCTCTTTTAAACGGTGCAACCACAGTCGTTTTTGAAGGAACTCCAGCTTATCCAAATTACTCGAGATACTGGGAAATTGTCGACAAGTACAAAGTTAATCAATTCTACGTGGCTCCAACAGCCCTTAGATTGCTTAAAAGAGCTGGAGAGTCTTTCATCGAACCATACTCTTTGGAGTCTCTCCGTGTTCTTGGTTCCGTCGGTGAGCCAATTGCTAAGGACGTTTGGGAGTGGTACAACACTTATATTGGACGTGGCAAGGCTCATATTTGCGATACTTATTGGCAAACAGAATCTGGATCGCATTTGATTTGTCCTTTGGCAGGCGTTACCCCTACAAAACCTGGATCTGCCTCATTCCCATTCTTTGGAATTGATTTGGCCATCATTGACCCAGTTTCTGGTGAAGAATTGAAAGGTCCTAGTGTGGAAGGAGTTTTGGGAATTAGATCTAGTTGGCCTTCGATGGCAAGAACCATTTGGAACGATTACAACAGATTCCTGGATACTTACTTGAGGCCATACGGTGGATACTATTTCTCTGGTGACGGAGCAGCAAGAGATGCTGATGGATTTTACTGGATTTTGGGTAGAGTTGATGATGTTGTCAATGTTTCTGGTCATCGGTTGTCTACTGCTGAGATTGAAGCTGCTTTGATTGAGCATCATTTGGTTGCTGAATCCGCAGTTGTTGGTTTCCCAGATGAGTTGACTGGTTCATCTGTCGCTGCCTTTGTCTCTCTCAAGAACAAGGAGATTGAAGACGTTTCAGTTGTTAAAAAAGAATTAATATTGACTGTGAGAAAGGAGATTGGACCTTTTGCTGCACCAAAGTTGATTTTGTTGGTCAATGATTTACCAAAGACACGTTCTGGTAAGATTATGAGACGTATTTTACGCAAGATTCTTGCTGGTGAAGAAGACCAACTAGGCGACACATCGACTTTGAGCAACCCACAAGTTGTTGAGCATTTGATTGACGTTGTTAAATCGAAGTAAGATGAATTTGTACGTTTTTATTCTCAATTGTCTGCCTTTTTTTTATATTTTTGACTTTTGTGATGATCATTTGCTAATGTGTATGACTTTACTGATAGTTATGTAATGAATAAGAGCAACTAATAACAAATGATAATCCATGAGTGGTTGTGCGTGATGTGAGCAGCAAAAATTATATTGAGGCGAGGCTTATGAATTGTCTCGTTTAACCCACCTACCTAACTTACCTACACACGTTCGCGTTTCTTATCAATCGCGTCGCTTCTCGCAGCACCGCCACATTTAGGTTTCACTCCGCTCCTCGCTCCTCTCTGTGCCGCACCGCCTCAGATTGCGCCACATAAAATTTTCACCTTACCCGAACAGGGGCAGACGGAGGAAAAAATAGATGGGAGTATTATTTTTTCCATCCCTTTTAGCTGTTAATTGTACTTTCAGATATCTGAAGTTATCTGGTGGGAACTTCTTTTGAAAAAGCGGTTGTGAGTTGTTCAAAGAGACCCAAACATTGTGAGTAGTAGCAATAACTCGTCAGGTTTGGAGTGAAAATATTGCTACAGTACACGCTTTTTCTGTTGTTTCCTTGACAAAGTCTCAGATTGCGAATACGATCCAACATCAAGCGATTTCCGAGACAAAGGTGTGTTTTCCGTCCTAACTTGAGTCAAATACTTTAGTCATCCAAATTTTCTAGTTACCTTTGCCGGTTCCAAGCTTACTTGACAACAAATCACTAAACAACAGATCGAGTTTTGTTTTCCCTTTTTGATCCGACATGAAGCTCTTCAGTATCGTCAGTTTACTGGTTCTGCCACTTTTGGCTTCCGCAAGAGTTCTTGAGGCCGGATCGCTGGTCACATGCATGGACAACAACGAAATCAGTCCAACGTATTTCAGTGTCGTTTTCGATCCAGATTCGAGATCTATTAGATACGATATCTCGCTCACAACAGAAATCCCAGAGAGTTATATTTACGCAAAAGTTGATGTTTACGCGTACGGATTCAACATTATTACTGAAACAATCGATTTCTGTGATATTGGTTGGAAACAGTTTTGTCCGATCTATCCCGGATCATTGGAAGTTGATTCCATTGAATATATCTCAAAACATTATGTTGATATGATTCCAGGTATCGCTTACACATTCCCTGATTTGGATGCATTAGTTAGAGTGGTTATCCTCAACTCAACAGGTACCCAAGTTGGATGTATTCAAGCAAGTTTCTCAAATGGTAAAACCGTTGCACACGTGGGTGTTAAATGGGCCACAGCCGTTATTGCAGGTATCGGACTACTTGTTTCTTCATTGCTTTCTGCATTTGGTAACTCATCTTCTGCTTCTATCATTTCTGCTAATGCCGTCTCTTTGTTTATTTATTTCCAGGGTGTGGTCATCATCAGTATGCTTCACGTTCAGGAAGCTCCTCCAATTGTTAGTGCTTGGGCAGAAAACTTGGCTTGGTCAATGGGTCTTATCAGAGTTAACTTCATGCAAAAAATCTTCAGATGGTACGTGCAGGCAACAGGCGGTACCCCTGACCAGTATCTGACATCTTCAGAAGTTTCTGTGTTGGTCCAAAGGTCACTTGCCGAAACAAAACAATTGGCAAGTAAATTCGTTCCGTTTTATCCAGTTCTTTCATACTTTTTCCCGTCAATGGCACCAGCTCCATACGCTCCATTACCAAGAACAACTGAATATTATGAAAATTTGGAAAAAAGAGCCAGTGATTTGTACAATTTGAAAGGCGATGCTTACTTGAAAATTTTGAGAGGAATTGAAAGAGTGGGTTATAAAGCAGGAATTGAGCCATCATCCATCGTGTGTACCGGCTTTACATTCTTCATTCTTTGTCTTTACGTTTTGGTTGGCTTATTTTTATTTGCTAGATCACTTGCTTTACTTTGCAGAAAGAAAGGATGGTTCAAATTGAAAACAACAGACTTGAGTTTGAATTGGAAAGTCATTTTGAAAGGCATTTTACAACGTTACATTTATATTGGTTTTACTCAATTGATGATCTTATCACTTTGGGAGTTCACAGTTGTTGATTCTGGTGCAGTGGTTGTCATTGCCGTCCTGTTTTTGATCTTGTGTCTTGGTGTTATGGGATGGGCATGTTACAGAACACTCAAGTTTGGATCTGTCTCTGTTCAAAGTCATAGAAATGCAGCAGCTATTTTATATGGTGATCCAAACGTTCTTAACAGATATGGTTTCTTTTACACCATGTTCAATGCAAACAAATACTATTGGGGATCAATTCTCCTTGCCTATGTCTTTATCAAGGCGATTTTTGTTTCATTAGCTCAAAAATCTGGAAAAACACAAGCACTGGTTATTTTCATTCTTGATTTGTGTTACACTGTTGCTTTGATCAGAGAGAAGCCATACTTGGACAAACCAACAAATATCGTCAACATCTTGATGTGTGTTGTTTCTACAGTGAATTCCTTCTTATTCCTGTTCTTTTCAGAACTATTTGGTCAATCGAATGCAGTGAGTTCAATCATGGGATTGATTTTCTTTGTTCTCAACGCTGTTTTCTCCTTCTGTTTGCTGATTCTAATTATTGTTTATTCGTGCATCGCCATCTTCTCCAAAAATCCAGATGCTAGATTCTCACCAGCCAAAGATGACAGAACCTCGTTCCAAAAGAAAGGTATGCAAGATCAGCCAGTTCCTGAAGGAGCCCAAGAATTGTTTGAGCTTGGACTGGTTGCCAAGGATCATCAAGACAACTGGGCTAATGAAATGTACAAACTGAAAGAAATGATGGAGTCTGAGTCTCCATCTGGTTCAGGAGAGAAAGAAACCGATTTGGATAAGCCTCTTGAGTTAACCCCAGAGGAAGATATGTCCCTTGGTGCCAAACTTATGCACAAATTGACAGGTGGAAAATCGCTATTACGCCGTAATAAATCATCTGCAAACAAGTCCCCTCACGAGTCAATACCCTCAATTGGGAAAGACACTCCTCTTGCCAACGACTCATCATACAAAGACAGTGATGTGAATGTTACCCAGCTGTCCACGTTGGGCTCTGGACAAGACCAACATAAACCAACGCATTACAGATCCGAGTCTAATACGCCAATAATATCTAAAACTGTCAGTGGATTTGAAGCTCCGTCTACCGGAATTGTTCACGAACAAGATAGCATTGGTAACTTATCTGATGTTAGCAACAGTTTGAGCGACAATGTTTTTGCTGCAGAGGCACATGAAGCAGTTGGAGACAGTACTTTGAGTAATAAGGGAAATTACTCTTACCTGTGAAGGGGTGAGCGAGAGCTGGCGAGCGAAACAACTCATGACTAAATGACAAACTACTGAGTGTTGGTCGATACTTGTCTAACTTGTTTTACAATGGTGATGTTTTGTTTTCGATGTATAGTAATGAAATATTCATTGAATTGGGAAAATTCTGGCCAGTCAGGATGTGCAAAGGCAGGCCTGTCTTGTGTTGTAGACATTTTGTAAGTAGTGGTATAGAAGGTTCACAAGCGATGCAACTGTGAGTTGATAGACCTACCTTGGGTATTTTACCACATTAGCAGAAAAATGGACACTTGAGCACAAGTGTCTGAGAATTTCAGCAAGAACAAGACGAATTCAAGTTAGCAGGTAAGCATTAGCTTAATACTATATTTGAAAGCATCATGATGACCGCAGACGGTTGATATCTTGTGGCTTTTGAAAAGTAGCATTGTTAAAATTAGAGAAATTATGATTGTTAGAAATATTACAAAGATGTGCTTCCATGACCTGTTCTCAAATCAAAAGTATATGAAAATATTCTATAGCTGGTAATGTCTGAGAGACCTATTCTCAATTATTAAGTAGTATAGACATTGAAACCCCATTAACAAACGAAAACTTCAATCTTTTTAGCGTAACAAAAACTCTGTCGCAAAAATACGCAACAAAAAAGTTGTCATATGAAACGAAAAAGTTGTCATAGAGCCGGCAGACATGTTCATATCCATCCGTTGAATTAGTCTACGCTGATAATTAGGTAAATTTCTAAGTCCAAGAAATAGATATACTTGTACAATGGCTTATCACTTGCATTCCATTTTGGGAGCTTGAGTGTAATAACGCCGTTCAGCATGAATATTTTACTGCTGTTCAAACCAAAATTTCTGTCAGACATTACATCAAATGCGGCAGACGTAAAACTGGCTATTTGTCCATGTTTGGATCCGTATCATCTTAGAGTAAGCGGTACCTGCAGTATTATGCTACAAAGCGAGATGTAGCTTGCTCTCGTTTTATCGGGTTTGGGCGTCGGAGGTGGTCACTTAGTACTCACCGAACGGCTCATTTTACTGGCCAATTTTCAGGTTGATCGTTACATTGAAACGACTTTAAATAGCAGATCATCGAAGTTATAGAAAGAAGTAATTTCTAAATAATGGTTAGAAAAGTGATTTCATCATGTCTCACAAACTATTGATTGTGATTCTCATTAAACTCAATGAAACTCGAAGCTTCCTTCTCCTCCAACAGACCTGGCTTGTCCTCGATATCGCGTTTTCTGCTTTCGCCTGGTCTGACAGGATGACCACGAGTACTAAAGACTCCACCAGTGAAGCCACCGCGCTCAAAGAGACGATCGATATCCTCCAGTTCGAGACCTTTGGTTTCAGGATAGAAACAGTAAACGATTGGAATCCACAAGGCATTAAGAATAGCAAAGATGATAAAAGTTTTCCAACTAATGTTGTCAATCGCTTTAGGTGTAATTTGCACCACTGCAAAGACCGAAAGCCAGTTAACAAACGAAGCAATTGCTTGAACTCTGGAACGGAGTCTGGTGACGTTCAATTCGGCAGGATAGAACCAGACGTTAAGCCATCCGATACCCATAAACAGCTGATACAAAAACACAAAACATGATGCTGCCACTGAGGTTGCATAAGTTTCTTGAGACAATAAACCCGAAACGCAAACAAAACAGACCGTCAGACCCACTGAAGAAACAAACAACATCGTCCGACGTCCGTACTTATCAATCGTCCAAACCGGTATCAAAGATCCGAAGAAATAAACAATTTCACAGCAACCACCGAGAATAAGTGATGTGTTTCTGGATAGATTCATGGTTGTTTGATAAACCACTGGAGCATAATAATTGATCATGTTCGAACCAGTAAATTGTTGCATGATCATAATTCCACAACTGAGAAGGAGTCTACGGAAGTTTCCTGTTGGTCCATTTTCGAATAACTCTTTGTAACTGAACTCTCCACCAACAGACTCCATGGCCACTGTATCTTTGATTGCCTCGATTTCAGACTCAACAAGGTCGGAATGAAGATCTTCATCAACGATGGCAGCAAGAACTTCTTGAGCCTCATCAAATCTACCCTTAGTAACAAGCCATCTAGGAGTTTCTGGCAAAACACCAGTGAGAACTTCAATGACAAGGGAAACGGCAAAAATTGCTTGGAATGCGCATGGGAAACGCCATTGTACTGGTCCATCGGAGAAGGAGGTACCATAACCTATCCAGTAGGCTATGACGACACCCGCAATGGTAACAACTGCTTGAAATGTAAGAAGTTGACCTCTGTTTCCTGCAAGAGCACACTCTGCTTGGTACACTGGGATTGTTGATGAGTTGAATCCGTTACCGATTCCGGTCACAATTCTACCGACATAAAACTGACCTCTGGTGAACGAAGAAGCCAAAATTGCGGTACCAACCACCATCGTAGTTCCTCCAGTAAGCATCATCCATCTACGACCGTATCTTTCACCAACAAAGAAACACATAAGCGACCCAAGACAACAACCTAGATCGTAGACCGAGGAAAGTAAACCTTGAGCGTCAGAATCTGGATGATTAAAATCTTTACCAAATCGGTTATCTGCCCCGACAATAGTTGACATTAAACCCTGGTCATAACCCAGGAGCAAGAAACCTGTGCACGAGCAGAACGTAATGACATATCTCAGAGATTTACCCTTGATAGGTAGTTTTTGGTCTTGAAGAATCATTATGAGAGATTGAAAATATTGTTTGACACCAACTGATTTTCAGTTGGCGTAAGCTTCAGAGGTTCAGTTCATCAAGTAGGGAGAAACTTCATACTTTTATAGTTGTGAAAATTTGTGGGGAGAACAATGTGGTTATTTGCGATAGTTTAAATTAGCAGTATTAGACAATTACTGTACTATGACTGTTCGGAGTGTCTTCTAGCCGTGCGTCAGCAATCCCAGTAGGTTAAAAAATCCTAACCGAAGATCGAAGTATGCAGGGTCGAATAAATTTATTCAATTAATTTGCGGGGTATACGATAGTCAAGTACATTGCTAAAAATTTCTGGGTGATGCTTTGTTAGATTAAACACAATGCGCATGTTCCATGAGGTCCAAGGATCAATGATACTCCGAGTTGATGACCAGGGGTGTTTCCAAATGTCTCTTGTGACAATGTAGTAACGAGAGCAAAGGTGGAGACAGTGAGAGTACGCGAGCGGTGGGATCTAGATTGATCAGAGTGTGTGGCCAAAGAATGGTAAGAGTGTTTGGCTGTAACTCCGATGAGAGAAGCTAAGGAGGAGAAAAGGAAGGACGAGAGCAAATACGCGGGAAAGGGGAGATCGGAGAAAGGGGAGATATTGTGTAAACTCTGTCGCTAATTGACTTTATTGGGAAATTTTTTTGACCTGAGATCATTAATGAGTTATTGTGTGACACCATCATGCGTTTGGATAATTAGAACCTACCGTTCAACTCATAATCGGGGCGTTGTTGGGCGGAAGGATCAATATCACATGCGTCTGATCGCGTGATGAAGTTTGGCAGGCAAAAAAAAAAATCACCTTTTATTACCTCGGAAGTATTTTTCCCCACAAACAACGTATTCTTTTCTTCTCCTTTCATATACTATGTGTATTCTCCTTACTTCAACCAAACACCCTTTTTATCCTTTGATTCTTCTCTCTAATAGAGACGAGTATTTCAGTCGACCCACCCAACTTGCTTCGTTTATTGATGAGAATCAAACAAATTTATCACCATTGGATACGGCTAGACCTGAACATGGGACTTGGATAGGAGTCAACAAGGCCGGCAGACTAGCTGTTTTGTTGAATTACCGAGAACCAGTCAATGAAGATGCGATTTGTAAAATATCCCGGGGAAAAATACCGAGATTATTCCTAGAGTCCGACAAATCACCAGAACAATGGGAAAACAATATAAAGACAGATACAAACAATTTCAAAGATGTTGGAGGATTCTCATTGTTTTTTGGGCAACTGGATTATGATCGTGAACACGGTTGTATCAAACCTTTCAGAATCATTTCCAACCGCAATGAGCGAACGTGTTGTGTGTTCGATGGGGGCGAGACTACTGTTGGACTATCGAACTCTGCATTCGATGAACCTTGGCCGAAAGTTTTAAAGGGGAAAAAATTATTGGATGAAGCTGTGGAAAGGTCCATCAAAGAGAATTGGGATCAAGACCAATTAATTGATCAACTTTTAGGAGTTTTATCAACCCAAACTCCTCCTGAAAACGAATGGGAAGCACATGATTTTGAAACTCAGTTTAACATGATTCGTGAGACTGTGTTTGTTCCTCCATTGAAGGCTCCAAGAGTCCAGATAGTTGGTGATTCCACGAAATTCAGTTACTACGGAACTCGAACGCAAACGGTGGTGTTGGTTGATTGGGATGGGAATTTAAAGTATGTGGAGAAAAATTTGCACTCGAGTGAAGATTTAGAGGAGGTGCCCGCGGTTTCGACATTTGAATTCAAGCTGGCAGACAAATGACGATGCGGAACCAGTCATTTACTTGAACGAGTCTCGAGACCCATCCGGTGCAGGGATGTTGCACTGCAAAAGCTATTTTTTATATTCGATTTAAGTTACGCAAGACTCGCGAGGTTCGCTTACTGATGTACGGATGTAATTTATCGACATACCTTCCCGATTGAGAAACCGTCGTGCCGATTGCTTTCGGCGAAGTCCGGCGAGACTTCCGCTCGCGAGATGCATATGTATATATATAATGCTGAGAAAATCCAAATCTGCTCATCGCAGTGAATTTCTTCCACTTCACCAAACACAAAAATGTCCGTCAAAATCCTTAGTGAATCCGACTTCCAAGAGCAAGTGGTGCAAAGATACACCGATATCATCGGTGAGAAATTAGGTGGTAAAGTGCTTGGTTTCTCTGATGAGTGGTTTGCCGCAGCTGAAAACTTGATCAAGCCAAAGGCACCAATCAGAGATGCTACCAGATTCACATACGCTGGTGCCTGGTACGACGGTTGGGAGACCCGTAGACACAACACGGAAGAAGCCGATTGGGTTGTGTTCAAGATGGGTGTTTCTTCTGCTTCATTGATTGGAGCAGAGATTGATACTGCTTTTTTCAATGGTAACCATGCCCCACACATTTCTGTTGAAGCAACTGTTCTGGCAGATGATTCTCAATTCGATAACGCTAACTGGGAGGAGATCATTCCAAAGCTTGAATGTGGCCCAAGTCAAAGACACTTCTTCAAGAGAGATCAAATCACTGACAAAAAATACACTCATGTTAGATTGAGAATGTACCCAGATGGAGGTATCGCAAGATTCAGACTTTATGGTACTGTGTATCCAATTATTCCACAAGATTTGACTACTGTTTTGGACACTGCGAGCGCCATCAACGGTGGTGTTTGTGTCTCATTCTCTGATCAACATTTCGGATCTGCTGACAATTTACTTTTACCAGGTCGTGGTCATGATATGTCTGATGGTTGGGAAACCAAGAGATCACGTTCTCCAGGTCACGTTGACTGGGCTATCATCAAACTTGGTTTCAAAACTAACGTCTCAAAGATCTTGGTTGATACTGCTCACTACAGAGGTAACTTCCCACAATACATTGTCGTTGAAGGATTGAATACTGAGGAACAATCTCCAAGCGTCGATGATTCCAAATGGGAAGTTTTGGTTGCCAAGGCCAAGACCGGACCTGATGCTGAGCATACTTATGAGGTTTCAGGTGGCAAGTCTTTCACTCATGTTAAGTTGACCATGATCCCAGATGGTGGTGTCAAGAGAATTAGAGTGTTTGGTAGCTTGGCTGTGTAATTATTGGCGACGAGCGAAGGACTCGCTCACAGCGAGATGTGAGTGGGTTGGCTCACCGTGAGCTGGCTGACTTACCATGAGTCAGTTGGCGTATCTTGAATGGGTTCCTTTTCCTTGGACACATTTAGTCTAAATAGCTAAATAAATTTAATTCGCTTTACAGAGATATGCATGAAAAATGAAAAATTTCCCCGGAAAAAAAAGAATTTGAAAAATTGAAAGTTTGGATAAAAAGGTCTTTCGGGATACTCACTTACCGTTTGTTAACCACCATGGACACTCTGATACGCCAAATCAAACAGAGAGTTTCTGTGATAGGACTAGATCTTGAAAAAACTGCACCAGGATGTCTAGAGTCTCTTGAACAACAGCAAAAGTTGCTCATCACACTGGAAGAAGTTTCTCAGCACAATGCACACTATACCAAGTCGGTACTGAAAAAATTGGTATTAGTATTCGAACAAAACAACATTGAGGTTGCAGATGAAATATATGAGACGATGGCAGAGCTGATGCACGCCCAGCCCCTTGGACCAGCAGAAAATGATTTGATCAGCTACTCATTAGAGACCACGGGACCAACCCATTCACCTGATCTCGACAAAACGATACTCATCAGTGAGACCCCCAACTTGATCTCTGGACTTGGAACGACAGGAATGCGTACATGGGAGGCGTCTTTGTATCTATCACAGTATCTTCTCTCTGAACTAAACAACAACCCAAATAGCTCACTCACAAACGATTTTTATGGTAAGACGGTGATGGAAATTGGATGCGGAACGGGAATTTTAGGAATGGCTTTAGCTAAACATTACAACAAGTGCAGAAAAGTGATCTTGACAGATGGAGATTCACGGATGGTTGAAAATTTAGCTTCAAATTTGAGTCTGAATAAACTACAAGCTGATGATAAACTAAAACTTGCTAAACTATGGTGGGGGGAAGATGATTTACCAGATCCAGAAACAAACACTATTATTGGGGCCGATGTTACATACGATTCCGGGATTATTCCTGAGTTAATTCACGTGATCAATGAGGCAATGACTCAGAACAATCAGAGCTCTACGTTAGTGAATACTGCTTATATTGCTGCTACCGTCAGAAATGAAGACACACTAGCTGTTTGGGAGGAATTTCTAGAGATGGGACGCCAGGACTCTGTGTGGACGTGGTCTGTGGTATCTGAATGGACTCCAGGAACAGTTGGGCTGGTTTGGTATCCACCAGGCACACCAGAAATCAGAGTGTATAAGATTGATAGATTTCAATGAGGACGATGATTGACTGAGTCGATCGGCGTGATGTATATAATTTTTTTTCACAGCCTTAAGAACACCTCACACCAGACGATTTTTTTTCCCCTTTTATGTTTGGTTTTCAGCGAAACGTAAACAAAAATTAATTTATTTAGACAAGGAATTAAGAAGCACAGCAGAAAGTTGATACAAACTGGTCACATTCGTTTTGAAATTTAAACAGGAAGGCACATCAAGTTGCTAGAATACAAGAGAATATTATAGATTACTTTGAATTAGCAATAAATTAGGGTTTATATCTATTCCGATCAACATTACACAAAATAGATGAACACACACGTTTCTAAGAGTTACAATGGAATCAAGCGATTATGAGAACATTTCGATGAGCGTATATAGCCCGTTGAGCTTTGAAGGTGGCAGAAAGTCACCGTTGAAGGATAAAAACAACGTGGTTGACACGACAAACGACGAAATACAGAGAACTGTGCCGAACTTGTTTGCTGTGACGGCATCTGCGGAATACAAACGAGTCGAACGACTTTATGGAGACGCGATGATTAAAGTCAAAGAGCTGCTGCGCAGTTTAGAGCGTCTTGAACAGGACTTAGTGGCCAAAGAGAGCCAGCTAGACGTCAAAACAGAACGGATCAATGAGCTTGTTCAAGAGAATCGTACGTTAACTAGCGAATTAAGGCATGAGAGAGAATTAAATGAGAAAGAGTACATGAATTGGGCCGAAATTCGGTCGAACTATGAGTCCAAGATAGAAAAATTGACCCAAACACTCAGAAATTTGATGGATAACAACAGATCATTGGAATCGATACAAAATAGTAATATATCTTTACACGTGGATGACCTAGCAAGATACAAAGAGGAAGTTGATCGTTTAAATAAAAAAATTGTGATATTAGAGAAAGAAAACGAGCTTGAGGCTCATTCAAAAGTGCTTATAATTGAAGAACTTGAAATGTTCAAAGGACGATGGAAAGAGCTTGAAGAAAAATATGAGAAATTGAAGAATGAATACGGCAATTTGATTGGAGAAGTCAGTCTCGTGTCGGCTTCCGGAGAATCAAGAGTTTCTTCAGGGTTCCATTATGATGAGTTTGCTGATGAAGATGCTGATAGCGATGTTAATGCTGGTGATGTTGGGTTTTCTCTAGCTGATGAATTGAAACAACTTGGTGGTGGTGGCGTCGGAGGAGGGGGTGATTTGTCCGCTGGTGTTAGTGCAGCCACGTCTAGAAAATCAAGTTATCGTCATACTAGTTTCAACAAATTTTTGAGGGACATTGAGTTACAAAGTATAGAAAGGAAACATACGCAAGAGATGATGAAGGTGAATTTTCAACTGAAATCATTACAATTACAAAATGAAAAATTACATTCATATATTGGATTTTTACTACAACATCTTCCTGAGAATGAGGCAAATGATGAAGAAGGCACAGTCAGTTCGCGAGCAGATTACGAATATTCAGACGAGATCAATATTTTGAACGCTAAAAAGACTTTAAAAAGAGTGATCAGATGTGCATCGGCGTACCCTATAAGGCCCACGTCATTAGATAAGGAGCTGAGCGAGTTACAGGAGCAACTCGAAGGGCTGGAGCCGCCAACAACCAACGGTACAAATGGTACTTTCAGACGGAACTCTTCTACAGACATATATTTGACACAAAGACGAAATCGTTTGTCCTACAATACAAACGGATCAATGAGTGATCATGAGAACATCTTCGATGCTGCTGGTGAACGCGAACAAGTTGAATATGTGGAATTAGGAGATTCTGATTTTACGATATCGGAGGACGGTGATGAAGACGATGAGGATGAACATGCCCAAGATAACAATTCAATGAATGTTTCATTTACAGTGGATCTTACACCTTCTTTGAATATCAAAAAACGGAAGAAATCGAAACTTTTCAAACGCACCCCGAAAAAACAGCTGCAAAAACTGACGGTATTTAATTCACCATTGCATGGACCCGTTCTAGATAGTTTGAGCAAGAAGAACTCTGTTAAAAGTCTTCGAAAATATGCATCGAATTTGGCATTGATCGGCGAAGGACCCGAAGAGTACGAGTCAACTGTGATATACAATGGTGACGAGTATTACAGTCATGATTATGACGATGAGGATATTGCGATTTCTAATGAAGAGCTCGAAATGTTCCGAATTGTTATTCTTCGGAGATTGGTTTGTGCGAAACATCATCATTTCCAATGTTTCTGTCGGTCTAGAGGACTGGAGGGGTATCGCGTATTGATGGAGGTTATTCCGGAGGGACGTACTCAGGAGGTTGGAGTCAATGAGGTGGACTGAGAAGATTTTTGCTGAAACCGTGCCCCGTGCCCCAGTCCACCCCTGTTCAGTAAGAGCAGCGATTTGCTCTATTTGTACCAGTTGTGTTGAGAAATGACGGGCGAAGGACAGATCTGCAATGATCAGAATCATTCAGCTTGTGCTGGGGACATACTATATATACATTCATTGAGACATACTCGCAAATGACGAGAGTTACTCGCTTCGCTCGTCGTCGTTCGTCATTTGCTCGTTTAATATACGAATTTTTCACCGCGCTGACCCCACAAAAAACTAAAATATCTCAAAAAAATCCTTGAAAAAAAATCATCGTAAAAAAGTGGTTCGATTTTTTAATGGATTTGACACCAGTGGAAGCCGGTAAAATAAACGCATAATAAACAATAATCAAATAATAAATTGCACCACTTTTCGGTAAAATGTAGTTTATAAATGTTGATAATTCTGTCCATAATATCAAGCGTTCTAGTTGATTGATTGGGTAGTTGAAATAATGGCACTTCATAACTATCTGTATTTTAAGCACGAAGACGAATCAGCTTCCAAAATTGTTAGACCACAAGATGTGAAAAAACAGAGTTTGTACGAAATCGTACAGGTGGCAACAACAATGAGAGACAAGAAGGATGGAGACGGAGAGGTTAGAGATATTCCAAGGAAAATGAAGAGTCGAATGAGTAGAAGGAGTAAGGGAAAAGAGGTTGAGAAGGTAGCAGCGAGCATGGCTATTGAGAAAAATCCCGCATGTGAAGCGTGTCATGAAGAAAACAAGCCTTGCGAGCCTTGCGAGCCGTGTAAGTCATGAGTGATAAAAACAAAAGCGCGTCGCTCTGTTGGTCGCTCTGTTTGTCATCGTCTCGAGACCTGGCTGGAACTATCTCGAGCTCATTAATCTATCGCTCATTCTCATTCTCATTCTTCAATTTCTCAATTTGACTGGTCTGCCGGCCGCTAGCCAGCTCACCGAATGCTCATCATCCTTCCAGTATTTTCTGCTACAAATTTCACACTACCAGCACGCCTTTAGATTTGGCACCTCCGACGTTCCCAGCGAGGATGTCGGGAGCACATCATTAATCGCTTCATAACAGCATCCATGAGCAACCAACGGTCACTCATGACTTGTAAGACTCGCACGACTATGTATATTACAACAATAAATTCAATAATCACTACACGACATACATATTGCATTGTCCAACTCACACTTTGTAAGTTAATTATCAGTCACTCCCGATTTGAACGACTAGCTCAGCTCGTTGCTCAGTCTTAACGATAGTTGAAATTCACAACCAATTCTCCTTCACCACCCTTCAATGGGAGAACAATATCATTAGTATTTCCAACAACCTCTTCCAAGTTGATCTCAGTCTCAGAGTACTCAACAGCTTTACCGAAAGTATGATGTGTCTTGAGTTGGAAAATCATTCTAGCATCTGGTGGAGCTTTGAATGGAACACTCTCCTTATAAGAAATCGAACCAGATGAACCTCCCTTCACAGCTTTGGTCTTGTAAACTTCCTTTTGTTTAGCTGGAGTGGAGAGAACAACCTTAACTTGTAAAGCATCCTTGATGGAAACACCTTCTAAACCAACGATAGTCAATCTACCTGGAATAGATCCGGCACCAAAACTAGTAGTAACCGATGTCAAATCAGATGACTGTCTGTTGTGTTTAACAGGAGTTGACGCAGATGAAAAGTTACGTCCAGAACGCAATGATTGAACATCTGCTCCACCATATGAAGAGGATGGAGGTCTCAAGTCATCATTACCTCTGTTGATGTCCATTGAACTCTTCTTTTTACCAGCACCAAACTTCTTCATGATACCACCACCAACCGATCCGATTGCTCCAACAGAACCACCGGCAACTCCACCAGCAACTCCCAATGCACCTCCACCAACGTTACCAACAATGTTGGCAGTACCACCAACCAGTTTCATTGGAGCGCCGGCAAGAGCAGCAAATTCATCACCAGATTCCCCTAAAGCAGGACGAATGTACTTTGGAGTGAATACAGCTTCAAAGATAACAGTACCTTGTGTGTCCAATTGAACTTCAAATCCAGTTTTCTCATTTGGTTTCAATTTAGACAAATCCAAAATTGCATTACCCAAAAGATCATTGTCTCCAGCCATATCCCAATCATAGACAACAGCTTTAACTTGAGAACGTGTACGTGATTTGACTGGGAAAACACAGCTTTCATGCCACACAGGGTCCAAAGTCTTTTTAATCTTATCAGTCTTGTAAACTTTAATTCCATTGACAAGAATCTCAACAAACGGATCAGACTTACCGTTTCTATCAGCAGCTGGAAGTCCCTTTGCACTCAAGATTTGTAATTGCAAAATACCAGTATCTTCCATAGATTCAGAAACGCCTAATGGAATGGCAGATGGAATGTATTCAAATTGAACTTTCAAATTGTTACCTTCGACATCCAAAGTAATTGGGTTATAGAAACCTCTATTCAACAAATCAGCAACTCTGAATTCTTTTTCTGCAATAACGTCAGCTTGTTTCTTAACTTGCTCCTTCTTGGTGATACGAACAAGAGCAATAGAATTAGCAAGATCACGAATAAATGCACTACCAGAATCAGCACTCAAGTGACGACCTTGGGCCTTTTTGCTTGAGAATTCAGGATAAGAACGATCATCAAACAAGAATTGGACATGTCCATCAGGTTTGAAAAGGTCACCAGATAAGATATTGATACCCAAAACACCAGAACTATAAGCAGAAAGTTGTTCCAAAGACATTTCCTTCTTTTGTTGAGCAAGTTTATCCTTTTCTTCATCTTCACCTTCCACATACCATTCGAAAGCCTTTGGATTCTTCTTGTATTCTTCCATCAAAGCAGCTTGTTCATTCAACTCTTCCAACTCTGCTTCACGATCAACCTCTTTCTCAGTCTTAAGCTCACGAAGCTCTTTTTGAGAATAAACTGGAATAGTAGGGTAGAAAGAAACGGAATAGTAGATGGTTCCACGTTGTTCACGTTCTTTGTAAACCAATGGCTTAGAAATGATCTTTGACGATCCTTCATAGGCGAGGTATTTGCCGTTATCGTTTCTCTTGATGTACTTACCCAATGAGATTGTGGTGGAACCAACCAGTCTATCGTCATTAACTTTTTCAACATCCATACATTCCAAAGAAATTTGTTGATTTTCAGACATCAATGGCAAATAAACAACTTCGTCAAAGATTGGATTCAGCTCTCCATCCATCACAGCGGTCTTAGCACGTAATTTACCGGCACTAATAATATTGATGTAAGGATCAATCGTGCCGACAGTTTCAATGTTTTTAAGGTTCTCACAACGGACAACGTTCAATCTGATTGTTCCAATTGGTGGAATGAAAGTAGCAACATTATCCACACCAGCACTTCCCAATGGTTTCCAAACTGCAGTGGCACGCAAACGTCCCTGACCTGAAGTCAAAGAAACGCGGTCCATACCTTCGAGTCCTTGGAAAACAAGATCATTCATGGAAGGAGAATAGTACTCACCGATTTTGGTGATACCATAAGAAGAAGTATCCTTAATGACAATTTTCACTGGGGTTGTTGAACGAGATTCAACAAGTTTCTCAAAAGAAACCTTGAAATCTGGTTCGTTAGAACCTTTAACGACTCTTGATGTGGAAACTAATTCATCACCGAGATAAATCTCTGCAAAGGCAGACAATTTGCCCAGCATTGATTTGGAAGAATCTAAATCACGTCCAGAATGTAAGGTGAATTTGAAAATACCAAACTCTGAGTCTGGTGGAGCTTCTTTAGAGCCGTCAGCCAAGGTTTCACCTTCCAAGACAGGCAACCATTTGATGTCAAACACCAAACGACCAACTTGCTTGTTTTGTTTTTGTAGTTTGATTTCAACTTTATCACGGACTTCTTTTTGCAAAAGATCGAGCATTTCAAATGAAGCTTCACCAAGTACAATTGGTTTACCATCTTTGAAATCCAACATACGGAATTTCAATCTTTGGTTCAAGTTGTTGACTAACAAGTTCTTCGATTCGTTGAAAACAGGCGCATTAGTCTTTGATTTGATATCAGTCATAACACGACCAGCTTCATCTTGTTCAACAAAGTACTCAACATAAGGATTGATATCAGCAGACTTGAAGTATTCAGCTCCACGAATATTGACTGCAGCAACACCGACTGCCTCTGGAACGGAATTTGCAATGATTTCTTCAACGTTGACGTCCAAAGAATTTGGAGCGTAAAGCATTGGACCCAGATTGGCATGGACTTGACTGTTAACAAAGGAAGCTAAACCAGGAATCAATGACATAATATCAAGACCAAACGTGTTGCCTCCAACAGGCTTGAGAGCGTAATCGATTGAAGGAGGTTCCAAAAATGAGACAGAAACAATTTGAATATGAGGGAAATTTTGGCCCAACTTCATTGTGATTCTCATTTTACCTTTGAATGACATATCCTCAACCAAAATTGGCAAGGAAGCACCAACGAAACCTTTACCAACACGAATACCGAGAGCAACTTTTGGATCAATTTTCTTCTTCAATTCATTTTTGGTCATATCGTCAGTATCATTTGGAGCAAATCCAAAATCCCAGTCCATTTGATAAACATCTTTACCAAGCTTAGTGAAGGATTTGATACTCTCGACACGTGGAGCTTTACTACCAAGAGTAAACTCGTCCAATGTAAGTTTATCAATTGGAGGAGGTGGGGCAACCTCTTTCAAAACTGCATTGGCTTGTGTGATGACCATTTCAGACAATGCAGGCATATAAATGACCCAGAACTTCTTCAAGAAGTTGTTCATCCAATCCATTGTCTCGATACGATCATCGAGGTGTTCTTGAGCATCAACTCTCGTCATATCATCACGTAAGTTTCTATTAAACCGACGGAACTCGTTTCTGTAAGAAGCCGAGGCTCCCAATAGAACAAGCCCCAGAGCCAAAATACCACCTCCAAAACGTGCTGCAAGCCATGCAAAAATACATGTTCCTGTCATCAAAGAGCAATTCCAGTACAAATCAGCATAGTACTTGTCTTGAAGATAAAACAGAACTGTACGACGACCGGTTTCCATATCGAGAGATCTGAGTTTCTCCAGTTCCGGTGGGTGCTCTGGATCGATGAAGAGACCGATTTTGCGCCATGGGAATTCAACTTGACCCTCAGGTTCGTGCCATTTGGTGAGAGGGGTGGATGTGGTGGTGTGTTTTGGGTCGTCCACTGGATCGACTGGGGCAGCCACTGGGGCAGAACCAGCACCAGCACCAACGCCAGACACTTGTGCTGCCTGAGGTTGAGGCTGAGCCGGTTTCTCTGCATAAGTATCAACGGTCATAGTAAACAAACAAGCAACCCTCTGATTTCACTTTACACAGTTCAATTTGTATGGGAAATCGCACTCAATGTTTCTCGTACGATCCAATTTGACTGTTTGGGTCTTTTTATGTCTCAATGCCTCACAACACTTGTTGATTAAGAGTGTTCACTAAAGGAAAACAAAGCAAATCAACTTGAAATTGCATAAGTTTTTTCCGTACCTTTTTTTCGTCGCACGAATTTCCCGTTCGGAGGGGGTGAGGTGAGTGAAATTTTATGGTCGCCGAGCGGCTTAGATTTACGGCGAGCGAAGCTGTCGTGAGACGTGGCGGAGACACACCGATCGACGCGGTCGACGCAACTACGGAGGCTCCTGAGCGGAACGCTTGCCAACAGAGTGCAGGCTGCTAGTCGTTTTAGTGAGTACAAGACTACCCGGCGAGCCATTGAGGCTCGGTCCACTTGCGGCATACCGTCATCTGTATTCGCTCGATTTATATTATTATGTACATCACTGGTGAGTGCCTGTGACTACTTTAATTAATGACTGCCTTGCAAAATACCTGCCTGAACGCTCATCAAAGAATGACCCACTTCGCCGTTTGCTCGTCATCTGACACTGAGCGATCTCACCAGTTCTCTCTGTTTCTTCAAAACCGCACACCAATTACGTGGCTCCACCAGCCCCTTCAACTCATCCAGTATCAACAAATTGAAATCACCGCTGATTCTAGCCAAACTTTGTGAACAATACACAAGCTGTAGCAACAAACCATCTTTATTCGAATCAGCCAGTTGAGGCATACTACCTCTCAAAATGGCACAAAGTCTCAACACCAACGATCTAATAAACGAATAAAGCAAACTGTTCACAGATTTACTCTGTTTAGACTCGGCCGGGAACAATGATTCAAATGTGACCACCGTTTGGAAACAATGCTCACGGATCACCTCCAGACATCTCTTCAAATATCTGTCAGTGGAGTTTGATTTCTTCAGTGGAACTAAAATGTCCAGCTCATTCAAAATGAATTGATAACGTGACTTAAGAAAGATCTTCTGTAGTAAATCACTGCTGATCGATTCCAATTCTCTTGTTGATTCGGTGCTTTGAAAAGGACCAATTCTTTTCAAATAAGTCACCACTTTCACTATCGATGACTGTCTCAAATCAGTGTTCAACAACCTGATCAATCCGTTCACCATTTCTTTGATTTCTCTCTGCATATCGAGTTCAACTTGTTTGATCAACTCGATATCTGAATATCTGATCGCCAGCCTTCTGACATGCGATGCAATCTCAACACATTCAGCATAGTGGCCCGATTTAACACACGCATTGGCCAACGCTGGAAGTTCCAAAATGTCCATAATTCCATCCATATTACGCAACACAATAGACGATGATTGACCCGCATCTTGATTCGGTAATTGTTGCTGTGCTTGCTGTTTGAGTAGATCTTTCCAGCTACTTTGTTCACTGTGTTCTTTCTCGTCATCTTCATCTTCTTCACCTGGCTCGTCGCGCCGACTGAAGTTGGTGGTAAGAAACTCACAGCATTCCACTAAATCGTTCCTAAACAACCCCAAACACTCTTGATACGTGGCACTTGAGTCCAATGCTAAATCTAAATTACGGAAAACCGTCTGTTGAAGCTGATTTTCCAATGTACGTTGCGACGATTCAAGCTCAGCCACTTGTTCTATGAGCGATTTGGCAGCAGCTCCATCATCGACTGACGGACGCAAATTTGTCGCTAGAAGCTCTTCAGCGTCCTCGGCTTGATTCAGTAGGTCACCCAAGAACCGCAAAGAGTTGTCCTTATACGATTCGTTGCCGAGCAACTGTCGCACTTCGGGGGACAGGTCCGCAGAAAGCGTCTCAAGAAGTAGACTTGTGTTGGCGTAGTCCATCGGCAGAGGGGTAATTGAGGGAGGAAGGGACGCAGAGGTAGAAGGATCGGAGAGGGAGAGGGTTTGTTACACGTTTGAGTTTTTTATGGGTTTGGGTGGTTACGAGCGTGGGCCAATCGACGCGACGGACAAACAAACGATGAGCGAACGATGAGCGAACGATGAGCGAACCCAGTCATGTTCGAGTAAGTAACCCTGCAAATGATCTAGTAAACCACGGCTTGCAGGAGACTTTGTTTGCTTGTTACTTGCTTCTCATTTACTTCTCTCCCGTCTCCCGTCTCCCGTCTGCCGTCATTTGCTCGTGTCGTCTCGTCTGCGTTTGCCGGGTTATGAGCGCGCGCCGATCGACCTTATGTGCTGCTGGCAGGTGCTGCTTCAAAAACTTGTTGATAATTATTTAACCACTCCCCTTCTTTCCTTCTCCCCTACCCCCAATTCCCCAACAACACCATGGAAGGCCTTTTCTTTAACATTGATAACGGGTTCATTGAAGGACTCGTGAGGGGATACAAGAACGGACTCCTCACCTCCTCCCAATACATCAACCTCACTCAGTGCGATTCCCTCGAAGATCTTAAATTACAACTCTCAGCATCTGATTACGGTAACTTCCTTTCCAACGTGTCTGGAGCATTGTCAACATCTATTATGGAACAAAAGCTCAATGAAAAATTATACGAAGAATTCAGATACATTCGTTCCCAAGCAACACAGCCATTAGCGCAATTCATGGATTATATAACCTATGGTTATATGATTGACAACGTTGCATTGATGATCACTGGAACGATCCACGAAAGAGACAGAACTGAGATTTTGGAAAGATGTCATCCATTGGGTTGGTTTGAGACTTTACCAACCTTGTCTGTTGCAACAGACTTAGATTCACTCTATCAAACCGTGCTGATCGACACACCATTGGCCCCATATTTCCAGAATTGTCTCTCAGTTGACGACTTGGATGATTTGAACATTGAAATCATCAGAAATACTCTCTACAAGGCGTACTTGGAGGATTTCGCAAGTTTCTGTCAAACTCTACCATCGCCTTCAGATGAAATTATGCAGAGAATTATCAGTTTTGAAGCTGATAAACGTTCGATCAATATCTGTATTAACTCATTAGACACAGAACTTTCTTCAGACGACAAACTGAAAATCTTACCAGAATTGGGTCTTCTATCAAATTCAGCATATAAAAACCAATTGGCTCAAGTTGACGATTTTGAAAACTTGAAGACAATCATCTCTTCAATCGGTGAGTTCAAATCATTCTTCGATACAACAAATGATAAAAACATCGAAGACCATTTCTATGAGCACGAAATGAAGTTATGTAAAGATGCTTTCACTCAACAGTTCACAATTAGTACAATTTGGGCATTTGTCAGGTCGAAAGAACAGGAAATTAGAAACATCACATGGATTGCAGAGTGTATTGCTCAAAATCAAAAGGAGAGAATAAATAACTACATTTCGGTGTATTAGAGACTAATCACGAACGAAGCGAGTACACTGAAGCAATTGACTCATTTCAACACGCAAAAAGACTCTTGGCTACTTACTCATGGACTGGGTAACTCCCAAGTTAGTCGTTGGCTTTGGCAATTGACGAGTAATCGTCCTCAGCCTCTTTGGTTTTTATAAACAATTTCTGCTAAAATCACCCAATTCTATATTAACCTACTAAAAAGCTACCTTCCTTCCTAAAACATACCTAAAAATCGATAAACGACTAGCAATTATCACACATATTCAATGTCGTGACTCGCTATCGCTCGTCCCCACGGGATCCCTTATGTAACTAACTCAAATGTCCCATTTTTTGAACGACTCCCTTCCCTCGTAATTCTTCGCTCGTCACTCACAGAACCACCTTCACAATCGGCCTATCTCCCGAAACCTTTAAATAAGCATTCCTTGTTCCTGGCTTCCTCTCGAACGGCTCAACGGGATTACCCTGATACGTATGAGCACGTGGACATTGGCTCAACTCCAAAAACTTGAGATTCCTAGAATTCGATAACAACATATCAACTCCTTGTCTAGTAACACGAATACAGCCAGTGATATAAAGACTCTCCAAATATGGCAACCTTGCAATTGAAACCAATGAATTATCACTAACTGCAGAACCACAAAATGATAAATTTAACACCTTCAAATATTTGCAACAAAGATAAAGTATTGCCAATGAATTATCTGTTAAAACGCAACAGAACGTCAGATCCAGTTCTTCTAAGTTTGGACACGACGATGCAATACTGGAAATTGCACTGTCAGATAAAAATGTACAGTCCTTCAAAACCAATTTCTTTAGTTGCGGGAATTGCGTTTGTGCCCAGAATAAATATCCATGGTCAGTGATCGTTGTACATCTTGTCAGATTCAACGATGTTAATCTATGACTTGCATTTCTGGCCAAAATAACCATCGATTTGTCGGTCAAATATTTGCAATATGAAAGGTTCAAGTTGACTAGATTATGACATCCAAATTTGTACTCATAACGTGGCGTGATCAATCGTTCCATCACATCATCACGAACTTTCCGACAATTCGACAAATCAATAGTATCCAATTCTCTTCCAACGACACTCAGATCCATGATCGCCATCGCACTGATATTCCAATTGTTCTTCATATACAATTTCTTGATCGAACCTCTGATTCCGATTTCATTGATCAAATAACTGAATGAAACATCTGTAATATGGAAACAGTTGGTAAGATCGATAATCTCTGGTCTTGAACCAACAAAATTAGTTATTTGAATCAGTCCTTCATCAGTTAATTCCCTATTCCATGGTGTCAAGTCCAAAACCTTGAACAAGTTGGTTCCAAAATACAGAAGTTGTTTCCAACGACGACAAACACCGGCCATTCTCATACAATCCGCCAAATCAAGGTATCCAAAAATTTTCAAAAATATCGAATCTGGCAGTGGTCCATTTGTTAAAATCGACGATCTTCTTCTTCCATTATTGATACTGTTCAATCTCAATCTCTGATCATGCGAAGTGTATTGGAATGGTTGTCTTGGAGCATTTCCAAATTTGTATAATGATCCAGGATTTGGATTCATTGCTGGAGATGAGAGTTGAATCGTCGATTTTGTTGGTGCCGAAACTAATGGTTTGATCGGTGGCGCCAACATTGGTTTAACGTATGGTGAAACATCTTCATTTCCACTAACCGACGAAGTTTCCGATGCAGCCGCTGTGAACACAGAGCCTTTATTTGTACTGTGACCACTTCTCTCCAAAGGATCTTCGTCATCACCAAAACTACTACTGTTGGCACTATCAGCATCTGAACCACTGTTCCCCCATGAAATACTCTTAAACGTTGGAAGATTGCTGATACCTCTATCAGCACCTGTCTCATGATGAGCAATCAATGAATCCACAGTAATACGATCCTGAGGCGTAATCTCTGTCGAATGAATCATATTACCAACGGAATCATTATTCTTCAATCGTTCACCAGCAGTTGTTTTCATATCTTCAGCAACAACTGGATATCTCTTGCATAAATCTTCTAAAGCATTTCCTTTAACAATCAAAGCCTCACAATCAGTGACCGCACGAATATCAGCAGACCGCGTATCTGCTGAATCATTACCATCATCACTAAGAGAAGACAGGAACGCCATTTCACCAAAATATTTCCCGCAACCTAAACGTGCAAAAATTCTATTTGGAGAGTCTGGGTCTAGCACCTCAACTTCTCCATGAACGACAAAATAAATATCACGTCCAGTATCGCCTTTACGGAAAACGTATTCCATAGTTCTATAATGACGAATTTCGACACTAAGAGCCAGTTCATGGAAAACATCAAGCGGGAGTGTTTTGAAAATCGGTAAACTTCCTAGAAATTCTCTTGCCGAAATGGAATTATCAATATTTTCTGTTGGTGCTGGCTGTAAATTGAGTTGCGTCGATTGCGGTGTATGCCATGTTGGTGCTAATGGATCGAATGTGTTTCCTAGGGGACCTACTGCGCCTCCAAATCCATTTAGATGTTGTGGTGGAACAATGGATGTTAATGGTGGCAACGATGGTCCTGGAATATGGTCATTTTCTAAAGCAACAACTGAAAGAGATGGTGGATGAACCATTGGATTATGGTCTCTTCTAAGGTACCTGTTTGCTGGTAGAGTTTTTCTAACTGTTCTTTTTCTTTTCTCTTGCATTGCAAGTCTTTCTTGTCCTTCATCACGGATGAGACGTTCAATTGTTGGATAATCGGACAAAACAATACTCAAAGCATCTTTTGTTAAAACTCCAAGTAAAACTTTTGTTCTGGCCACCACTGTAGCAGTCCTTGGTCTATTGAAAAGAATACCAATTTCACCAAAAAATGAGCCTGCTGCTAGTTCCGCATAAACAGCCTCACCGTCTGTGGAGGTGACACCGACTGTTCCTCTCAATATCCAATACATAGATTTGGCTGGCTCACCTGCTTTCACTATATACTCTTGTGGGTTATATTGAACCAGACGAAGACATCTGCCCAGAGCAGTGAGGAAAGCTCGTGGAGCATTCTGGAAAAGAGGGAATGATTGAAACCTATTGAGGAGTTCCGGGGGTATCGTTGAGGTTTCCTCTTCTTTAACTGAGCGTTGTTGTTGTCTTTTAATTTTGACTTGATTGTTCGATGATGCCGGAGTTTGTTTCAATAAATTTAATTCATCATCAATTCGGCGCTTATTTTTCGAATCTTCAAAAATTTGTCCTTCATCGTCCGAAAGTGGCGACCTTCGGGAAGGCTTGAAATTGTGAAGTCGCTGTTCCCTTAGGGTAACTTTTGCGGGCTTCATTAGTGGGTATTAGTGCTATCTTTCCGTTGAAATAACAAAATATAGTGAGTAAAATTTCATTAAATAGATGTTTTTTTTTTTTTTTTTATCAGTGGAAAACCCATCTTTCTTGGTTTTGTATTTTTGCAAAAATCGTGTATGAATTGCTGTTCTTTGCAAGTAAAATTGCATCAAGCTGCATATGTAATGCATGTTACTGCATATTTTCCAGGACCCGCCCGGAGGAGCTGTAGTGTCTGATGTGCGGGGACATTCGTACGCAGTGGCGCGACAGCCACACAAACAATAGTGCGTAAGCAACAATTCTATTGTGCAGGAGGCGAAATATTGTTTAATCATTCGGTGCAGAAGACGATCGAACCAGCTATACCGCTAGCTATGTGCTACATGCGTCACGAGTAATAAGGGCAAGGTGTACAAAGTGTTAAGTAATAAAGTTAGTATGCAGTATGATGTTAGTCAAGCTAAGCATTAATTGAAATGCCGGATGATGATGCTTGGAATCGGATTTGGTTGATTGTTGAGTGGTGGGTTGAAAATCAACTGGGAGTGATCGACGCTGACGGCGTTTCGGGGAAAGAAAAGAGGACGCAGAGATCGAAGGCGTCGAAATCGAAGCATCGCGAAGCGACGCAGAGTGACGCAGGACTACGTAAATTAGGCTCAGCGAATGCATCTAGCGTCGCGGAGCGACGCGGAAGCGGGCAACACTGGAAAACATAAGGCAATATCGAGCTTATCGTAATGTAGCCCATTTTTTGGCCCAACAAATGGGGGATAGGAACTGAGTACCAATCATGGGCTCTCCAAGCCACTAATGGTGATGCTAAGCAAAGTGGCGATTGACTTGCTTTGCTCATGGCTTACACACTACAACAGTTGCGGGAAGATTGAATTATTTATCTAGCTGTTTAGTATTTAGTGACGCGAGTGGGTGGGTGACCACTTTACTTATAGGGCGGACCTTTCGTTTCGCTCAAATTAATCGAGCGGGGTAATGATACCACGGGCTCGAAGAACCTGCAAGTGGATATCACCAGATGCAACCACGTCTCAGTCGTCTCTTACCACTTGTTCAAGTACAATGTGTCGTGGTGATCATGTGACTCTGACATGAGTGGGGATGCGGTGGGTGCAGAGCCAGCGTGACCTGGTGTGAGGTGTGACACAGTTGGTAGTCGGTGGTAGTCGGTGGTGGTCATAGTGGTAGTCACAATGACTATTATTAGTACAAATTCATGACGCGTAAAACGCGAGCCAACGTGATTTATTGGAGAAACTCCCCGAGCGAGCTCAACCACCCATCAACCCCCTTCACAAACTCTTCGCCCCCAATAACCTCTCCTTCCCTGAACTCAACGCCCATCAACGGATTTCTAACCACTAATGGAACATAAACATCTCTATAGATTCCAGCCAGTTCGGCATTCAAATCCCGGGCCTGCGGGTCGGTTAGCACCACAAATCTCAATCCATTCAATGTTTCATAGAAATGACACTTATAATTCAATGTTTTGAAACTCTTCATACTATTTGTATTGTTCAGACTCGAAACACTAAAATCTGTTGATTCCGTTGCTGATTCAGCCAATGAGACTGCAATCCGTCTCATTGAATACAACGTACCAAACAGCAGTTTGGAAGTATTGCTGTTGTTCTTTGTATTAACGCTACCGCCATTCAATAGCTCCGTAACTCTGGCATTGACCGATGATGATCCAATTGTTGATGACGTTTCGGAAGCAGTATTGGGCGTCGTCGATTGTGAATACTCTCTCGAGAATATGCAATTACAATGCCTATCGTAAATCCAGAAGGAGTAAATGGCCATGGTGGAGTTGTTGTGGCACGGTGGTGGTAGTGGTAGTATCCAACGGTGATCAGTTTGGTGATCAAAGGTAATCAGTGGTAATCCGTTTGGGAAAAATATTTCAGGAGCGACATGAGCAGCAAACTGTCAATCGACGCGGCGATCGACGCGGCGATTGGGAGCAGGTAGCGACAGAGAGAGTGGTAACAGAGTGCAAGGATAGAGTTCTTTTACCTCCCAGCATCTCGCTTTGTCTGAAGCTTTCAGCTCACCGTGTCTTACAGTGACCACCGGTTTACGACACACATTACGACGAGCAAATTACGACGAGCAAATTACGAAAAATACGAAGCATACGAGACAATGACACCGTCAGCTACCATGAACAATCCGAGGGGATGGATCGCCAGCAATGTGATGACTGTGACAAGCATTGAAAGCGTCGTAAACCTCTTGGTAGCTGAGAGTGATTAGCTAAGTGAATGAAACAGTCATCGACTCTCTGATTCTTTACTGGTGTAGAGATGTTTCCATCTAAGAAGTTGATGAGGCCGCAACGGCAGACGATTCGCTTCATCTGTTGCCCTTGCACCCACTTTGCTCGCTCCGCTCGTTTACGTTTGTCATTTATTGTCTGTACACATACTTTATTACTCATACTTACCACCAGCAAGCAATTGAGCCATGAACCTTCCGATTATTCATAGTAACACCTCAATCGTGCTTATCCACAGCCCAATTGACCTAAAGTTACCCGAGCTGAGAGCGAAACAAGTCATTTTGAGTCATTTCCTGGTCAAATTTGGTCAAAAACAGACTCAACCTGGTCGAATAACCGTCAATTCGATCAAAATCTAATAGCAATTGATCACAGTTGAGTCACCTTTGAAAAGAAACGACATGCAAACAATCAAAAATGATCAGAGTCGGCCAGAATATCACCAAAAGTGACTCAAATAAACTTTAATCGACTCGCTTCGCTCGCTTCGTGTCGTCGATTGTGGAAGCCCGTCGTCTACAACGATAGCAGATCAACGACACCACTAGATTGCGTTGGTGCTGACGCCGATGGGGCAGGTGCCGGGGCAGACTCAGTCTTTGGAGCCGTTGCCACCGCTGCAGGAGCCGTCGTGTGAGCCTTTGTCTTTGCTGACATAAGCAAGGAGCCAAAAATGTCGTCTTTCTTTGGAGCTGGTGTTGCCACTGCCGGAGTTGATGCCACTGGAGATGAAAACGTTGGTTGGTACTGCACTTGTTGGGCTGGAGCCTGTTGGACTGGTTGTTGTGGTTGACTATACGAAGCTGAAAGCAGATCGGCGATGTTTGTTTGGGCTGGTGCTGAGGTTGTAGGAGCAGATGGAGCAGGGGTTGCAGATTGGAAATCGTCGAACTCGTCGTCGTCGAAATCCTCATCGTCTGCAGCAGCGGCAACGGCAGCAGCAGAGGAAGAACCAGCCGCACCGTCAAAGGAGAACAAATCAGGCTGTTGGGAGGTTGCATTGACGTCCGAGGTACTGACCGACGGTTTACTGGTACGACGACCGGCAACGGCGCCGCTACCGGAACCAACGTCAACGTCATACTCCTCAAATTTGCCACCACCGGCAGCTCTCTGCTCCTCGAATCTTTGACCAAACACACCTCCGTCTCCGAAAACTCTGCCTTGATAGCCTGCGTCCTCCTCGTAGTCGTCACCTGCGGCCGCTGCCGACGTTCTAGACCGTCCGCTGAACGAGCTGCCCCTTCCGCTGTAAGAATTGGACGAAACCGCACCGAATTTCTTTGCGTTATCCTTTGCCTTCTTTCTCTCTTGTCTGATCTTGGCCTCGTCATTCAGCAAAGCACCCAATTCACGGGCTCTATTTCTAACGTTGATGCCCTGATCAACGCCCTTTGAATCGATGTAATGGAACGACTTGAGCATTGTGACTAAACTGACGTTTGCACGGGCATCATCGACGAATCTTTCACTACCGTGCTTGACCAGATACTCCATCAGTTGTAGGGCTTTATAGATTTGTCTCCATTCGTGGGCAGATTTTTCCGTGAAACGGCGGAAAATCATCGAGCAGATCTCCTCACGGTCTCTGTAGTTGAAAGTTCCACGTGCGATCTCGGCCATCACTGTGGATGGCGTTCCCCATGGTTCGTTGTTTGTAGCTTCTCTGACTTTTGCCTCCATTTCACTGAGGTTGAGGACGGCGTTCTGTGCTTTACGCACGTATGCCTTGACCTCGTAAAGACTGAGGTTGTTGAGGGTTTTTCCGAGCGAGTCCATGTGGCGGGTGTGTGGGGTTCGTTTAATTGGAGGAGGAGAAGAGGGTGAGCAGTGATTTGTAAAGGACAGAGATGTTTTTTGGAGGGTGAGGTGGCATTGGGGGCTCGTAACCGGTCGACGGGTCGATCGACCGTGCGAAGCAGGCCGTAACGGGACACCGGTGTATTTTTGCACGCTCCAGCACCGACATGCAACGCGAGTTTTCCACCAGACGATCCGCCATGGACGGAATAGACGGGCTGTTCACCATTGGCTCGAACTGACAAGCAGAGCGGGTCAATTGGGTCATTTCGCACGCTTCGCTCGCTTCTACGCTCGTCGCTCGTCGCTACACCTCACACCGACGCGAACTCAGGCCTTCTCCTCTCGAGCAGCCGTTGAGCAGCCGTCGAGCAACCCGAGTTGAATCCAGCAGCGTCAAGCAACACAGAACAGCACCGAGCAGCACCGAGCAGCACGTTTCTCGCCTGTAGCAGTCCGCTCGCTCCCGCCCCGCTCGGGATCTGTCAGAAGGGACTCGCTTCGCTCGTCCGCGGGCTCGCAACCATCGACGCGTCCATGACCAATTTTTTTCCCCTTATTCCCTTTTATACATCTCTTGTTCCCCATTTTACCCGATTCACCATTCCAACACTGCCCAGCGCCCAAACTACGTCCCGATGCCCCCCAAACGAGAAGCGGAATCGTCGCCTCACCCCGGAGAAGAAGGCTACCTGTCAGACTCGACAGATTCGTCCGACGATCGTTCATCAGACACCGAACGCTCTGAAGAACCAGGAAACAACGATAAATCTAGAGACACACCAGACGTCATTCCACGCAAAACCTCTCAAAAACGACGCACAGTCGCTTGCAAAGCTTGCCACAGCCTCAAAGTCAAATGCGTTCCGTACGACGTTCAGAATCCACTCGGTTCTTGTGTTCGATGCATCAAGGCGAAGAGAAAGTGTGAATTCGATCTAAGTCAGGCCAGGAAGAAAAAGAAAACAGCATCGCACTCGCACGGAACCCCGAAATACAAGCTTCTGGAAGCTCAAATAAACGATCTTAAACATGTCATTGATTCTAAGAATGACATGATCGATAGACAGGCAAAAGCTCTGTTGAACCAACAGAGTATTATGGTGGCAATGGGAGTGACAGATAAAGGCCCGGGCACATCGACAGTTCCCGGTGCTGGCGCTGGCGGCGCCACAGATACAACGCCAACCGCGCCAAACACAGCCACTCCCATCCCGTCCGGTTCGATCAGCGTCGCCAGTCCAGTGATTGCAGAGTCTCAGATCCAAAGGTTCGAGAAGGAGATCCAGTTTCTCGAAGGAATCTCAAACGACCAAGCAATGATGCCGACTTCCAATATTGTCGAATTGTCCGAAAAGCGTATCGCCCTTTGCAAAGAAAGACTAGGATATTACCAAAATGATCTTATTTCCCGTGGATTAGTCACTGAACAACAATGCGAGCATTTCGTTAATCTTTTTGTCACTAAAATTTACCCAAGTTACCCATTCATTCAGCTGCCAAAAGACGTCACCATAAGTAGTATGAGAAAAAACAACCCAGTTCTATTACTTGTGGTTGTTTATGTGACGGCAATATTGGATAAAGAGCCTGGTGAAATTACTAGTGAACTGCAAATGCAGCTAGAAAACTTGGTCTCTCAAACCCTCTCCGGTGAAGTTCTCACGATTGGCGATAAATCTTTTGAATTGCTCAAATCAATGCTTCTCTATTGCATCTGGTACATGCCACCGGAGCTGTTCCATCAACGCCGCTATCACATGTTTAACTCGCTGTGTGTGTCTATGGCTCTAGATCTTGGACTCACCGGAAGACCATACTTCTTTTACAGTAAAGAGGAAGGTTTCACGAAGAAGAAAGCAGCTGCAAACGAGGAAATCCATGATCTAGAGAAAAAAGGTCTATTGATGGTTTGCTATCTCATGTCTGTTTCAATTTCACTGTTTTTACGTCGAAGAATCCCTGTTCAGTGGTCAGACTATTGTGAACAAACGTGTTTAGACTTGGAAAATACAGGAGACTCCCGTTTTGTTATGGTTGCAACGTTTGCAAGATTGAACAATATACTCGACAAAATTCACAACAGCATCCATTCTACAACGGAACAAATAAGTATTTTTGAGCTATCATCTGGTCGTCATAGATATCTTGTTTCTGAACTTCAACGCCGTTTGAATGCCTTGAAACAACGTATTCAACCATTAGCTAAAAGTGATGTTCAGTTTTATCATACACTAATGTCCTATTATTTCTCTGTTCAAGCATATCTTTATGAACCTGCGCTTCATAATATTTTTGGTTTTGATACGATTGATCCGGACGGTAAAAATATACCACCATTTTTAGCTGATGCAATTGAAAAGTCAACTCAATCGTGTGTTTTAACTCTCCGTCATTTCTTGGAGTTGAGTGAAGAAGCAGTTACAATCAATCCATTATTTCATTCATCACGTATCATTTACACCGCTGGAATGCTTTTGAGATTGCGCTATCTCAGTATTAGCATTCCTTGTTTAGAACCATATGGGTTTATGACCGAGGAAACAATGACAGTTATCAAAGACTTGACGTCACTCATTTACAGAACATCGTTGAATTATCCAAAGAATTATTTCTTGAGTAAAATGAGGCTTGTTTTATCACTCTTCACTCAAACGTTCTTGAGCCAGTGCAAAACAACTTACAAGACACTTTTATTGGACGAAAAGAATGCAAATTCCATACCGACTCCGACCCCAGGAAAGGCAACACCACCTTCGACTTTACAAACGACAGTCCCACAATCACCAACAACTGTTAAAATCGCACAAGCTCAACAATCTTTCTCATCTCCTTATCTCACTACGTGGAATAATGGACCTGTGGGGGGTAATCAACGGATTCCTTCAATTCCGTCCTTGATTCCACCTTCAAATATGCGTGGAAATCAACAATATAGAATGCCCCCATTATCTAATTCCGATGCTCAGATTCCTTTCACCAATCAACCGTCACAACAATTTACACCATTTTATGCTCAACCAAGACTCCAACAGCAGCTACAAACATATCCCGGCCCAATGAACTCCCAAGTTGTTTCAGATCCAAATATGCCTCCGCCGGGTCCTCAAGGTCCACTTGGCGGTTCTGGACTAGCTAGACAACGTCAAGGAGCTTCACCTATATCTCCAAGATTACAACAATTGATGGGATCATTTTCCAACGGACAGGCTGGTGATCCAATGAATCAATCGCCATTGAATCCTGTTGAACACTCAGAGAACTTGGAGTATCAATATTGGGCATTGAATGATGAGTTTTGGAGTGATTTGTTCTTGAGTGTCGATAGAAATGGCCAGCAAAAAGATCACGATTTGAATACTTTTTATATGAATGATTCGCAAAACAAGATTTGACAATGATGAGCAAATCAGATCTTTTGACGACCGAGCGATTGAGTGAGTGAGTAGTCAAACGAACATTCTCGTTTAACTAGCTCGTTTGCGACTGTCTTTTACGATTTACGAGCAGAGAATAACTAGAGAGCCATGTTTAGAAGATCGACGGACGGCGGGGCGAGGATGCTTTAACTGTGATTTGCGCAATCAACTATCAATGAGAGTCCACTTGATTACAAGCGAAAGTGATCAGTTTCAGACCGGACACTCGCTCGTCGTTCGTTGTTACGTAATTTATTACCTGATAATTTCGACGTTGAAAAATAAACGAACCAAAAACAGAGATCTTGTAAGTCTGTAAAATGATCAAGTAAACGAGTCTCCAATTGACCGGCCGTGTCGTGGGATGTTGTTGGGTAGAACAAACCGCTTATCAGGTTGTTAATTGAACGAGTCATTGAACAAGTCGCCTCGCCCGTCGCTCTCACGTCCCGATTAGGCTTTGTGACTGCTTTTTACTGCCTGGTTTCAGGTGTGAAAGCCGCGACAGTCCACCATCGACGTCCGCGAAAAAAATGGTCCTTACCAGGCCCTCGTTGCCTGCCCCGTCCGCGGTACGCGACCGCGAAAAAATTTCTCGGCCCCAGTGGCTCGCGGTCGCGGTGCGGTGTCTCAGTTTGCCAAACACTAACATTTTCACCTCTCTGTTAAAACAAGCTAACTAATAAACCACCCATAACAGGCTTAATTTAGATTGAAACCCAACAAATCATATCAAAATGGTCAGCGTATGTGAACAGACAAGCAAGATGGACGAAACATGACACATAACAGCATAAACAGCAAAATACGGACAAAACAGCTCATGGTGAAAAATATAGTGAAATTATAGTGAAAATTTACCACTACAACCTAATTAACCATGGAGAACTATAGAAAATGACCATGTTAGATGCTAATTATGCTGTTTGAGTCAGAATTGTTCAAACCGCACCAAAATCATGATTTACTAACAATTTTTAGACACAAAAGTGGTACTCAGCTGAACAACAACCTGTTGCTAAGCAAACCAGAAAGTCCGCCAGACCACAAAAGTTGAGATCCAGCTTGGTCCCAGGTACCGTCTTGATCTTGCTTGCTGGCAGATTCAGAGGTAAGAGAGTTGTTTACTTGAAGAACCTCGAAGACAACACCCTTTTGGTTTCCGGTCCATTCAAGGTTAATGGTGTTCCTCTCAGAAGAGTCAACGTCAGATACGTTATTGCTACTTCCACCACTGTTGATGTGAGCGGTTTGGATCTTGGTAAGTTCGACGTTTCCTACTTTGCTAGAGAAAAGTCCACCAAGTCTTCAAAGTCCGAAAAGGAATTCTTCGCTGACGGTGCTGCTAAGAAGGAGCTTAAGACCGAGAGAGTCGAGGACCAAAAGACCATTGATAAGGCTTTGATCTCTGAGATCAAGAAGACTCCACTTTTGAAGCAATACCTTGCTTCTTCTTTCTCGCTCAAGAGCGGTGACAGACCTCATGCTATGGTGTTCTAAGGGTGCATGTGTATGATTGAATACAGATAGTTATGTTAGAATTGGGGAGAGCGACAAGCGAAGCCAGTCGTTGTCCGAATGAGTCCTTGTGGCTCGTGGAATTGTAGTGAGTGTAGTCTTGATCTTGTTCCTTGAGGAACCAGGTTGAATTAACATTGTCCAGCTGACATAAGCACTATATTAACTTATGGGGCTCTGTGGCTATTGTTCCGTATTGTTCATCAAAAAGAAAAGAAAAAAATTAAAATTTTTTTTTTATTCTCCTCTTGAAAATTTTCAAATATATATAAAATCAGAATATGGTCCATTTCTTCTAACAACTGTATCCTTGTATCACCACCCATCACACATACAATGTCCGCTTTACTTCCATTAGCCTCATACAACTTGGAGTTGCAACCATTCTCTCCAGAACCATGTCAACCACAGGATTTCCCGGTTACTGTGAGACTCACTCTTGCTGCCGTTAACCCAGATGCTGTTGACGACAAGGAGGAGCCATCTACATTGAGAATTCTTAAGAAGTCTGTTGCCTTCGACGATTACGATTCTGATGAAGACTTTGACGATGAGTTCTACGAGGACGAGAGCTCTGAAGAAGAAGACGATGAAGAATCTAAGGTTGAAGAATTGAAAGAAGAGAAGGAAGAGGAAGAGGAAAACGAAGATGAAGAAGAGGATAGTGAAGATGACGAAGACGATGACGAAGAAGATGATGACGCCATTGAGGAACACATCGTGTGTACCCTCTCGCCAAAACAACAATTCCAACAAACTTTGGACCTCACCATCTTGCCAGATGAAGAAGTCTACTTTGTTGTTACCGGCTCGTACGCTATTCACTTGACCGGTAACTACGTCGAACACCCATATGATGACGATGAGGATGACTACTCTGACGAATGTGACAGCTGTGACTCTGAAGACGAAGATTACGACAGCGATGAATACGACCTTACCCCAGACGAAGACGAGATCGTTGACGGCGAGAACTTCGACTTGGACGAGTTGGAAGACGTCGAGGATGTCGAAGGTAAGATTGAGGAACTCGTGAAGGAAGACGAAGAACAAAAGAAGGGCAAGAAGAGACAAGCTGAGGAGCCAAAGGAGGAGCCAAAGGAGACCAAGAAGTCTAAGAAGGAGCAAAAGGAGACCAAGAAGGACAAGAAGGAAAAGTCCGTCAAGTTCAACAAGGAGCTTGAGCAAGGTCCAACTGGTCCAGCCAAGGAGACCAAGGAGACCAAGGAGACCAAGGCCACCAAAGAGACCAAGAAAGCCGAGTCTCCAAAGAAGTTTCCCACTAAGCAGTTGCAGGGTGGTGTGACCATTGAGGACAGAACTGTTGGTACTGGTGCCATTGCCAAGAAGGGCCAAAAGGTTGGTGTCAGATACATTGGAAAACTCAAGAACGGTAAGGTGTTCGACAAGAACACTTCTGGTAAGCCATTTGTTTTCGGCCTTGGTAAAGGTGAAGTGATCAAGGGTTGGGATATTGGTGTTGCTGGTATGGCAATTGGTGGTGAGAGAAGAATCGTTATTCCACCAGCCATGGCTTACGGTTCCAAGAAGTTGCCAGGTATTCCAGCTAACTCAGAGCTTACTTTTGATGTTAAGTTGTTGAGCATTAAATAGACGACGTGATGAGCGAAGCGAGTCGTACGAGTCGTGCGAGTCGTTAGTGATTCAATTATCGTCGATAGTCGATAGTCGAGTAATTCAGTTAAACGAGCTATGAGCGAACGGCGAGCAAAACGAGTCGTGAGCGAGTAAACTAGTATCAATTCGGTTGGCGAGCAAAGCGTGTCTTTTGGGGAGCTAAATTGCCTGTTGGTAATTGTCCATTGGCAATAGTTTCCGCCAATTTGTTGCTACCAAAATTTGGTAGAGCATGAGATACATTCGTTATAATCACACTACTCTTTTTCGAGGCAGATCGTGAAAGCGGCACATTTTGAAGAATAAATAAGCACCAGCCGCTTTTTAGTCAGCGTTTGCACGTCGCATGTCATTTGACAAGAATTGAGGTGTAGTCATCTTTATCTAAATTGTTTTTCAGCTGCTACCATAAAAAAAATAATTAAGCGAACCAACGGTCAGTAAATATTAAATCACAAATTATGTAATGGGAGACTCACTCGAGTATGAGTCGTCCAGCTTATTAACGGCTGAGAAAAGAAGATTATGAGAAACAACTCGCTTTGTCACTCGTTATAGCAAATCCCTCTGTCCATAGTACCTCCCAACAACCACCACTATCCTCTTCATTATCTCCGAATTTCTCTCATCCAGCC
Source organism: Ogataea neopini (assembly GCA_030578575.1). Classification (NCBI taxonomy): domain Eukaryota; kingdom Fungi; phylum Ascomycota; class Pichiomycetes; order Pichiales; family Pichiaceae; genus Ogataea; species Ogataea neopini. The sequence continues at coordinate 1,585,890 of JAJMSO010000001.1, forward strand.
CACCTTCTAACTGCTTCTTGGCCTTCTTGGCCAATGAACGAACCACAGACACATCCGAAGCATCTAAAAGTTCATCAACAGCACACATAGTGGCAAAAATCCATTTTTCAAAATTAACATTAACATCCCGATTCAACCATTTAGTAAAATAAACCACCAGTTTCATGGCCTCATTTTCTTCAATAATTTGAACTACGAGCTCACGGCTCGGTTCATTGTTGAAAACAAAGTATTTCCATGCTTTGTGTGAGGTTGGTAAATCAATAGCGTCCAATTCAGTCAATGTTGATCGATACACCTCATATTGTCGCCTCTGTTCTTTGTACTCATCAAGATATTCAAGAGGCCAATCCGTGGGCTGTTCACGCTCCCCATCAACTGTCACCGCCCCCTCCTTTTCTTCATCATCATTATCCTCCTCTTCTTCTTCATCATCATCATTAGCATCCTCATCTCTCATTGAAGCCACCTTGTCAGCATCAAATTGTTGTGCTTCCAATCGAACCATGGCCAAATAGCTATTCACATCTTGAGGTGGTTTCTCAAGGTCAACGTTAGATAAGTCAAGTGTCACTGGAAACGCTCGGCGTTGACCAAAAATTGGATCTAAAGGACCATGAACATATGTGGCAGATCCTCTGCTGCTTGCTTCATCACTCAGGCGAATTGTTTCATTGATTGAATCATTAATGTTATCTGATTCATTGATAAGATCTGTACTGTCTCTGCGAGGTTTTTTGGCTGGATTAGGTAATAATTGGGCCGGATACGGCAGTACTCCAGATTTATTGGAGTCTGGAAAACCTCTTTTCCCTGTATTGGTCTCCATGTTAGCTGGAATGAGCAAACAACGGACAAAACGAGGGAAGTAAACCGTGAGGACTAACTAAAGAACCACTTAGTTTTTGCTCAAAAAATTCAACTGAAAAATACGTCGATCGACCCAAAGATTTTTTTATCACGTCGATCAACTTAATTCAATATAGATTTTACTTTCTTATCATACACTCCAGTTTCAATGTACCATCATCGTCATCATCATCATGCCAACAAAGCGAAAAGCGGACGAGGAACTTTCTGTATCATTAAGTCCTATAACACCGATCCATAGCATACCGCTTCCCACGATTGTTTGCACCCTCCCACCATGTTCTAAATCTACCTCAACATTCCAAACCCAGAACCAATTCGAAAATCATTATCTTTCCGTCCACTCTAATGTTTGTTCAGTATGTCGCAGAAACTTCCCAAGTCCCCATCTGTTGGATCTCCATATTGAGGAGAATCATAGTCCTTTAATTGAAGCACGTCGTGAGCGTGGAGAGCCCGTTTTGAGGTGTTTCTTGCCGAATTGTGAGAGAGTGCTGTCGACACATAGGAAACGGCGTATGCATTTGATTGATGCACACGATTTTCCAAAAGACTTCCTGTTCAGTGTGGTGGATACAGGTGTGAGTCCGGGGCAGACGAGTCTGATCAAACGAAAAACGAATGAGGAACGCGGAAAGAGTAATGATTGATCAGCTTGATTGTTATAATTGCAATACTCGAGTCATATCTAATGGACAGTTTTTGAGATCACCCTGGATCAGCTTTGATTTAGAGAGGAACTCGACCAGTTCTTTGCACAGCCACAATTGCACAGCCACAATTGAACCTTACCTCTTCTCTGCCAATTTCATTATGTGTCACTAAATCTTTATTTTTCTGGCTGCAAACAAGAACAACCAAGTGGCGCACTGAGGACGATAAAGACACACAAGTTTGTCAACTAACACGTTTTGTATATAACATTGATCCCTTGAAAGATCTCGCAAAACTCCAAAAAACTCATAGATATTGGAAATGGTGAGTTAATTTCAGCTAATCATGGTTTACGTCATCAAATTTCATATTACTAACACTAACTAGTCGGGAATTCAAAGTTTGCTCAAAGTAAGATAAAATCAATTGTTTCTTGGAATAAAGGATACTAACTAAACATTAAAGACTGAAAAAGAAGCACAAGAGATTGTTTCTCAAGCCAGACAATGTAAGTCCATAATTAACATATTGCTCGAGACTGATACTAACATCTCCTAGACCGTGCTCAAAAACTCAAGGCAGCTAAGTCTGACGCTCAGACCGAAATTGAGCAATACAAGAAGAAGAAGGAAGCAGAGCTTCAACAGTTTGAAAACGAGTTCTCTGGATCTAACCAACAACTCGAAGTTGAAGCCGACAACCAAGTCAAGGAAGAATTGGCTAACATTTCGAAACTTGCTGACACCAAAAGAGCCGATGTTGTCAAGCTTTTGATTGATGCTGCCATCACTCCAAAGCCAGAGCTCCACGTTAACGTTACTAAACAATAAGTGTATAGTCTAAAGACAGTAATTCAACTCTAGTTTTATCGATATTTTGTTTATGTAATGTGTTACGTAATCTTTGAACTTCCTCTTTTTTTCCCACCTCCCTTTACTTGCTCAGTCTTTTTTTTTTTTTTTTCTATAGCAAGATAAATGGGTTCTGATTCACTGAATCACTGTATTACACACCTTTATATACCCCGCTCTTAGGTGACAACAAATCGCTTCAGATAAAAATGAGCGTTCCGTTGGCGGAGTACCCCGAAACAGAACTCGCCAAATACAATATCGACACACATAAGTCACAGTCCATAGATGGTGTAAGGAGAGTGCGGCTCCAGACGGGACGTCATCGAGTTCAAACAGCCAATACAGCTTCCACATTGATTAGAAAGCATATATCTGAACGCTCGTGGACCCTTCGCAACTGGTATAGACATATTCATTGGAAGAATTTTACCATAGTGGTAGTGGTTCCAGCGATAGGAATAGCTGCTTTGGCTACTTGCAATGTGACCCCGGTTAGACAAACGATCTGGTTTGCTTTTTTCAACTATATTGTCACCATATTGGCTATAAATATCATCTACCATCGTTATTGGTCACATGGAACTTTCAGCATCAACAACGACAAGCTTGTGGTTGCACTAGCCACACTTAGTTGTGGCGGTGGTGTTACGTCAGCAAAAAATTGGTGCTCATCTCATAGAGCGCATCATCGTTGTTGTGACGTTGCTGATCAAGATCCACATAATATTAGACGCGGGTTTCTATTCAGTCATGTTGGATGGATGATCTTGATTCATAATCCAAAAGTGGTGCGGGCCATCAAAGAAAGCAAATTGGATGAACTACCAAATGAAAATATTGTTCAATGGCAACTTGAAAATTATCTAACTCTTTTCTTCCTTGTGGGACTTGTGGTTCCAAGCTTGATCTGTGGTTGGTTCTGGGATGACTACAAAGGAGGTTTATTATATGCTGGATTTTGCAAAGTTATTCTAGTTCAAAATGCCATTTTTGCGATCAATTCATTTGGTCACACGGCTGGAACTCAACCATATAACGACATCAAATCACCACGAAACAATCTCCTGTTGAATTTCATTACTCTTGGTGAAGGTAACCTCAATTTCCATCATGAATTCCCCGTTGATTATCGAAATGGGCCAGAATTATTTTCCTTTGATCCTACAAAGTGGCTAGTGAGAGTATTCTATTTCCTGGGGCTGGTGTCGGACCTGCGCCACACTTCCAAATCAATAATTGATAAATCATACGTTCAACAACAACAAAAGCTAATCGATAACAAACGATCCCAACTCAACTGGGGAATTTCCATTGATCGTTTGCCCGTTTTATCTCCTGATGAATTCAAAAAACTGGCTTCGAGCTCACCAGACAGGTATCTGGTTGTTGTTTCTGGAATTATTCACGACGTTACACCGTTTGCGAAAGACCATCCTGGTGGCTTGCCATTGATCAAAGCAGCTCATGGGCGCGATTCCACCAGTGCTTTCAATGGCGCAGTGTATGCACATTCGAATGCTGCACGCAATCTGCTGGCAACGATGCGAATCGGTGTTTTAGGAGGGTCTGAGACTTTGTACTGGAAACAGCAGCGGATCGAAAACAAGTCTGTTCCTATTGATAACGACTCGGGTGGGAATCGGATTGTTCGCAGTGGTGCACAGGTTACCATTAACAAGTTGTATGGTGGTACTGCGGGTGCAGCATAACCAGAAATCACTAGGAAGCTGCCCACTTATTTTGCTAGACACATCCTTACACCAATCATATTTAAAAATCTAATTTTTCGCGAGAACATACATACATACATGATAAACAAAAAAGCCCAAAATCAAACAAAAAAGCCCAAAATCAAACAAAAGATTGAAGTCATATATTGTTTCCCTTTTGAATAAACCGTCTATGATCACAACTAATTTTTGGTTTATGGTGGTTGTTTTGGAGATTTAGACTAATTCCTATGTGGAGAGTTGGATTTCGGGCTTTTTACAGTCCAAAAAGGACGTTTTTCAGGGCATTGAGCACCCAACGCGATCCTCGTACTTGGAGTGGTTCCAAATGGGCAGGACTGACTCTTGTTGGTACAGCATGTGTGTTGAGTGGTGTCTCAGGGTACTGTTTTCGCGATATGAATGAAAACACGGCATCTACCATTGCAATCAATGATTGTGTGCCTTTGAAATACGCTTCGCGATCAGAAATGGATCAGGGGATTAGCAGAATCACTGCGATTGTAGGCCCTGAAAACGTGACAAATTCTCCAGGAGAACTTGACAGTCACTCGAAAGATCCTTCAGGGTTTATTTTACCTGAGCATGATGAAAAACCTGTTTTGGTGGTATATCCACATACTGTGGAACAAGTCTCTGAGATCATGAAGACTTGTTACGAGCTCAGGATTCCTGTTGTTGCGTACTCTGGAGGAACATCGATTGAAGGACACTATATTTCATCAAAAAGTGGAATTTGTATCGATCTGAGCCGAATGGATCAGATTTTGGAGCTCCATGAAGAAGATTTAGATGTCGTTGTACAACCTGGAGTTGGATGGGTGGAGTTGAATGAGTATTTGAAACCGTATGGATTATTGTACGGGCCTGATCCAGCACCTGGTGCACAAATTGGGGGAATATTGGCGACAAATGCGTCTGGAACTAATGCTGTTAGATTTGGGGCTGCAAAAGATAACATTTTATCGTTAACTGTTGTTTTAGCTGATGGTACTGTGATCAAGACTAAGAAGAGACCAAAGAAGTCATCTAATGGGTACAATTTGACGAATCTGTTTGTGGGGTCTGAAGGAACTTTAGGTATCATTGTGGAAGCCACATTGAAATTGCACATCAGACCACAAAACGAAGTGATTGCCATGATGAATTTCAGACATATTGGAGACGCAACCAGATGTGTTGGCGATCTGGTTAAACAAGGCATTGTTTGTAACGCCATTGAACTGATGGATGATCGGCAGATGACGGCAGTGAGTGAGATGGGCACGGGTGGAGATCGTAGGTGGGAGCCGTATTGTTTGTTACTGGTTAAATTGAGTGCGTCTACAAAAGCTGGGGTTAAAGAGATCGAGAATAATGTTTGTCAAATTGCAAAGAAGAACAAAGGATTCAATGTGGAGATTGCAGAAGATGAGACTGCAAAAGAAGACGTTTGGAGAGTCAGAAAGACATTGTTGTGGAACTCATTAGAATGGGCTAGGAAAATTAGGCCAAATGCCAAGATTTTGCCGACTGACGTTTGTGTCCCAGTTTCTAAACTACCTGAGTTGATTACCAGGACTATGGAAAGGTTAGAGAATGCTGGACTACTTGCCACGGCTGCTGGACATGCTGGTGATGGTAATCTCCATGTGCTAGTCATCTTTGAGCCTGAACAGGCTGAGATTGCACAGGCTGAGATTAATGAGATGTCGAGACTGGCGATCGAGCTGGACGGTACGATTTCCGGCGAGCATGGTATAGGTGTTAGCGATAAAAGGGACTTATTGGAGAGTGAGCTAGGTGTGGAAACAGTTGATCTGATGAGAAGGATCAAACTGGCTTTGGATGCGAGGGGAGTGTTGAATCCAGAGCATATTTTTAGGCTGAGTCGGACGTGACAAGCTTACTCGCCCGGTGCTGTAGATAAGTAACGAAATAGACGTCGATTGGAGCAAACCTGTTCAGTCACCGTTGACTTCAGCAGAAAATACTCGTTCGGTTGCCGGAGTTTCTGTCCATGGGGTGTACATTTCATTAACCTGACTCTTGGCCTGCATTATCCCGGAGACTTGGTGTGCTTATGTAATACTATTTTACTTTTCTCGAGACCATCTGTTACCCCTCACGATGAGATGGGCTGCATGACACATCTAAACGGCTGGCCCCGGGTCTGCATGCACCGTGTCCCGGAGATTTCTCACAGATCCAGCGGATCTTGAGCCCGGAGAACTGTTGCACGAAAGCCAGCGGAATTCCTTCTCCGCGTGCGACTCGCAGTGAGACAGCCTACAAATCGCTCAAGAGTCATCCAGCGGGTCCCCTCACAGGTCGTTAAGCGATGCTGTTGTTCAGATGGGCTTTCAGTGACGTGTCGATGACCTTTCGGTGACTTCTTCCAAATGACCAGATCGAGTCGCTCCGGTCGTAGCTGGCTCGCGAATATTTAACTCCGCAATTTTTCAGCACTCCAACCAACACTCCAAACACCTCCGTACCCAAGGCACCACCATGTCAATCCCACCACACTACTACAACAACGACCCGCACTCGTTTGGCTTCTCCACATGCAGAGAACGGTGGCCAAAGATCCTCACGACTGCAATTGCCGACGTTGAAAATGCGCAACGTTCGCCTGAACAGGCATCGACAATTGTGAGAGATATCGAGCAGCTCCTGGACGAGTTGAAGCAAGACGCCCCAATCGCTCCGTTCTCGCCGCAGGACGTGGCCAAGATCCCGGGACTTGCCTCGTACAACGAGACGCTCGCGTCGCTGGGCCCAATCACGTGGCTCAAGGGCCCGTGGCTGTTCACCGAGTGTTATCTGTACCGTCGTTTGGACACGTCGATCAAGTCGCACTGGCCGGACTTTGACATCTTCAACAGACTCAAGCGCGAGACCTTCGAGTCGTCGGCCCTTGGTGTGTACGAGCTGCTGATCAGATACAAGCAGCTGAGCCAGCAGATCTCGGCGACCCAGGTTGATATCGAGAGTCTCTCGTATCTGTTCGAGGAGTTCATCGACGTCTCGCTGTGGGGAAACGCTACCGATCTCTCTTTGCTGGCCAACGCCACGTTGGAAGATATCAAATCCGTCCAGGGTAAGGAGGCCAGAGCCAAATCTGCCAAGAACATCCTCGCAAACGATCTTCCAAAAGCCTGGAAGAGACTGCTGAACGTGCCTGTCGACCAGAGAAGAGTCGACATTGTGTTGGACAACGCCGGATTCGAGCTGTTCACCGATCTGATTCTTGCTCTGTTCCTGTTGGACTCTGGTTTGGTCAGCAAGATGGTCATTCATTGCAAGACTAGACCGTGGATGGTCAGTGACACCATGATAAAGGACTACCACATTCTCATCGAGGACTTGAAGAACGAATCACTCTTCCCACAGCACAGAGCGGAGGCCGATTACTTTGTCGAGAGTCTGGAAAACTACAGAAAAGAGGGTAAATTCCAAGTTTTGGACTCGGAATTCTGGACTATTGATCTCGATTACTGGAATTTGAACGCCAAAGAAACTAAATACGGCGGTGCAGAGCTGTGGAAGTACTTCCAGGACTCGGCGTTGGTGATTGTGAAGGGTGACCTGAACTATAGAAAACTTACTGGTGATAGACACTGGCCAAGAAACACTCCATTTAAAGTGGCTATTGGCGATCTGGCAAGCTCCGGGATCCCTGTGCTGGCCCTGAGAACTTGCAAGGCTGACGTTTGTGCAGGCTTGCAAGACGGCAAGGATGAAGAGCTGTGTGAGTATTGGAGGGGACTGGGTAACGAGGTAGGCGAGCTGTGGTGTGCAAGTGGCAAGTGGGCCGTGATCTCGTACAACGAGTGAACGGGCCTGTCTACGGGCTGGTCTACGGGCTGGTCTTTCCGTCGCTCTTTTAGTTAGTTAGTATGTAACGTTCAATAATCACGTACTTTTTTTGTTAGCCACGGCTGTTGCCACTACTCTGGTCGCTTCGCTCGATTTATATTATGTTACTTAGTGCGTAAGGGCCGTCCACAGGCCGGCCTTCCCGCCACCTCGCTATTTCGGTGGCATGAAGGGCCACATCATTGGAACCGGCATCACCCCTGGCACCGGCACTCCTGGAACCACTCCTGGAACCACACCCTGCGCCTGTCTCTTGACATCACCACCAGCTTCATCACCCTTCCTCTTCTTCCTCAGCTCTTCCAAGAACGCATCAACCTTCTTCTGAAGTTCCTTATCCTCCTCCAGCGAGTCCAGATAAACCTCCTCCTGGCCGCAATTCGGACACTTGAAGTCGCTTTCCAGCAATAAATCCTCAATAAACAGCCTCGAATACACCTTGTTGCAACACTTGGTCCTCACGGGACTCTTCCACAGCTTACCTGTATTCGGATCCTTCAGCTCTGGATCATCAACCTCGATATCGTCGTCTTGTTGCTTTGATTCTTGGATCTTCTGATAATTTTCCCACGCTTTCTTGTCGGCAACTGCAACAACATACTTACCCTCCTCATTAACCATGTAATTCTGGTTTGGATCGTTCAGTATCTCTGTTGGGTTATCGATTGTTTTCAGATGAGACTTTGGAATACCAGTTGTTTTCTTGATTCTGATACCTTCCCAGTTAGGATCGTTGTTTTTAGGACAATTTCTGATGTGATGTTTACCTTTTTCACCACATTTGTAACAAATGTAGTACTCTGGGATGGTTTCATCGAGTTTTGTATTCTGACGGGCATTATCGACTCTTTGCGCAGTGGCCAGAATGGCTTGCTGTTGACTCCATTGGTCGTCTTGTTGGTTGAACATTTGTCTGATCATGTCGTCCTCTGTTCCCCCGGCCCCAGCAGCCCCGGTGGCACCGGCACTGGCAGTCGTGGTCGACATCGTGCTCGTCTCCATCGGCTTGACAACCCTGGGTTTACCGGCAATGTACCTTAAAATGTTCCCCTTGCCTTTCTTTCCGGCACTCGTACGCCTCACCAGCACTGTTGATGCCCGCTGAATCACCTCGTTGTCATCGTTGTACTCACGTTCTGGATCTTCGCTGTGGTAAATGAACAAGTCTGTATCCGTTGAGTTGGTCAGTCTATTGGCCTGGATGATTTCCCGCTTCAATTCAAACGCCGTCAGTCCAGTTCCGTCGAATTTAATTGTGGACATCAAATCCTCCCGTTGGGATTTGAATCGGTAGTAAATGACTGCCATGGCGGTGATGTACAATGGAAGGAGTGTAGTTAGGTGAAAAGTATTTTTATTTACGAAAAATATAAAGAAAAATAATTGCGAATGCGAATGCGAATGCGAAGCGAGACATCTCAGCTGGGTGATCGTCTGCAGTAGAATTGGTGATCACTTACAGTGGAATTGGTGATCACTCACAGTAGAATTGGATATCGTCTACAGTAGAATTGGTGATCACTCACAGTAGAATTGGTGATCGTCTACAGGCAGCTGGACACCTCCATGTAGAAGTAACGATCACTACTACCGTTCACGAGCAAGCTCCGCCCGTCAAGGTCCCTGGGATGACTCATCTACTAGAATTATCTACTGGTTGACGAGCAGTTCATGTATCACAATCGCCAACTGGTGATCACCAGTTGGTGTTCACAGCGATTCAAATAACTTCGCTCTCGCTCGCTATTTTTTTTTTCATAAATAAATAACGAGAATCTCGCCTTGCTCTCAGCATCCACCACACTCACCATATCACACCGCCCGCCCTAGAATGAACGGCCCAACATACTACGAATTCTACAGAAGAAGCACGTAAGTCCAACTAATGCTCCCCTCCCCAAACTCCAGCTAACACATTTAGAATTGGAACATCTCTCACGGATGCTCTGGACGCCCTGATTGGTGACCAACGTATTCAACCTCAATTGGCGATGAAAGTTCTTTCAAACTTCGATAGAGTCACCTCGGACAACTTGAGAGACTCGGTCAAGTCCAAACTCACTTTCAAGGGACATCTCCATACATACCGTTTCTGTGATGATGTTTGGACTTTTGTCATCAAAGATGTGAACATCAAGTTTGAGGATAATGAAACGGTCAATGTGGACAGGTTTAAAATTGTGGCATGTAATAGCAGGAGGGCAGGTGAGACATGACGAGAGAAGCGAATCGCTCGTTATTTTGTTGACTGGCAGGTTATTGCTTACTATATACGGTTCGAGCAGGTAATTAGGTAACTAAGGAATTCATTGGAAAAAACGATGACGCACGCAAGCAAGTCATTTAGTAGTAGCTGTTGATGATCACCATGTGGTGGGTGAACACCAAAAAAAGTGATCACCCATTCCTTCACGAGTCCCTCACGGCTCACAAATCGTCGTTCGCCATTACTTTGATACTTCAAAATGATTACATGAATCACTATAAATTTATATAATCAAGATTGTTACTCAGTACTACGGCTCACCCTCACTCGTCATCCGCTTCGCTCGCAGTTTCGCTCGCAGTGTCACTCGTAGCTGTCTCACTGGACGCCTCAGTAAACGTCTGTGTCAACGTCTCAGTCAAAGTCTCCGTCTCCGTCTCCATCTCCATCGAGGTAAATGTAGAAGTAGAAGTCAATGTGGAAGTTGATGTCACCGTTGACACTTCAGTGTCCACATCATCCAAAACCTCACTCAACGCACCCTCGTCAGTTAAGACCTCACTCAACGCACCCTCGTCAGTTAAGACCTCAGCAACTGTATCAGCCTCAGCACTTTCCTTAGAAATTTCCTGAGCACTTGTCTCGGTCGAGTCAACGCTGGAGCTGGAGTCAGTTGTAACTTCCAAAATATCTGTGGCTGGTGAATCTCCATCTGTGGCTGGTGTCTCTTCGGTCACCATGGTTTCAGTCAATGTTTCAGTCAATGTTGAAGTGATTGGCTCCTCCTCCTCCTCCTCTTCCTCTTCTTCCTCTCCGTCTACCATAGTCACCACAACCGTCTCAACAGTTTTTTCAGTAGTAGTCTCCACGCTGGTCACAACAGAGGTCTTGACCAACGTTTCAACCAAAGTCTCTACTGAGGTTTCCACAACTGTCAAGGTAACAAATGAGGTGGTGGGAATATCAGTGGTTGTAGTAGACTCAGAGGAGGAAGTCTGAGAGGTCAATTCGGAGGTCGACTCGGAAGTCGACTCAGAGGTGAACGACTCCTGCGTCGAGGAGTCGACCAAGTCTGTCGACTGGGTCTCCTTGGTCGACACAGTCTCCTCCGTCGCCTTTGGATAGTAAGTGGTAGTCGTTGGAGCGCCCCTCTCATAAACCTCACTCGAGCCAATCGGTTGAATTGTGAAATAAACCGAGGAGTCCGGTTGTCTTGATTTATAGTATCTAACAACGGTTTCCTGTGCTTTGTCAATATAACCGTTGGTGTAAAGGAACTGCGCCACCACAGCCACAAGCGCCACTGCCACTGCGGTAGCAATAAATTGCAACAGTGAAGAAAACCATGATTTCGAGGTGCTGAAACCAGCTGGAATCTCCAAAACACTGACTGTGTTCGCAGCTGAGACTGAAGCCAAAAACTTACCATCCTCCGATGAGGTGATCTTGGTAATGGCGAAACCATGAACTTTATCGAGTTTTTTCAGGAGTTTCAAATCTTTGAATCTGACCAACAAGACCGAACAATCAGAGCCAGCCAACGAGACCAAGCCACTGTTGGAGTTAACGTCCAGCGAGGTGACTCCTTTCAAGTTCCGTGCCACCACTGAAGTTCTTGTCACTGCTGATTTTGCCACTGAGAACTCGCCAACTACAATTCCGTTTTTGTTTGAGCCGGCGATCACGACAACGTTATTGTCGTAAAATTCAATTTTTGACATAAGAAATGACGTAATCTTGGTTTTGAAAACACTCCGGCCGGTGATTGTAGAAATTGCTTCAAAGGTGTTTGAGGTGATGTAACACATCATTTTGCCGTCTGGTGAGATACTGATGTCCTTGACGTCTCCTGTAGTGACTATCTTGAACTTCTCCTCCAATTCCTCGGTTGCATCTATAATATAAAGTGACGAAGGCTCGTCGCTCAATGCAATGACCCCCAATGTTCCGTCTTTTGTGAGACAAGTGAGCTTTTGGTAGTGTTGTGTGTTGTTTCCCGGGTGGATTTGGCAGCTCTCGACAAACTTGAGATGGTCGTTGTGGTACTTGAACTTTCTCAGGTGTTTGTTGATTCCTTTACGAATTGAGTCGGAGTTTTCGTTTATACCGACCAGAATGACGTTGTTGTTGGCATCCAGAGACATGGGACAGTCCTCCTTGTCGTTCAGAACGAGTTCTCTGTAACGTTTGATTGGTTTTTTAATGTTTTCTGGCTGGATTAGTAGCGCCGTTATTTTGTTTGGGATACCGTTGTTTCCTTCACCGCCACCACCGGCAACCACGAGCGTGGTGGGCGACAGGAATTTGGCCCCGTAGATCGGGTAGTTGAGGTCGAGTGTGTAGTTTTTCAATCCCATTGTTGGTTGGCTAAGAGGGGAGGTGCCAGTAGAGAAGAGTGAGCAGGTTGTTTTTTTGAGGCGAGGCAAGACGAGCAACGCGAGCAAAGCGAGCGAAGCGAGTCGAAACTTTCGCGAATTTGACGGACATGACTTGATTTGGGGAGGCCTGGGGGCCTGGGCGTGGCTTGTTGAAGTCGTGGTGATCGCTGTGACTGCCATGGGGTGATCGCTGTGACTACCACGGGGTGATCGCTGTGACTACCACGGGGTGATCGCTGTGACTACCACGGGGTGGTGATCACTGTCACCGGTAGCTACGGGGTGGTAATCAGGTGGTGTGGGTGTTGCTGTAGAAGGGTTACATGATATTATTTTAGTTGTCTATAAATGACGGTTGTGGCTGGCGTAGTTCGAGGGTGGCGGGCGTAGTTCGAGAGTGACTCGAGCTTTGGTGGTCGCTGGTAGTCGTTGGTGGTCATTGGTGGTCATTGGTGATCACCGGTAGTCGCTGGTGATCATTGCACCGGTCACTGGTGATCATTGCACCGGTCACTGGTACCCCAGTGACCGTAAATATTTTCGACTCGCTCTACTCGTCCGCCATGGTTATCGCCTCATACTCACCTCCCTCCACAACGTACTCCTCGAACGAAATCTTCCCAGCTTCCCTCCTCTCGACGTCTCGGTCAAAGCGAGCGTCGCTCGACTCGATCTGCTCAGCAGACCCAAAATGCGACTGACTGTCCACGGTGGGCTCCTGGGGCTCCTGGGGCTCCTGGGGCTCCTGGGGCTCCTGGGGCTGGGGCTGCTGGGGCTCCACACCGCCCGCAACCTCAAACACCTCCTCGCCAAGACTGAAACAGTAGTCCTCGCCGCTCACCACCACACTGTACCGCACCCACGGAAAGCTCTGGAACTTGAACTGCGGCTCGTCGATCTTCAAGTACTCCACCTTCAGGTCGCTGTACAGCGTCGAGTTCAGCTCAAACTCCGCCGTGATCATGTCCAGCCGCTCGGTCTTGCCCTCCTCCTCCATCTCCCGCTTCAGCTCCCAGTAGATCAGGTCGTTCCGGTCCTGTCTGTTGTGGTACACGTTCTCCTCGTGTCTTCTCTCCACCTCCTCCCTCTCCATCAGCTCAAATTCGCTCATCATCTCCCCCTCAGAGTTACCCTCCAGTCGCGGAATCCTCCAGCTCACGCAGTTTTTTTCCAAATTGTGTATCACAGAGCCCATTTTCGTCTTGAATTTCAGCGACTCGTTGAAGTTCACCACCAGATGCTCCACAACAACCTTCAGCGGCACGTTAATCTTCACGTCCCGCAGCGAAAACTTCCTCTTGAAGTGCGTGTTCAGCTGGATCTTGATCCGCAGCCTGTATTTGTCCCTCCTCCTGTAGATCTTGTACTTCGGGTACACCATCAAAAGGGGCTGTAGCCCCGTTGTGTCCGCGATCTGGTACGAAAACAGCCGGAAGTTCCCGTCCGGCGGAACAAACGAGATCGAGTCGCGCACGTCGCCCAGAGTCACACACTGGTGGAACGACAGATGCGTGAACACAGACGAGTCGCCCACGGGCTCGTTCAGCCCCAGCTTGAGCTCGGGCATGCCGCTCAGATAACACCGGCAGTCAATGACGCCGCTGATCACGTTGGTCATAATCCGCCTGTCCTTGGTGCTGTATCGGAACTTGAGCGACTCCCTGAAGTTGATGAAAATCTCGTTCTTGTTGTAGAATATGCCCTTGGGTCTCCACGATATCTTGTTGGTGGAGGTGCGCGGAATGCTCGAGTTGATCTCGGCGTCCGCCGACTCGGCCTGCACGGCCGCAACCGCCTTGATGTACTCCTTGAGGATGTTGTACTCGGTCAATTGCGGCACCCCAAAGTCAACAATCTCGTCAAACAGCTCGTATATCAGTATATAGTTGTCCTTTATCTTGTCGCCGTCTATGCTCGTCCCCAGGTACAGTCGCAGAAGATCGCCCAGCTTGGACAGAAACGTGATCAGACACATCACGTCCACGTCGTCGAGAACAGGACATACAAGGTACACGTCGTCGTATCTCATCTGGACGAAGTGCACGTCCCGGTACGCAACGACAGGTGGCGCCTGCGCCGTGAAGGCTTTCTGGAATGTCTCAACAACGGCAGAAGAGTTCAGGTCATGCTTGTATTGGCGGTGAATCAGCAGGTTCAGTTGTTGGTCAAGGATGTATATCGCCGAGGCCATGGAGAGATCGGGTTGGTGGCACAGGTGACTACCAATTGGTGATCATGGGGGGGTGGTCAATTTCGGGTGATCAAATGGTGCTCAAGGTGATCTGTCAGAAAAAATTTGGTGCAGCGAGCGACGATCGACCAACGAGCGAACCGAGTCGTTAAAAATCCTCTCGCGATTTGCGTTCCCCTCCAGACACCCTCGGCTCGCTTCGCTTGTCGTCATGTCTAAACTCGTCAAGCTCTCCCTGGACGAGATCCAGCTTGGTCTCAAAGCGCTCTCGAAGGCTTCGGGCGCCTCGGGCGCCTCGGGCGCGCAATGGCTTCTTCGAACCGACCCAGCCAACACCCCCTACCTGTACTCTCAGTTCAGGTTCAAATCCTTCGAAGATACATGGGCATTTCTCACAAAAGTGTCGATGAGAGCACACAGAATCGGCCATCACCCCAAGATTACAACGGTTTATAACGTCGTGGAGATGGAGCTGACCACGCATGATGTGGGGGGCGTCACAAGGATGGATTTGGAGTTGGCAGAGAGGTTCTCGAAGTATGTCAAGACGATGGCTGGTGTCTGGGAACGTTCCAATGATGTGTAGTACTACACATTACGAGTCAAGCAGTGCCGATCTGGTAGTCATTGGTGGTTATTGGTGATCACTGGTGATCACTGGTGGTTATTGGTGATCACTGGTGATCACCAGAAATATATATTAACGACTCGCTTCGCTCGTCAGCTCGTCCGCTCGTCAGCTCGTCCGCTCGTCGTGATGGTTATCGCTCGAATAATATTACCTAAACACTAAATACCAAAGACTTGCAAATCAATCACCCCCTCAATCACCCGCTCGCGCGCTCATCCCCGTCTCTGCTCCTTCAACCTTCTCTCCAGCCTCTCAAACTCCTCCAAAGCAATCTCCTCCTCCGGGTCTAACACCGCCTTCACCTCCTCAACCTCTTCAATGTAGTGTTTTAGCATACTTTCAATTCCATTTCTCAACGTATCCTCACTCAGCGAGCAAGATTTACAGGCACCTTGCAATTTGATGTACACCACACCTGACTCCGGATCAAAAGACCTAAAGTGAATGTCACCACCGTCATCTTGCAATGCTGGTCTGATTCTGGTATTGATCAACTCCTTGATTTCAAACGTGATGTCGTCGTCATCCTCCTGAGCTTCGTCCAGCTGTCTATTGAGCTCCTCAAAATATTCTTTTGTCAACACTGGAACATGAGACTCCACACAATTGGTGATCACATTGACAACTTTGTTTGATAGCGAGGACCATTGTAACTCCGGGTTGTTTGAAAGTGACGGATCCACTTTGTTGACGGTGATGAAATCCGGTCCAATCAGAAGCGACTTCACTCCATTCAGCTTGAACAACTCTTGTGCCAATTGTGACTTCTTGTTGGCGTCTGGTAAGTCATCGACTTCAACGGCATTTACTAGCGTTTCAGGTAAAAATTTGTGATCTTTGGCAATGAACTTTAATGCATTTTCGTTTGGCGTTTGGACTGTCTGAAGTGTCAGATATCTCAGTTGTGAAAGTCCGGCCCATGCACGGACTCCCCTGTGTAAATTGGTTCTCAACATTTTGGTGTTCAGTGCTAGTCAAACTGGTGTTCATTGGTAGTCAGAAAAATTCACTTGATTTATATTTTTTTATTTGCATCATGTTTTTTTTCGAGCATTGCCGATATTCGGAATTGGCAGAGGGAGCGAATAGGGGAGGTATTAATGGTAAGCCGAGCGAGCGACACGGCCAGGGCAACACGCCAGAGCGACAGACCAGACCAACAAAAACGATCACCACAACCAAAACGACCTGTACAAGTTGTCTGTGATGACTGAGCCACAGCTCAGCTTCGCTCCACCTTCTCAATGAGCAGCAAACAAGTGAATATTTATTGGTGCGTCGATCGACTTGATAGACTCGATCGACCCATTTCTGTTTTCATTACTCCGGTTCCCGTGAGATTGGTGAGACAGAACACGCACCCCAGCCCAAAGGCTCCAGTTTATGGCTCGTGTGAGCCCAATGTGTCACGTAGTGGCCATATTATCCCTATTATTGTACAACTATAAATAAATTACAAAAAAGCGTCGATCGGCGTATTAACCGCGTCGATCGACGCGCGTCTAGCTTACTCATCGCTGATCAAAGGCTCGACATTCTCTTCAAAGTAGTAACTTGGATCACCTGACAAAATCAGATTTCCAGCTGGCGAGTAGTTGCAAACAATGTAGTATCCGTAGTATGATCCACAGTCTTTGTAAGCACAGCCCAGCTCAGTCGTTGATTTCCAAATGAGTTGAGTGAAATGGCCAGCAGCAGAAACGTAACCTGGATCAGAGTAGTTGTAATAACTAATTTCGTCGTACCAAGCAGTGACAGCGCCTGCAGTATCAAAATCGTAACCATAGGCGAGGTTTTCACCTAAAGACTCGCCATCCAAACTGTTTCCAGAGTGGGTAAGTGTTCCGTCACAGGTGTAAGCGTCTGCGTATGATTGTGCCACCGCGGCGACGTCCTCGTTCCAGCTCAGGTCGGGAGTATCCACGTGGAGGGAACGGTAGTAGTTGTGTTTGGCGAGGTAGGTACTGGCAAATGATGAGAGTGACGAAGTTGACGAGGTCGACGAGGTGGAGGATGTCGACGAAGTCGACGACGTGGAGGATGTCGACGAAGTGGAGGAGGTCGACGAAGTTGACGACGTGGAGGAAGTGGAGGAAGTGGAGGAAGTGGAGGAAGTGGAGGAAGTGGAGGAAGTGGAGGAAGTGGAGGAAGTCGACGACGTGGAGGAAGTCGACGATGTCGACGAAGTAGAGGAAGTCGACGATGTCGACGATGTCGACGACGTAGAAGAGGTCAAAGAGCTCGAAGAGCTCGATGGACTCGAGGAACTCGAGGAGCTCGAACTCGATGAAGTCGAAGAACTCGAGGATGCTGGAATGGTGACTGCTGAAGTCGTTGTAGGGATGGTGACTGCTGCCGCTGCTGCGTTCACACTAGAAGAACTTGAATCAGTTGCGAATGTTGGATAGACATACTCATACTTAACCACAGTATGGTAGTTCACCTCACATAGTTCATCAGCAAGACCACCTTTGGCCATTGCGGCCAAAACCGCCAAAGCAATTGAAAACTTCATTTTCTCGTTATTACTTCAACATTATCCAATTCTATTTACCCCAGATCGGTGGCTCTTCAACCTTCATATATACCCACTCCAAACCAGCCACATTGATCTAATCATAATTAGTTCACCACAAGATGGCTGGTTACATGATCCTAAAAATCATAGATTGCAGATTTATGCACAATAATGCAGCTTAAATTTTTGGTATTTCCCAAATAGGAAATCGATGTTTTTTTAGCCCTCGTGGTGCCAGCCCAAAGTATTTAGTGGCGGTGAAGCGAGGGCATTTAGCGGAACATCCGCGATGCCGGTAGATTCAATCGCCGGTTGCATTGGATTTTTCTCACGTGACAAAATCGCGTCACGTGATTCTCCCCTTGTGACTCCAAAGTTGACAAAATAAAAAGATAGAATCAACCCTAACAGTACCAAAACGCTCTTGATACTTAAAGGCTCTACCACAGAACTGACCAAACTGCTGACTAACATTCCCAGCATCTCCACACTCAGCAGTGAGTACGAAGTGGTCAAGTATGGATCACGCTTCATGCAACTCTCCCACTCACTGCAAACGGTTTCGAGAGCTGGAGCTGGTGATTCTGATGCACACCCGTTGATCATGAATTTTCTTCTACACAGCTCCATTTCAAAAAAGGTATCATTTATACGGCTTTGGACAGTAGCATGAACGTCTTGTCTAACAGTTTGAACCATTTCGTAAACCACTTTTAACGCATAAGCAGTTGTAATCGCGTTCACAGCCACCTGCAAATACGATGATACAACTCGGGGATGATCTTGTTGTTGTGAGAAGGTGTCTCCATCATCATTTCTATTCCATCGTAACCACTGTGGTGTCCCAAGACCGTAGTAATGGTGGTGATGAACGACAACACTGCGATTATCAACTGACGCTGGTGGTGATGTTATCTGCTGCGCCACATCATCGGCATTTTTTGCTTGCTGCGCCACGTGTCTATGTCTAATATCGTGATCTTCTGTATTGAAGTCTTCCTCGACTGTTTCAATCAACGGGTTATCCTGTACTTCTTCAATCTCTGTATCTTCCTGTGTTCGCACACCTGTGTCCTCTAATGGGGCATCTTCCATCGTATAATCATTTGTTGTATCGCATTCACCTTCTATCGTGGCCATCAAAACATCACGATCTTCACCATCATAACTCAATGACAAACGATTCAGAAGTGTTTCTTCTGTGTCAAGAGAGTCTTGCAGCGTTAGGAAGCCAAATTTATCCATTTTTTTTGTCTGTTTAATGTTGGATAACTTGGGACTACACCGGTCTCAGTATCTTCCTATATACCTGATAAAAAAATTATATATATATATTTTTTTTTTGTTATATAAAAAAATTTTTATTCCCCTTTTCCCTCTTTCCTTCTATTCGTTTTCTCCTTGGATAATACATTTAGACTCTCAAAATGGGCTCAAAGAAGAAGAAGGCTGAGAAGAAGAAGGATTTTGTGAAAACCAAGCTCAAAGTGGGAAAAACGCCCCAAAATGCAGCAAATCAAACGAATACTGCTTTCAAAGCCAAATCGATTCATTTGAAACAACAAATAACATCATCACTTACAAATGAACAAGAAATTAGGAAACAATTCGCGCTTTTGAAACATCATTCGTCGTCAGCTCGTCAAGAAGTTGTTCAACATATCACACATGAAGTGGAAAAATTACCGCTTTCGTCCGGATTCCCATATGACGAATTGCTCACAAAGATCAAACCTCTGATTTTGGATCAGTCGAAAGTTGTCCGTGAAGCTACAGTTGATTTACTGAAACTGATTGCCACCAGACAATCTTCACTTCTGTTATTGCATCACAGTTCGCTTGTCCTTTTCATTCTTTCCGCAATGACACATATTGAACAAGGTATAAGAAGAGACAGTGTGAGATTTTTATCGGTTTTGGTGGAGAATTCTTCCATCGAGCTTGGAGATGCTATTGTCCGTTCTCATTGGGCTAAAATTTTACGTAATTTGATGCAACTGCTCAATTGGACGGTCGAAAATGCTAAAAAAGGATCTGCCTCAGTTAGTTTCTCTGTGACAACAAGCAATGCAGCACTTGGATCCACAAAAAGTATCAAAATCCAGAAAGAGAGACGTTTGCAACAGCTTAATTTACTTTGTAAATTCATTCAGTTGGGATGTTTACGTGAAAAGAGAGAGGAGAAGTCAGTTCAAGTTGATACTGCAATTCAAGTTCATTCGTTAACAATGTCATACATGATCTCATCAAAGGCAAATCCATATGCCAATCTCAAGCTTTTCAACTCTCTTGAGCTTCCAAGCAATCAAAATAAAGAAACCACCAGCAAAGATTCGAATCCACTTATCAATGTCGATGGACTTTCTTCAGAGGATATCAACAGTAGACGTGAAATCTTGATTGAAATGTTCTACGCTGGTCTTGTTAAAGGATTGCAAGATCTTCTGAAAGATGAAAATGTGGAAATTAGAAAGCTTTCCCAGACGATTTTGGACGATTTGGAGGAGATTAAGGGGGATCACGAGCATCAAATGACGAATGAATAATGACGAACCAAGAATGACGAGCGAAGCCAGTCATTCAAGTGAGTCGATCGTAAGTGAATGTGTATCGAGCAAAGCAGAATGCCGTTAACTCGTTTCACTTGTCACTTTCCAAGATTAAGTGTATATTAGTATAGAACTATTGCTCTCCATTTGACTGTGTAGAAGTTGTAGGGAGTGCGGGCTCCAGAGGAACTTCCGGTAATGCTGGTTCAGCCTCTGCCGGCTCTTCTTTCTTTGCTGATTCCTCTTCAGGGGGTTCATCATCACTCTCACTTTCGCTTTCACTTTCGCTATCACTATCACTTTCACTATCACTACTGTCACTATCGCTCTCACTATCATTTTCATTCTCCCAATCGACCACCTTCTTCCCTTCGAATTCCTCGTCAATGGAAACGTAAATCGTTGGGAACTCAATAAACAGTCTATTCAACAATGTTTCAGAAAGCTTCTTATCCTTTGGAACTCGAATGAGTTCATTTCTGTTGTTTTCAGATACCAAAAAATAATTGAATTGGGACTTGAGTTGTTCGTTTGATTCTGTTGAATCACTTTCTGGCTGCTCAAGTGCTTTTGAGAACCGTCTGAATGGAACCAGATCAGATAAAATTGAATCTTCAGCATTTTTGAAACTGATATATTTGTTAACAACATCAAACTTAGAATCCACAAGTAGCCATTCTAATGTCCACATAAACGTATTCTTTCTCGTGTCAAACATTGATTTATTTTGATGTTTTCTTGACATTCCATCAGGAACCAACTTTATACGAACTCCACGTTTCACCACCACATTTGATTCGTCATCAAAATTTCGTCTTTTGTTGGCCCCTTCTCCATGAAATGGCCTTTTTCTAGTATTGATTCTATTACTCTTAGCATCTCTTTTTCCAAGTTCGAGTGATCTACCTAATTTTGTGAGTAAGTTATAATCTCTTTGAACATCTGCTGATGAAATCTTATCTCTAACAACATATTTGGTCTTGTTGAGTGATAAATCAGATTTTCCTTCGCAGTTCATCCTCTGTTTATGGCGTTTAAAACAGTCCAATGAACAGGTCTTTCGTTCGCATTGTGGGCAATTGTATTTTGACATATTGATTTTGCATATTGAACATGGTTGCTGATTAATGGGGAGTTTACTTGTATTGGGATCTTCTATAGAGGACTCATTAGATGACATTTTGGAAGAGAATTTGGTACTCGGATCAATGAGGTAGGTGAATGGAGTGGTTTCTAGTGATTTCTTATCAAGAAATTTTTCAATCTGAAAAATATTTTGAGGCAGTGCACGTCGGTCGACTAAGTATACAAGTCGATCCCAAGTGGCCGGGTCGGTTGATAAAGAACGACAGGCCAACGACCAACAAGTAACGGGCAAAACAAGTCAAACAACCTGGAAACGTAAAACGGTCTAATTAAGAGTTCTCTGCTTGATGTCTGTCAGTAATTGGTAGATCAACTGAAAAGTGGTCATCAAATGAGGGAAGGATATAATCAAGCATAGCGGGTGAGATGTCAGAAATCATGAAGCTGAGCAACTAGAATAATTGATCTTGCAATCAAGAAAACTTAAGTGACGATGAGGAGTTTGTCCAGTTCTCTTTGTGGCCAAACTTTCTCTCTTGACATATTACTTATTATCCTTTTTTAAAAGTCGAAACATACATACTATTCTGGAACTATATGGCCTTAAAGAGATGTAGCTAGCCTATCTGTAGTTTATTTGCTGCTGACTAAGACTTTGAGCTACATTCAGACTCATGAGATGTTTGTTCGTCATTAACTTGTCGTTCTGTCGTTGTTCGTCCGTTGCTGTTCGTGTCGCAACATCGATTGTGTCGCAGACAGATTACGTAATCACATCGAATAATTTTTCAAAACGCGTTTAAAAATCATTCCTTGACCTTCCTCACAACCTTCTGCTTCTTCGACAACACTCTAACCAAACATCATGTCGTTATGGGCAGACAAATACAGGCCAAAAGGGCTTGCTGAGCTTGACTATCACCATGATATTTCCGCTAGATTGCGCGCAATGGCGTCTTCGGGAGACTTTCCTCACCTTCTCGTTTATGGACCATCAGGAGCAGGTAAAAAGACGCGTGTTCTTGCAACATTGCGTGAGTTGTATGGATCGAGCGTTGAGAAACTCAAAGTTGACATCAAAGTATTCTCTCTGCCTTCTGGACGGAAACTGGAATTCAATGTTATCTCGTCTCCATACCATTTAGAGATTACTCCTAGTGATATGGGCAATAACGACAGGGTGGTGATTCAAGACCTCTTGAAAGAGACTGCACAAGTGGAAAGCATTGACTTCACGGGGTTGGTGAATGCGGGCGCCGGCGCAGGCGCCGGTTCTGGGGAATCTCAAAAGATTGCTAATAAAAAAAAGTTCAAAGTGGTTGTCATTAATGAGGCTGAACAGCTGAGTAGAGATGCTCAAGCTGCTTTGAGAAGAACAATGGAGAAGTATTCAGCTAACATTCGTCTGGTTCTCATTTGTAACTCGACATCCAACATCATCGATCCGATCAAGTCGAGAACTTTACCCATTCGAGTTGCTGCTCCAAGTGTTGGAGAATGTTCTTTGGTGTTTGATAAGATCTTACAGAAGGAATCACAAGCTCAAAAAGCTTTTCCTGACACTGAGACCGAGAAAAATGCAGTTTACTCACGTATTTGCGAATCAGCAGATAGAAATTTGAGAATGTCAATTATGATGATGGAAGCACTTTACATGAATAATGATACTATCAACTCGTCTACATCAATAATAGTGCCCGACTGGGCAGTGGTGATTAAGACTATGGCCGCTGGAATCGTCAAGGACCGCAGCGTTTCGAAGTTACAGGAACTCCGTTCAGTTTTGTACGAATTGTTAGCTCATTCGATTCCTGCAAAATTAATTTTGAAAAAACTGGTTTTTGAACTGTGGAATTTGAACACAAAAGATGGTGTGAAGATGGACATTACTGCAGCAGCAGCTGTTTTTGATGAAAGACTGTCCTTGGGAAGCAAAGACATCTTTCATTTGGAGGGGTTCATTACGAGGGTGATGGTGATTTTAGAGAGGGAGGCTAGTAAGTAGTGATGTTAACTATGTGCAGGATATAGATGACAGGCAAAAGACAAGCAAACGACAAGCAAATAGCGAGCGAATGACGAGCTAAGCAAGTCGTTTGCCCGTCCTTTGTACGTAGTTTCCCGTCGTTTTGTTCGTAATTTGCTGTAATTTGATTGTGAATTGATCGTTCTTAGCTGAAATGACTCGCTCCGCTCTACATTTCAACTGTGATTCGCTCGTCTTTCTCTTCACTTCTTTCTTCCCGTATAATCAGCATATTCCGGTGTCTTCGACTTTAAGTAATTCATATACTTTTTCGTTGGGTTCTGCTCCAACAGCTCCTTGTAATTTGATGGCTTCTCAACCTCCTTCACCACCTTCAAACCGAGTCTTGGAGCAGTGTCCTTCTTAATGAACTCCCAAACGCCTGGAAGTTTCTCACAAGTTCTTCTGAGAGCATCTTTAGCACTGGCTTCGTGCATTCCATCAACTTCAAAAACAACTTTACCGGTGGCAACTCTAGCAGCCCAATGGTCAAAAGCACCTTTACCCTTACCCATACGGGTAGCGTTACCTTTGATACAAATTGCAATGTTGGTACACAATCTCTTCCAATATTTTCCACTCTCTTTCTTGACTAATCTAACAAGAACCGAATCGGCAGCTTTAAGTTGTGCTGCAGACACCCTGATACCTTCTGTCTTCAAACGCATTCCGTAAGTTCCAAACTTTAACGTCGTACCCTTGTCAGATCCACCTGTTCTAACGGTAACACGTCCTTTTTGCTTCTTTTTTTGTTCTTTATATCTTGGAGCCAACTCGTGACCATATCTTTTCGAAGTGCTGCTTTTCACGCCCGGAACAAACGAAATTGCACCTGGACGGCCAGCGGAGAGAAGTGAGCGGAACATGATGTGGTGGTTCTCAGTCTGACAAGGTAGTCTAGAGGTTCAATCAGTATGCTCAATGATATTTTTCTTCATCGAAATCGACAAATTTTAAGAGAAAAAAGTCTCGGCCGGGTAACGGATATTTTCATTATTTTTCAGTATCGAATTTGAAAAATATGGAGTTGATTCACCAATACTTCTATCACCATCTAGTCAATCCACAATGATAGTGCCCAGACTTGCGATACCTGTACTTAGACGGAGTGCCATTGGCCATTCCCTCCGTACGGTCTCAACAAAAACGGATCAAATTGTCATAACCGATAAAACATACAAAACCGACGAATGGACTAATGCTACACCGCGCATCCTAGAATTAGTTGGTCGCAACTTGCACCAAGACGTCAACCATCCGATCGGAATCCTTCGTGAACTCATTGAAAATAGATTTAAAGACATGGGTTACACTTTCTATAACAATTTCCGTCCAGACGTTTCCGTTTATGAGAACTTTGATGTGCTAGGATTCCCAAAAGACCATCCAGGACGTTCGAAATCAGACACATACTACCTTAACAAAGATTGGTTGCTGAGAACACATACCTCTGCACACGAGCACGAGTGTTTCACCAATTGCAAGACTCCCGGATACTTTATTTCTGGTGATGTTTACCGTAGAGATGAGATCGACAGAACTCATTACCCGGTCTTCCACCAGTTGGAAGGTGCAAGGGTGTGGTCAAGGGAGCAATATGGTGATCAATTACTTAACAAAATCCAAGAGGATATCGATGCTCTTCCAAAGGTTGACATCATTGTTGAAGATACTGTTCCACAGTATGATCCGGCTACCAACCCAAAACAAGATTATATGACCGATGCTGAAACCGAACTTGTGGCGCAGCACCTCAAGCGCACTATCGAGATTTTGGTGGATCAAGTTTTCAATGAGGCCAAAATTGCTGCCAAACTTGCAGGATCAGATGAACCTTACCTGAATGAGCCTTTGCGTGTTCGTTGGGTTGAAGCATACTTTCCTTGGACTGCTCCATCGTGGGAAATTGAAGTTTGGTGGAAAGACGAGTGGCTGGAGTGCTGCGGATGTGGCGTAGTTCGCGAACAGGTTCTTACAAATTCAGGTATTCAAGACACTATCGGATGGGCTTGTGGCCTTGGTCTTGACCGTATAGCTATGCTTTTGTTTGGTATCCCAGATATTCGGTTATTCTGGACTTTTGATGAAAGGTTCAGGAGTCAATTTTCTCGCAACAAGATCTCGATATTCAAGCCTTACTCAAAATACCCAGGCACTACCAGAGATATCTCTTTCTGGCTTCCAAAGGAAGATAGCCATACTATTCGTTTGCATGAGAACGATTTGATGGAGATTGTTCGTGACACTGCTGGTGATCTGGCTGAGAGCGTCAAGCTGATCGACCAGTTTGTTCATCCAAAGACTGGCCGTGAGAGTCAATGCTACCGTGTGAATTATCAATCTATGGATAGAAATCTCACTAATGATGAGGTGAATGTTTTGCATGAAAAGAGTCGTGATATGTTGGCCGAAAGGTACGGCGTGGAGCTGAGATAATGATGAGCAACGGTCTTCAACTAGATAAAGGTGTGTATAGCTTGTAAATAAAACACCCTTGCACCTGGGAAGTCTTCCAAAAAAAAAGTAACCTCGACCGATTCCGATTTTTCTTTATCTTTTCAATCAAATCTCTTAGTAATCACAGTTATTTCCCTCGTAATTTCCATCAAACCAGCACAACATGCCATCCAAACGGAAGCTTGTGATTCTTTACGGATCAGAGACTGGAAATGCGCAAGATTTGGCATACATAGCTGCTAGGAAATGCCAATATTTGCGTTTCGAGACTCAAGTGTCTGCATTGGACGATTTTGATCTTAAGAAGTTATTGGATGTTAAAGCTTTAATAGTGATTTGTTCAACAACAGGACAAGGTGAAATTCCTCGAAATGGACGGAAATTTTGGAAGTTCATGTTAAAGAAAAGACTTCCTGGAGATCTACTGAATCATCTCAGGTTTTCAACATTTGGACTTGGAGACTCATCTTATCCGAAATACAACTATGCGATCAAGAAAATTCATGCCAGATTACTACAATTGGGTGCTAGTGAGTTGAGTCCACGTGGTGAAGGCGATGAGCAATCACCTGAAGGTTCTGAGGCATTTTACGCAGCTTGGGAATCTCTTTTGTTGGATAATTTAAGGAAATGGTTACCAATTCCATCTCCATTCAGTGAGATTCCGTCAGATGAGATTTTGAAACCGTCAAATCCTGTTGTTATTGAGAAAAACAAATTCAAAGTGAACACTGAGTTAGAAATTAAAAAAATTGCTCTCAATAGAGAATCAAAAACTAAGCTGCAAACAGTCAAAATTGAACAAAATAAACGGATAACTGCATCTGATCACTTTCAGGATGTTAGAAATGTTGTTTTGGTGGATGAATCGGGTTCTTTGAGTTACAATCCAGGCGATACAGTCTCATTGTATGCTTCGAACGACGCCAAGGACGTGAATGCATTGATTGAAATCCAAAAATGGGGTGATATTGCAGATTACCCAATCAAAATATTAGGTGAGTTACCATCCATTGAAGGTGGATTGGTCAAAAAATTGACACTGAGGTCTCTTTTAACTCATCATCTAGATATTATGTCTATCCCTAGACGGTCATTTTTCATGTTAGCATGGCATTTTGCTTCTGACGATTTGGAGAAAGAGAAACTGAGAGAGTTTTCTTTGATCGAGGAAACTGAACAATTGTATGACTATGCAAATCGTCCAAGAAGATCAATTCTAGAAGTTTTACAAGAGTTCTTTTCGTTAAAAATACCTATCGAGTACATTTTTGATATCTTCCCAATAATGAAACCGAGACTTTTCTCTATCTCATCACCTCCAAACTCGAATGTTGTTGAGCTCACAGTGGCTATTGTTGAATATAAGACTATCATTCGACGGATCAGACGTGGAGTTTGTACGCGTTGGTTGAAAAGTTTAGAAGATGGCGATGAAATCGTGATCTCAATCAATAAGAACCATATGGGATTAGGTGAACCACAATCACCTATTATCATGGTGGCTCCTGGAACTGGTGTTGCTCCTATGAGATCACTCATACGCTCGACTATTGAAAACAATATCGATAGGGAAATGTATCTTTTTGTTGGTAACAGGTTTTCCAAAAAAGATTTTTTGTATGGTGAGACTTGGGAGCAACTTGAAACTGCTGGCAAACTGAAACTTTTCACAAGTTTCTCAAGAGAAAATGGTGGGTACGTTCAAGACAAGCTTTATAGTGAAAAACAACTCGTTAATGAGTTGATTGTGAAGAAGAATGCTTTCTTCTATTTGTGTGGTTCTTCTGGTAAGATGCCGATTCAAGTTCGGATTACTATTGAGGCTATTTTGAGTGAAGTAAATGGTTGGGAGGAGAGTGAAGCAAAGAGGTTTTTGATAGATTTAGAAAATGCGGGGAGGTATGTTCAGGAGACATGGTAAGCGACGAGGACCTATTCATGAGCGAAGCAGATTGTTTGGTCGTCGTTGGCGTAACACTGCGGTCATATAATATTAATTACTCAGTCATAAGTGAGACATTGAAGCTTAGAGATCAATGAAATGAAAATCATAGTATACCATATCATTGTAAATGTCGAGCGGTAGGACAACTTGAAAAAGCTCAATCTGCCATTTTGGCAGATTTTCTGTGTGACAAAGCTGTATGCACAGAAAGTTTATTAAACGTTACAGCGAGGAAGTTGGTTATAATCTAGCGGTCATTCGCTTCACTCCTTGTTTAAAACATACCAATCAGTGGAATGGACACCACAGAGCTAGCTATTCAATTGCTCGTGAGTTGTTTGCAAATTAAAAGCGTACTATATTAAATTATATGGATAAGGTTGAAATTTTTGGTAGTTGAGTCTCGTGAGTGTCGTGTTCAATCTCTTCGTTCTCCTCCTCCTCTTCTTCCTCTTCTTCTTCCTCCTCTTCGTTCTCCTCCCCCTCTTCGTTCTCCTCCCCCTCTTCGTTCTCCTCCCCCTCTTCGTTCTCCTCCTCTTCGTCGTCGTCCTCTTCTTCGCTCTCCTCACTCTCGCTATCGTCCACTCTGTTTGGATTACCCATTTCCCAAATATCAATGTTTCCCCTATTGTTTCTACGTTCTTCCTTTTCTCTTTCCACCATTTCCAAATACTCTTTCTCTGCTTCTAAAACAGAAGCTGAGTCCGTGCAACTCTGATACAAGTCGAAAAGCTCTCTGTTGATTGACATGAACGCCGGACCGTACGAAAAGTGCTTCATGAGCTCTTCTGCCCAGTCTTCCCGTCCAACAATGGCGAAACACGCAGCTAAAGCCTCTACACAGTTCAACCTCATCGGCCGTCCGTAATTCACCGGATTCGCAGCCACTAAGTAGGGCAGAAGACGTTCGTGTTTTCCCCCAATTTTGTTAAACGGAATCTCCTCCAATCTTGCCCATGAACATTCAACGACTGCCGCTCCTTGTTGCTCGACTATTTCTCTGTCCAGAGGACAGACCACAGATTTTCCATTAGGTGAGACAACAACTCCTTGGAATTTTTGTCCAATACGCAGGCTTTTGATAAGTCCGAGACGTTCCAATTTCTTTCCAGAGCATCTCTTGGGATCACAGTGGTCAAAATCCCACATACCAAGTTTAGTTGGGAAGTTTCCAGTTCTTGCTATTGATGAATATTTCACCTCTTGATGGCCTTTTTTGTGAGAAACCTTGGAATGATGTCCATTCGAACCGCGGTTCGATGGCTTCCGTCTGTCATCTCTTTCCTTGTTCTTTCCTTTTCCCATGGTGAGGCTCGTTGTGCACGGCTAACAGGCAACTTGAAGTTGAAGCTGAAGTAAGGTTGGTTTAGATGATTTATGAAAATTTGTTTTGCACAGCCAGTTTGCACAATATGTGGCGGTGCAGAAGACGAGGCGAAGCACGAGCAAAATTGACAAGCCCATGAAGAGTAAAGCAACGTTAACGACTTCCTTCCTTGTCTGGGGCCGACCAAAATCAGTGACACCGTTTCAAAACAAGGTTGGATTATTCGTTGCTCCTCCATTTTACTTCCCCCGACTGACGACCCGCAAGACGTCTCGACTCGTTTGTCTTTGTCGTTCGCTGCGCCACTCACAATATATTTTTCCCTCACAATCTTGTCCCTTAAACAAACTACCTTTCCTCTTGCCCTCCAATGACATGGCACGAGATAGCCCCAAACAAGCCCAAAAACTCCAGCATCCATTGCACCTTGCACACCTCCCTCATTACCACCAACATCTCAACCCATTCCTATCAACTCTCTTCAACAATCCCGCTGTAAATGACAACCCCTACATCAAAGCCATACTAAAGAGAATTTCAAACTCACCTCAGGACTATCTACTTCTCGTCCCAGAGACAGCATTTCTTCTTCTTCATATCGACTATGACTCCGGAGCTCCGTATACCGAACTATGTCGAAACTCAGACTTCCTGCAGTCACATATAGTCAATATTAACGCCACTAATACCAGATCTAGAACTTTTATAACCCTCAACAACAAAGAAGTTGCTTTCAAAAACGATTACGTGGTCTCTGCTAACGGTTTCAAACACGGTTTTAGAGTCAGAATCACAGATCAATGTCTTTACAGAACATCGTCATCCTATTTACCATTCGGATCAGCGTTCCACGTTGCTTTCGTAGATGAATCACTTGTCGGAATACCGCAGGAAAAAGGGTTACACAGGTTGAAACTTGACGAGCCGTCGACCATTGCACCAGTCACTGTCATGAATACAGCTCCTCAACAAGATGAATTAACATTCACATTCGCACAATTATCAAGAGAGTTTCCTCTAATCGCAATCCATTTAGGTGATAAGTTTAAGACACTTTTCCAATCATTTGACATTAAGTCAGCAACTACGAACACTCAAATCGAAAAAGCCTTTGCCAATGTCATGGCAGATGCTAGTCATATATTCAATAGTCTTCCGGACCATGTCTATGCAGCCTTAGTCAAGCAGTATCCAGATATAGATCTTCACAGACTAATCTACTTTTATGTTGAAATGAACATCTATGACCGTTTCTGGGCACATTTCGTTCCGCTTACAGCATCTCCTCTTGATTCTCTTCTCAACGACAGTTACGAACATTTATCTTCTCTTAGCATGACTCAGGTGGTACAATATCAATCAGGGAACCCCAATCTGTTGATGGAACTAGAAAATAGAGTCCGTAAAGCAGTTCCTGAGTTCCAAAAACTAGAATTCTCTAACTCAGCAGCAAATAAGTGTGATATTCTCATAAAAACATTTCAAATCCTCTCGGAATCTACAAAAGTACTCGTGGACGCTGACACTTTGATGTCAATGCTTGTGATGGTCATTGCTTTGGCTAAAGTGAGAAACATTGGCTCTCATCTGCTTTATATCAAACAGTTTTGTTTCTCATCAGCAGTACTAGAGGAAGGGTATCTTGGTTACGTTTTATCGACTTTTGAGGCTATAGTCAACTTTTTCAGATCAAACATCAACATTGACCAACTTGTGGCTTACTCAAAAGAGAATGAGCAACTTTGGTCTCTGATTTCTTCCGTTTCATCTGACTTTAACGAAAATAACGATCTTAACGACTCCAGCTGTGATGACTCTTCTATTAAGCAGATCACGAACATTTTGAGTGATCATCAAGACGGTACTTCCATACTTCCCACCAGTTCTATTAGGAGTCGCAACATACAGGGTGAATCATGTATCATGTTGGCAATCTTACAAAATAATACGCGACTTTTCAACGCCATATTAGCCTTTGATCGCATCTTCACGCTCGATGATGTCTTGGAAGACCGAAGTGCCAATGGTTCTAACTTGCTGATGGTGGCATTGCAACAGAAGAACGCACCCATTATTGATGCTATTGCAGACATTATCTTACAGGCCGAGCCCTTCGAAATTGAGCAGTATTGCACTGAAACTGACCTTCATGGCCGTACAGTGGGCCATTTTCTTATGCATCGGTACGAATACATTCCTGTCTTTGGTCCTTATATCAACTGGAAACATGCAGATAAGACTTCACAGACTCCTTTATTCTCTATAGTGAGATGTTATGATCATACTGACTATCAAAATCTCATTAAATGCACTCTGGAAACCGTTGCAAAGTGGTACGAAGTTAAAGGTGGAGCGTTCGATTACAGAGATCATGTCGATTCCAAAGGGAACACGTTGATTCATTCTATTAGAGATGGGGAGAGTCTTTCACTGTTTTTGTCAATTTTCAGTGACGTCAACATCAACCAATTGAATTTGCCGAATCTCACACCACTTATGCAATTCATCAAATACAGTAGGGTTTCGAACATCAACGAGATCATCAAACATCCAAGATTAGATCTTCTCAAATTTGACGAAAGGTATTTCCTAACGGCAATGGATTATGTCAAAGTTGATAGAATGAAACTCACTCCCGTCGACTTGGAATCTAGCATGGATGTTCCGGACCGGACTGTTGACATAGAAAACCAAAAGATCAACGTTGAGATCATGGAAATTGTTGATTCGACGTTTCTTTCTCAAAATTTTCCCATTGTGGAAGGCAGAAGAACAGGAATAGTCCGAGCCAAGTATGACGCCAAAGGTGAGCTTTGTTTGTATTTCAACACTTTGGATAATGGAGAGACAAAGACTGTTATTCACTCTTTTCCTGACTTTGTGAAACTTATTAAGTTACTCAAACTTGAAAACGATTACATTTTTTTCAACTTCAACGACACATGGTTTACGAAGTGTTGTGAGGTGACGAATAAGAGTAATGTCAGTCACTCCAACAAGTTGAGAATCAATGGTTTACTCACGAGCTTAAACGTTCTGATTACTTGTTTAATGTTTAATGGGAACGTATTGAAGAATCCCATATTCTGGGACTTTGTTTCCTTACAGACTCCACTCAATGAGATGAAGTATCTGAGAAAAGAAAGCAGTAATCCCATGACACAACTGGTCCCTTTAATCGAGTTGAAGGTAGAAGAAGTGGGTAACTACAAGACGTTTTTGAAGTATTCCAATAATGAACTTCTCAATTTGAAGACAGCTTTAGACAAGTTTTACAAAATTCTAGTGTTTTCGCAACAAAAATACGAGGATTTGAGGTATCTCCAGAGCAGTGTACCATTTTTTTCTGCAGGGTCCACTACTGCGACATCTGTAGACGAAAATCTTGATTGCATTGCTGTTAATTGTTTGAATTGTCTTTCTGAAACGTTTGAAGAGCTTGCTGCTTTGGACAGGAAACCAGCGAATGACAGATTTTTGGAATCTATGAGACTATTACGCGTCTCTGTGTTTGAACTTTCAGCAAACATAGAAAAGTTCATTGTGCTGAAAATTGCCAAGTGGTGGAAACTTTATGGCGAATTGCGCAATATAAACAGTGAGCTACAGAAAATCGTCAAGATAGATAAACAAAATTCTGCCAGTCAGTCGGTTTTAGGTAAAGTTGACGATGTGTTGAATCGAATAGAAAATCTGTTGGGTCCCATTGATGCCGGTGTTGTTAATGAGCTTTCTAGCACCAATTCTATCTCGCAAGTGAATGCTAACGATTTGATATCGTCTAATGATCCCGGACTCTCAACTGATACTTCCTCTTTTTTCGTGGGTTTGCTCGAAAAAAGAAGACGTAATTATTGCAACAAGTTGATTTCGAACTTCCAAGATCTCGAAAAGGAGTTTTTAATGCTGAAAACGACAATTAAAAGTGATTACGAAAAACTCTGTGTTCAACTGAGTAACTTTTATGCGTTCAAGAAAGATCTCATCAAGTTTCAATTCAAGTTATTGGCTCGTGAGAGGCTCAGCAGTTTACATGAAGAGAGATATGTTCTGGAAAAAGGACTACAAGACTTCAAAAACTCAATCAACTTCGACTCTAGACAAAAATAGTGTTTTATATTAATGAAAAACTATGATCTTCCGCCTGAACCACCCATGAATTGGTTAGCGAGGTTTTGCAACATTGGATTGTTCATCAGATCTTCCATGTTGGCACCACCTTCACCCCCAAGACCCATGTTTTGAGCCATTTGTCTCAATTGAGGGTTGTTGAGCAATCCGTTCATGGCTTCTGGGTTTTGCATCATTCTTTGTGCTGCTTGCATCACTTGTGGGTTGTTCATAAGACCAGCTAAACCACCCAGTCCTCCAGCACCTCCGGCACCTCCGGCACCTCCGAGCATGCTTGCAAGACTAGACAAATCTGGAAGTCCACCAGCACCAGCACCGGCACCAGTAGAACTTTCAGAAGCTGCGTCTCTCTCAGAAGTGGCAGTCTCAGTGTTGGTAGAACCCAAAGAGCTTGCCAACTGGTCGGTGTACTTCTTCTTTGCAGTTTCGTAACCCTTCTTCATGAGGTCACTTGGCTTGTCACCTTCAACATTAAGACCTTGTTCGTAAGCTTTCATTGCACCTTCAACATCACCCAAAGCATACTTGGCCAAACCCATTCTTGACCATCCCTTGGCATAGGTTGGCTCTGATTCAGTCGCTTTCTCGGCATCCTTCAACGCCAAATCGTGTTTGCCGCAAGATGAGTATGCAGCGGCACGATTAGAGAGGTAAACAGCGTTGGTTGGAATTAGCTCCAAAGCAGCAGTGTACTTAGAAATAGCCTCCGCAAAGTCCTTCTTTGCCATTGCACGGTTACCTTCTAATTTCAGGGCCTCAGCCTTCTCCTTTGTAGCCTCTTCAGCGGCATCGATGTGCACAGGAACGCTTTCTTGGTTGACGATTGGCTCTGGAGTGTTCTTCTCGGAATCAAGAGCATTATTTATCAAATCTGCCAATTTAAGTCCTTTGAATTTGTCTTTGACCACTTCTTCAACCGATTCTGATTCAACACCAAAGGCATCGCTGATACTATCAACAGCGAACTCAATAGACTCTTGATTATCTTCTGGAATCACGTGGCTATTGAGTGAATCTTTCAAAAACTTTATGATCAATGCGGAGATTTCCTTGTTAGAGACAGTCATTTTGATGTTTGTTGCAGGATTAAGCCGGTTTCTGCTAGTTAAAGTCGATATAAACAGGGATAATTCGTCTTCTTCAAACACTCATAAAACCTACACTGTTCTTTATCTTCGAAGGCGCTCTTGAGTTTGCACGTTGATTATTGTTCTTCTAGAAAAAAAAATTAATTCGCGTCCAAAGGCGAGCCAAAAATAAAAAAATAAAATAAAATGGTTCCTAGCAGGATCGAACTGCTGATCCCCGCGTTATTAGCACGATGCCTTAACCAACTGGGCCAAGGAACCACTTGTTGAATAACATTATAGTTCAACAAATATCAACCAGTCATTCGTGTATGAAATAGCTCGATAGATCACTCGTTTAGCCTATGCTTAACAACCTAACGCAAGCCAAGGTAAATAAGTGTTACATCAACTACCCTCAGAGTTGACTTACAAAGGTTCTTACTCATGTCATGACTATTTTTAAAACATTGAGTTCTTAATATCACGTTTGTCACGCTTTTAAAGTCATAATACTAAACTTTATAGTTTGAATTAGAAAGAAAACAGAAATAGAGGTTAAATTTGAGTGCAAAGTTTTCTCCGTTGCAAAAAATAGTCAGTATGTTGTTGGACAAGTCCAAGTTTACTGAACCAGGTTTTTCATATAGATAAAAAGGTATGGATCTTCCGGTGGGCTTATTATGCTTCAATTTCATCAGTACAACCTCAAAATTAACTCATAGTACAAGATTTTGGAGAGAAAAGTGTGGTTTAAGTTTTTTCCTATTGAAAAGTGTCCAATAAACTCATTCATTTTGTCAGTTCAGAGACTACCTTAACTAGAAAAAGCGAAATATGGCTATACAACGCTTTCACTAAGCGTTGAGGAGCCCGTGTAGCGTAATGGTTAACGCGTTTGACTTCTAATCAAAAGATTCTGGGTTCGACTCCCAGCATGGGTGGCTTTACTTTTTTTTTTTTTTTTTTTCCAAATCTCAACATTATCAACATAACCTCGCAGTTCAATTTTTTTTTTTCCAAAAAAAGGGACTTGGTTGATACGCAATTTCGTACCATAGTCCAGTAAAGTTTCCCAGGTCATCCACGAGTTTCTAAAAGCCATTATGTAGTAGATTCTTAGAATTGTTCGACCTGGCTGGCCTCGGAAGCCTTTTCAAAGGTAACGGACTTCCGTAAAAATTTCGTGCGGGATTGGCAATTAACACTTACACTACACAGATTCAATAAAAATCTGACTTTTTGCCCTTACAAAGGTCAGGAAACTCAACTAATCGTAGAGATCCAAAACTCTATAAGTTCTATGAAATATAGTTTTTCAAAAATACCGTCAATTATCTCATGTTTAGCAAAACAAGAAAACACAATCAATTGTATACCCACAGAATCTCATTTTTATAGTTGAACATACGATCCTGAAGATAACATATCTTGAATGATCAAAGAAAATCTCCAAACACACGTTTTAAACTTTGAAGACCTGGTTACTATCTAGCCTTCAGAGTCCTTTGAATAGTTATAAAGAATTAAATCTTCGTTTCCTAGCTCCAAGATCAATTTTAAGATCATACTATTTTTTTTCAGATTGAAGAAAAAAAAGTATTGTGTCCTATGAATACAAGGTTGAGCTGAAATCACTCTCGACACATAATGTGAAAAGTTTTCAGATGATTGTCAACGGATCTAACTTCAGGGATCGATCGCTTATGCCAAGAACATTGATAGGTAAAAACCTGAAGATAAGTCCCAAAGGGCTGCTAGCTGTTGAAGCTGGGAATGTCTTGTTTGAATGAATATCCATGATAACTTATGGTATAATAAAATAATAAAAACTTTCTTCACTAAATAGAAATCTATTTAGTCGACTTATCCCAAGAAGTTTTGGGAAGTAAGGCCTTCCTATATATAGTGTTAATCTGATCAGTCATACTCTTTTAATATGTCTGATCATTATTAAATGTAATTCAACATTGTGGAAGTAATATCCTCAACACTAGCTACCACTCATGGAAAACGACTATGGACGTTCATCTTTTAGTGTACGGTTTTGGCCTGAATCGCTATTTCGACATAGGAGTGTTTATATTCAAAACGTTGCGGGTTTGATTGAGGCTGAATTTGAAATGTTGAGACACCAATTTGAGTCTGCGATGACCTCCGTGACTTACGCTACTGTCGATCTCTGTGTCAACAGTGATGGTCGTGGCTACCAACCGGAAACTTTCAAAATCACTTGCTGGATTTTCAAGAAGGCTGGATATAACGCAAATGTTTTGCTCTGAGAAACCAGAGACTGAGAATATTCACTCTATACCTAAAAACGCCAATATCTGCAATGTAATGACTATTGCAGATCATAACATATGATAAAATATGAGTGCTGTGATCATGGACCAAATTGAGTCTAAGCAGGATAAAAGACAACAATTGGCTTGATACAAACGCCAGTTTCCTTGTGGGTTTCGGTCGATGTGATGTTTCATGTTATGGCTTCATATACCACTTCAAGGCATATATATGCGTTAGTACCAATTACTTCTAAGGTAAGGTGACTTTGTCAATATTCGTACAAAATGA
Source organism: Ogataea neopini (assembly GCA_030578575.1). Classification (NCBI taxonomy): domain Eukaryota; kingdom Fungi; phylum Ascomycota; class Pichiomycetes; order Pichiales; family Pichiaceae; genus Ogataea; species Ogataea neopini. The sequence goes on from JAJMSO010000001.1 coordinate 1,622,951, forward strand.
TCTGACAGTAGATTTCCCATTTTTGTCGATGAACAACTGACCCAGAGGCTAAGAAACATACTCCAGGTGCTCCGTCTACTACTGAAACAAAATATGTAGCTCTGGTTAGTACCACACAAGAGATGAGGTTCAAGTGGTTTCTGGGAGTAATAGGAGTTCCAGTTGATGAAGCTCGTTTGAACGTATTAGTTGGTTCAATTTTGTGTTTATACGACACAATCTAAGATTGGGTTGTGCGAGTCTTGCTGTTTTTAATCGCTGTATTCGAAATATTCTATAAAGACAAAGGGTGAGAATATAGCGTTTACCCTGTTCTCCAAATCTATTTTCACGTTCTATTGTTAAAAAAATTACTGTTTATCTTGCATTAGTTTATAATGAGTATTCAAAAAAAGGTTATTGAACTTTAGAAGTATAGGGAAAAATGAATATATTGAGACGTTATTTAAGCCCACGGGGGCGAACTTATAGAAGTTAACGTTACTAACTCAATACTGCAAACGACAAATAATTTGTAAGTTGATATAATAATAAATTTATACATCCAAATAATTTAATATTTATAGATACTGAATTTAGTAAAATAAATATTTTTATAAATATTTATTATTATATTATGAGTGGTGCTCACTAATCATCAACTTGTGGTTTCAAATGTCAAAGTTCAAAAGCCAACTTTTCTTATCTATTAAATAGAACCTTTTGTATAGATTTTAAACATAAGACACCAAGTAACTTGTAGCATATAAGCTTCTTTTCGAATATAACAATGTCACGTTCAAACGAAAAGTTTTTTTGGATGACTGTTGGTCGACTTGCTTAAAATAAGGTTTGAGATCCAAATATATTATAAGTATTCCTGTACTTGCGCTGATGAAAGGGTAGCACAGAACAAAAAAAATTTTCACGGTGAGCCCCTTGAATGTTAACCTAAAAAAGTACTTGTGGTATCGTTTTGTCTGATCTGATTGCTTTCCAACTAGTAAAGTTTCTTCTGCTAACCATGTCGTAAATTTTTTTAAGGAAAATCTAACAGTTGCATAGTATCCTATATTGTGCTTGGTAAATTATCATGATTAAAAATTTGGCACTTCAAGAGCTGTTTGAACTTGTAACGGTAGTTTAATTTAAGAGAGGTTCAAAAAAATCGCGATCATTGTTTGGGTCAATCACTCCCTCTTCTGATAACCGGTTGTTCAGATTCTACATTTCCATTTAAAACTATAACCATCTCGTAATCATCTCAAAAGTTAGTAAATGTAACAAAACATTTGTTTCTTCAATCATTTGACTTCTTAACGAGCAGTAACACAAACACCAAACTCGATAATATCCTCAGTTAGTCAGAGTATAAGAGCTCAATTTTCTCACAAACCAAACTTTTTCTCATAGAATAGGGCCTAAGAAATTGAAATCCATCTAAAAGATCCCAATAGCTTAACAGTATGTTTCAATATATTTCCTCCGTTCTAGAAGTACCTTGAGAATAATATTGGAGCAAAAGCTAAATGGTTTTTTTTCTACCCTCTATATTATTTGAAACCCAAAGGGTATCAATCCCGGGAAGTGTGTTAATGAATAAGATACTCAAGATACTTATTAAATCAAAATGAATTATAACGAAGTTATAATATCAATTCAACAAAGTGAGACTGATAGCTCATGTCAACAACTGACTGAGTCAACTGCGCTTGATCAATTGCTACAAGGGACCAAACCATTGAGAGATACAGCCTCACAGTGTATAAATACTCAATTCTTAAATAGTGCATTGGCTGATTTGAAGATTTAGACTGCTTTTCCCGTCCATAAAACAAAATGAGCACAACTTTCAACTAGTCCTTCCACTTTTTTTTTCCACACTGTCAATCTTTCATTATCTTGCCGCAAGAGCGAAAGACCTTTTTTTCACAATACACATTGAAGAGAGAGCAAAATTCAGACGAACTCATAAAATGTACATCAAGAGCGGTGGAGCAGTGATAATCTGCCTATAAGTATTTTGAAGACAATGTTAGTTGTTTACCATCTACTGGTAACTATACACTATCAACGCCTGTCAAACTCTTATGGACGTGAAAAAGGTAGAAAAATATGTCTGATTATTGGAGAGATAGAAAGCAATGCTGGAACCTTACCACATTTTACTGAATCATGAAACATCAGGCCCTTTGATGATCTGCCATGAAAACCCACGATTCTGGGTTTCCTTTGACAAGCTCAACAGGCAAATTTGACTGAGGCGCAACGGCCCTTTGTGTTTTTAAAAACAAGTAGTACTAGACAGTTTTCGCTAAAGCATTGAAGGATTTTTTTATTGAAACTGCTGACAAACATTGTGAGTTTCGTACTGTGGCACCGAGTACTGCACAACATTACATGGGGTTTCAAGTCACATACTTTAGAGTGGTTCTGGTCACATTAAAGGAGCTCAGAATAATCTGGATTGTGCACTCATCGACCTCTAACAACAAATACAATCCAAATGCAATCCAGCTCAGTTGCGGAAACAACGTAAGTTCGACAAAAGCTATGGAATTTTAGATGGATCAGTTTCACAAACAGCAAGTTTGGATGTTTCGGCACTTTTAAATTTGTATTTTTCAGACAATTAGCTGGTGAATGCGGGAGTACTTGCTACTCACAACCTGTTAGAATTATGTAGTGCTATTAAAATATTATAATACATGTATAAAAAATACTGATAATACATATATAAAAAATTCTAAGATATCATGTAACTTTTTTGAGCTGTATGAGACTTTCATCAACTAGCGAATTATGCGGAAAAGGTAATATCTTTTCTCTCGAAATCATATTGTCAACTTCTTTCGTTTCATATGTCACTTGTTGACTTTATTTGTCAAATTTATTTGATTGCACCACTTATGCCCCGACATATAATGAAGTATATAATGCAATAGAAACCTAGGATTTGGGGAACAAAAAGCAAACTAAAGCTGCCAACGGTGAGGACAACATCATGTGTAATTTAAAAGTGAATTTTCGACGAGGAATGACTTTTGAGCGAAAAAGAGGATTACTTCCAAAATATTAATCGTAAAAACTTGGAAAGTAACAAAAGAATTAGTATTAGGATTATTTGGCACTATATATTGACAATGAAGAGTTGTTTTTTTTGAAAGCGCAAACAACTGGAACATATTTTTTTTTGTGCTGACTAGCTTCTTTTTTCTTAGTTCTCCAAAATTAGCTCTAGCTCTGAGGCCTACGTAAAAGGTGAAGAATTATTAATTATTTTGTACTATTCTACCAAATGCGTCCAGAAAAGAATCGTTGAACTTCACGCGTAAAAAGCCTGCACCAGCAACTTCTGCTACTACATCACAGTCAGTAATTACTGGTGTTATTGTTACTACTAATTAATATACCTAATAGTTAAATAATTTGTATATCAAATACTAATTATTCTACTATTTAATTATTCAGATTTTTATCAATTATACAATTATACAATATATTTAATACAGTAATATATTAAATTTTCTTTATAACCAACTATTAGATATGTGAATATAGTAGTTTATGGGTCAAATCTAACTTCAGTAGGATCAAATAAGTTTACAGTATAGTATCTTATACGTTTGATTTACCTCCTATTGTACGATGGGAATAGTGAAAATAAATAATATAAACACTTTACATGGGATACTGACTATGTGCAGGTGATATCGTGAAAATGAATGTTGTTGACGTGGTTAGTAACCTAATCATGTAAAGATGCGACAATGGAAGAACATGACCATGATGGTGATGAAAGCGTATAGAGAGACGTATTGAGCAAGTTGAACAAAGGGGGAAACGTTCAAGTGCGGGAGAAGTATTAAGCTGAAGTCGAACCCAAGCCCTTGTTTAGTAACATCTGTTGGTTCAAAATAAATTATTTAAGCAAAAGCGCTTTTCTCGATGATCTATCAAAGCATCTCACATTTCTCCAGTTATGAGAAGTTCATGAAGCCATGCCTTGAATTCTGGACTTGGACGAAATCTAAAACACTCTTTTGTGTTAATCCTCTTCTCTGGTCTACCTACTCAGTGAGCTCAAAAAGGTTTTCTCAAAAACACTCAAATATTCGTGAGTACCCAGCTCTGCCTCAACATAAATAACTTCACGGGGAATGATATTTTCACAGTAAAATTAGGATTGAACGAACCACTCAACGGAAATTTTATTTGCCAGAGTGTCTATCTTCCAGCTAATGCAAGTTTAGCATTACTAAACCCATATATTACAGAACTTGGGGCTAAGAAAACTAACACAAACGAAAGAAATAACTGCAGAGGGACAATTGAGCTAATAGTTCTTACCGTCAACAACCGTAAATAGATGGAATGGATGAGAATGTTATAAAGGTTTATGGGCATGAGATTCATATGCATAAAAGCATCACAAATAAGCAAAAGGTTTTTTTTGATCATGCTGGTAGACATTCTTAGAGCCTTTATTTGATTTCTTTATGATTCTTATAAGCATACTGGTCGCTTTATAGTACCTGGCATTCCTCAAGCTCATTCTTATAGTAAATTTTGATACAAATTTGTGGACAAGAGCCAGACCCTTAATATTGTTGTTTGTGGAACTACTCTATAATACATCAGGAAAACGTCAACGATTCAAAACAGCCTAAGCCTTTTAAATTGCACTTGAAGGTGTGACATATTTAACTGGACACCAATATGTATTAGCAAGTGCTGTTTTGGGAAACAAAGAAACAACGTACTTTGAGCTAAAATAAAAGATAAATTATAGCGTTAACCATATGTTCAGTATCACCTGAAGTAAACTTTTGTTTTCTATTCCTTTCAAAACATTCAGTGAACTGGGTGGGTTTCAACAACCAAAAGATCCTCCTGTATGCAGGTACAGTGTCAATCGATATGATTCTTTCTGGCTTTGAGCGATCACCGACAGTTCACAGTTTTCATGAAGCCTAAAGTGAGCTCTTTTCGAATCATGTGCAAATATTTTTGACGGTTGCACGTACAGTTTGTTGAAGTTCGTTTATTCTTAGTTGGACATCCATTATAGATAAAATAATAAGTGTTTTCTTCAACTAAATAGAAATCTATATAGTCGACTTATCCCAAGAAGTTTTGGAATAAGGCCTTTCTTATATATTGTGATAATAATGATCAGTCAGATTAAAAGACTGACTGATCATTATTTACGTGTTATTATTTTACTTAATTAAAGCAAAGGTAAATCAACATTGTGGAAGTAAGATTCTCAACACAGTTAGTATTAAACTCACCCTACTGTTTATATGCTTCTGTTGAGAGGATATTTAGTAGTTTTTGATCTCGGTAGTGTAGACCTTCATCTACAGGGTTCGAAACATGGTTTCTCATTTGACTTTGGAATAACATATAAAGGGCCAAGTTCATTGCTCTTTCCACTTAACCGAAATTATTTTTACAGTTCTTTAGGATTTGTGATAATAATGTTGAGATATCATGTAATTCATTATAACGCTAAAGTTCCAAATTCAGGATCACATCAATCTTTTTTGTTGCAACTTTAAATGAGTTAGAAAATAAAAAAAGATACATTCGCAAAATACCAGAAACTTGTTACCCAAACATTAGCTTGAGGTAGAAAACTTAGTATAAAGAAGTTAATCATTGCGAGAGCCGAAATTGAGTTTGATTTGTCAAAAAAATAGTAATATCAGAAAATAATGATACTGATTTTTTTACTCATCATTGTTGAGAACTGTACATCCACAATGCTCATCTTCTCATGCTCTAATTAAATGGGGTAATCACATTTAATAATGATCAGTCAGATTTTTTAATATAGAGATTTCTATTTTAGTTAAAGAAAATACTTATTATTTTATATTCATGATGAATGTTCAGATTTAAGACTTAATGAGCTTGTACATCTTTGCCTTTAGGCATTTCTTTTCTTTTGCAACTCGGAAATTGAGTTACGAACTCGAATTAAAATATGACGGGGTGACACCAGCCGTGTTCCAAATTTACTCACGTTTTCATGTAGCTGAAATTCACAGCAGACTGCTCCGTTCCCCAGTTTATTTTTTTATTTTTTTAGTGGCCGTCTGGTTCAGGAACCATTTATTTCAATAGGCAACTAACTGATCTCAAGAACCAATTTTTCATTTAAATAGTAAGCTGAGTGTTGAAGTTCAGATATACTTGTATGTTTATTCATCATAAATTTGCAGTGATAAAATTAGTAAATTATTTCTTCAGCTATATAGAAATCAATATAGCCTTCTTACATGCGTTGTTAATCTAATCAGTCTCATTTGAAGATATGAATGATCATCATTGAGTTTGATTTCCACACTTAAGTATATCATGAGAAGACTTACCCCTACATTCATGGTTATCAGTATAATTCATCAATAATTTTATGATAAAATAATTCTAGAAAACTACTAAAAAGCAATAAATCACTTTTCGTGTTCTCATTCAATCTCGAGTAGGTGAATGGAGAAATCTGTTCCAAAACTCCAGATAAAAATCTGCAACACTAAGACCATAATTGTAGCCACCGGCTAATCCTAGGGAAAGAAGCCCAAGTCGTGCTGTTGTTAAATTACTGAAGTTGATTTTTTTGTGTTAATTCCTAATAGCTGTTACATCCCAAAGTACAAATTGTAATTATCTCTCTGCATAGCGTGCTCGCAACATTACATGTTGATAACGTCTCATCATAACAGAGTGAGTTGAGCAAGTAAAATATGAGAAAAAGAGGAACATACATTGCAAATAAAGAGCATTTCTTCTTTGATTGTACTTTTCTAGATTATAGAAGAAAAAACCTCCATATACCCCAAGAAAAATATGTAAATATATTATGTTTTTTATCATGAACATTTACACAATTAATACAGAACTCCAACATAATCAGCATGTGAAACAATATGTTTCTTTAAATTGAGAAACTGATGATATACATAGAAAGAGAGATGATGAAAAAAAAGTTGCCATCTTTGTGAATCATCGGAAACTCAGTTTCGTTTTTTTAAATCCTAGATCCAACGAACGTGTTAGACGGAGATTCAATCGTTACCCATCATAACTTAAATTATAATTATATTTTCTCAATCTATTTATTACCCATGTATTTACTTTGAGGAACCAAGAAAAATACCCTATTAATATAACAATTGAAACTCGAATAAATTCACGGAGTTCCAAATGAAAGAGGTGGAAATTCTTCACCACCAAGACAAAGCTCACAAAAGTTGGTAAAAACCTGGGTGATATCATATGACCATCATATCCTCGAACTGAGATCAACTAAATTACCTCCGTCTTTCTTACAAGGCAGCTGCAGCCGCGACTGATTTTGAGCATCATTTACTGTTAGATGCTTATTACCGTGCAATCCAGACGATTTGGTGTCTGAAGATGCGTTACAATCTGCAGGTAATGAGTTTGGGTTTTTTTTCCTGTGGGGTACATTGTGTTTTAAGCCGTTGACTGCATCACTACCATTCATCTCAATAGGTTATTGATATATCTTCATATTTTCAAAGATTTAAATCCTCTTTCGTCCCCTAAGCAATATCATACTATGACGTGGGTGTGAGTTGAGCTTCCTAAATGTTAGACCATCAAGTGATCACTTATAACGTTAGGACTTGAAAAATTATATATTGAACTAACAGATTACATTATGTTGAAATTCAATTAACGTATGTCATCAAAATGACTGATTTAATCATGCTCTATCATCTTTCCTTATCTGTAATTTGGTCAAAAGTTGACTTGAGAATCATTCTCAACACATTGACGCCTTGATAAATAAATGCTCGTGAACGCTCAGAAACTTTTGTGGTAAGTTATTTTTCAAACGCCCTACTCAAAGATGGGAAATCTTCAATATCCATAAGTGTCGATGTCGTAAGTGAGGACATAAGTTGGCCAAAAAACAATAATGCGGAATTCAGGGCACTAATGACAGTTATAGTACTACTTGGTGCTCCTATTCAGACTTTTAGAAGAGATCACTATATTTCTAGTTCTGCTAGTCCGAACAGCAAGTCCAGCACTTTGAAATCTTTATATAACAACCTGGAATCTTCTAGTGGTAACCTCAGAAGTCAGTAGCATACACGAAAAAAAAAGAATTCAAAACCAAAGTGAAAGAAACTACTTGTTCAGAACAAAGCTACTTGATTACTTTCAACTTTAATGACTTCTGAATTAGCAACTTCTCATTTTCCGAATAATCAGTTACAACAAGCTGATTTGAATCGTGATTGTCAAATAATGTCCTGGTCACTGATTCACCCTGAGGGAGTTTCAGTGACAATGCTCCCATCAATCCTTCTGGCCTCATTCGAAGACAGGTATTGTCGGCTAATTTGATCAACATTGCAACTTGTTTTCGGATGCAAAAACAAAATGTATCGTATAAAATTACATAGTCAGTGTTGAGAATCGTACTTCCACAATGTTCACCCTTGCTTTGATTCAGTGAAATAATAACACTTTAATAATGATTAGTCAGTCTTTTAATCTGACTGATCATTATTATCACAATATATAAGAAGGCCTTACTCCCAAAACTTCTTGGGATAAGTCGACTATATAGATTTCTATTTAGTTGAAAAAAAAATTTTATTATTTAATACTAGTCATGGATATTCAGACAAGACATTCTCAACTCCAACAAAGATCACTGCCGATACGTTCTGATGGTTGAGATGAGTTCCTCCTCAACTGTATTATCATGTCTTTCAAAAAGAAAAAAAATATATCTGAGGCCAACAGGAATCGAACCTGCAACCCTTCGATTGCACAATTCCAAGAACTTGACTGGAGTCGAAAGCTCTACCATTGAGCCATAGCCCCCGATATGTGAACCAGATAACGGCGGAAGAGGCTTCGATCCTTCGTAGTTTATCATACTAATCGAAGTCCACCCCAGTTATTGGTTTCTTTAGTATATGTCTTCAACATGAAGTATCTGAAAATAATGATGCCCGCATATCGGTGCTGCATGCAAGTGAGGTAATTGCTGTGTTGGTTTCTCAGTCAGTGGAGCTCGCTTCAAATGGGTCGTTGGGCCAAAATAAAATGTGGGACTCATACTTTAGTTAAACAAGGTAATTGATTATAGTCAAATGATTTGGGTATCAAGCTTTTTTGTTATTTCTTCAATATTACTCCACGCTCATGGTTGAATTCAAAGAGCGAGATGAGTAACAAAGTTTCAAAAGTCTTGTCTGATCAAGTATGATGAATATCTTTTGATAAACAATAGGTGACTGTTGAAGTTCATTAACTCTTATTTGAACACCCACTACAAATATAAAACATTAAGTGTTTTTTTTTAACTAAATAGAAATCTATATAGTCAACTTATCCTAAGAAATTTTGGAATATAAGGCCTTCATATATATTGGGTTGATCTGATCAGTCACAATAAGAAGAGGTAAAAGATCGTTATAAGTAGTGATTACCTACCTTGATTAAAGCAAAGATGAATCAACAATGTGGAAGTACAATTCTCAACAGTGTCTTTTCCATTCAGAACAAAAATCCTTATACTTGACTTGTTTCAAAAGTGAATTAGAACACTTTGATCTTCAGATGATAATTGGGAGCCCTTGCTCAGAAGCTTTGATTCTTCTATAACCATATCTAGCATCATAATACTTAATTGATAGAAGACCGTTGTCTATATTTAGAGAAATTTTATTGTTCACCGATAAGGTCTGGTACGAATTACATATGAAAGAGCGCAATATTAGATTTTAGTTTTGTCAGAGAATGACTCACTTTCATTAATAAAGCTGTTGAATCTCTCGAATAAGGGTACTATAGAGACAATATTTTTTATCCGTATATCAATGAGCATCTTGTAGTTTTCATAGGTTCGCTCAAACTAGCAGAATAGTCAAAGTAAATTTGTTGTATTGATGTTATTTTTTACTGCGTTATAATTCATATTGAATTAATAAGTTTCTTTTGTATCTTTTTGATGTTATCAAAGGTTAAGTTCCCGAGTCCAAGTACCTGAGACTCGTATTTTGGATTATTCAAACATCTGAGCAACCCAGCACCCATAGCTCCGAAAAATCCATTTGGGGACTTAAATTGGTTGCTAGATTCGTAATATACTCTACTTGCTCATTTAAAGAAAGGGAGGAATCTTGTACTAGATCAAAAAACTTGATCAGCCTCGCGTACTTGTCACGAGCTCTCTTCAAGCTAAAACGTTCCGCATATACCCTAATAGCATGGATGCCTGATTCCTCTACATCCTGTTTAATTTGGAAAGAGACAGTTGTATTGACCGCTGTGACCATAGCTCGTTCCATTGCAATCCGCAAGCGGTCACGGTCAGGATCCGCTTCATCATCCAGCAGTGGTACTTCTTTTAAAAAGAAGTGTTCCAGGCCTAGGTTGTACGAAACAAGCAGAATAACAACGGTTCTCCTCCATGAATAGTAACTGGAAGGCCCTTGCAGCTTGTACTTTTCAGCCAGACCAATGGTTGTGCTAAATGAGCTAATAACCTGTTGAATTGATGATATAACTTCGTTATAATTCATTTTGATTCACTAAGTATCTTGTCTTATTCCTCGACCTAGATCAAAAACTATATGGAAAACTTATCCCAATAAATCTTGGGAAACAATGACTCCTTATATATCGTTTTGATCTGATCAGTCACAATAAATGAATGTGGCTGATCTTGATTAAGTGTTAATATCCCACTTAATTAAAATAATAGTAAACCAATATTGTGGAAACATCATGGTTCCGACTTAAGCTCTTAGCACACCTTTTAAAAAAAACTGCCAAGAACTAAATTTCCTCACAACAGCATCACATTCCTCTTAAAAAATCTAAACGACAATGTGTGGAACCAAATCTCCTCTCATTGGTAAAGGCTAACAAGAAAAGCATGACATGTAATCACTCAAACTGATTTGGTCGCTTTGTTCCCGAACCTGATTACCTTGCTCAAATGCTTTTTAAAAAAACCAGAAAATGTAAAGCAATCTTTATGTATATTATCAGACATTCAATGATTTCCAAAGAGTACACCCTCTTTTGCGCAAACTTCAATAGCGTTACAATTCCTTCGTTTTGTTGGATATGGAGATATTTTGATAGAATATACTTGCTTACCAAGTTACCACTTGCTCGAACCGAAAACTCGAACTACAAAGTGCACTACAGTAAGACCACGTAAAGCATCGGGAAGCATATCTCAAAAATTTACAAGCGTTGATGTGACGTTTTTTGAACACTTCGAATAAAGTGTTTTCTTACTTTCACAAGCAAATATTTGCTTGTTCCGGCTGGATTTCAGAAATGCTGCATGAAAGGCTGAATGAAACCACACTCAACCAGAATCAAAAGAATTCTTTTAGAGTACTCTTTTAATCGCTTTCTTGCTTGTATCACGCTTTGTCTTAAGTTTCAAGACGACGAAGACAATCCTGCTACTATTGATTGATGGAGTATATCATTTTTTGCCCTCCTCCAAAAATTAAATGATGTTCTGCTTTTGTCTTTGACTTGTTTGCTATCAACGAAACAGATTAATGCCCAGCTAGTTTTCAGATTTCACTTGCTGCACAAAGTTAATATTGTTGAAAACCTTTGTAAGTGAAGCCACTTTAACAAGAAAAAAGGCGGTTTGCCTACTCTACAGTGCAAAGACTCAAACAAAAAACCAAAGCTGCGGACTATTGCAATGAAATAAATGTCACGTAAGCTTTTCAATACCTGCTACAAAATAAAACACATCTATCTTTGTGCTGGAGTTCACTCTAAAGGAGTTATTAATGTACAAATCTCCAAGCTTCCTGACACTCTCTAATCAAGACCGTAGTTTGAAATGATCGACTCTCAGATTTCAATGAGAGGTAATGGCTCACGATGATAAGTTAGATCAGGTTAACTCACTGGTTAAAAAAAGAGAGACATTAGTACCCTTTTTGAGTTTACACACGTACGCAAAAACACAAGGTCACAGTGAAGTGTTCTCAAACATGTGGAAAATTTGCGTGGACCTCAAGACTGTCGACGATCATTGGCTACATGATAAAGCGAAGAAAGTTCCCAGTTTGTACACTTGGCAATGAAAGGATGATTTTGCGAGATGAATTTCTACGTTTCCAATCAACTTCTTGAGAATTCTAACTCTCAAATATTAATACTTGCTTCTCGGTGTATTTAGTATTGGAGGCAACTTGTTTGAAGGTGACCCTTAGCGTATTGGAATAGTATGAAATTGCTAATGCAGGTATCTGTGGGCTCCGCAAATTAAACACTGACTTGGTACCTCATCATCGGAGCAAATGGTAGATATTGAAGCTCAGATATCTTTCTCTTGAGTCGGCATGGTACAACATCAAGTAAGACAAAAGTTAATCGACCGTTGAATTGTCTTTGATATTCCAGTCCCAATCAAAGAACAATATTATCTTTTCTGACTACTGTTTCCGAGGAAAACTTGGCTCCAAGCATTCTTGAGCTTTAGTAAGCTTCTGTTTTAGTTTTATTTTCCCACACAGGATAATTAGTTTCTCAAATTGAGCATGGCCACTATGTTCATCAAGAACAGTCTGCAAAGTACCCTTGGTCACAATAATACACAGGATATTCTGGATAACCTGATCAAATGTACTTAACAGCAGATGGTGATCATACTTAGTGAGGCCTGCCTACCATGACCTCGGAAGAAATAGGGAGGGCACCAGAAGTAAGATACCCAACTAAACCAAAATCATGCCCATTTGGCCAAGATGTCATTTTAAAACGCTGGGACGCAAAGCTCTCGGTGCCTTCAATTTGTTTTGTAGGTAAAGTAAGGGTACTACTCATAACCTGTTGGGTTTCAGATATTTTTGTATGAAATTTCATACCAAACGTAGTGTAATAAAAATAAATTAATTTTTTCAACTATATAGTAATTAAATCAACTTATTATAAGAAGCTTTGTGAAACAAGGCCTTCTTATATATTCTGTTGGGTTTGTCAGTCACTTTGTAAAACTATAATTGATTATCATTAGGTTTGATTATCGCACTTGACTATCGCACTCAATTAGAACATGAGAATATGAGCATTGTTCAAGTACAATTACGTAGTCTTCAGGTCTTCATGTGCCTCTCATGCATTTGTTCAGTGGGTTTCATTTGACTTAAGTGCTTTCAATTTTTTTTCATGTTGTATCTGACTTAATTCATAGCCGGTGAATCATGTTCAAGAGCTGTTTGTAATTTTTCCTGATGCCTTAAGACATCGAATTAGCCCTTATGGCCAAGTTGGTAAGGCGCCACACTAGTAATGTGGAGATCCTCAGTTCAAATCTGAGTGAGGGCAATTTTTTTAGAAGTCTGACTTCGTGAATTTTGAAGTTTTTCAAATATCGGGGTCGTAATCATATATTTTTGATTGTTGTGAAAAAGATACTTGATTGATAGTACACAATTAGGCAACAATTGTCAGTCAATTCTTCGGCAAGCACACCATATACATCAGCTCGCTTAGTATGATTCTATAGTGGTTTGACCTGCCTAGGCTTGACCAGCTTTTCTCACCAAACGTAATGGATTTTCGAAAAAGTTGAGCTTGGTGATGGTAATTTACATCTCTTACTTTTGTTGTTAGTTCTATTTGCTTTTGCTTCACATTGCTGGGATCCTACTGTCAAAAATTACTGAAAACTTTCAGATCACGACTGTACTAGGTTTAGTATTGGAGAACTATTGACTTAATTTATTACGTAATTGCTTACCAACCTAATTTTCAAAAATAGACTCACAACTTGTTCCAAAAACCTAGAAAATCGCGTACTGAAAAAAAAACTCCCAGGCGGGGAATTGAACCCCGGTCTCCCGCGTGACAAGCGAGAATTCTAACCACTAAACTACCTCGGATTTTGTTATACTACTTAAAACTACAGTGTGGTATATGCTTAACTGGTCTTTGTACAGTATTGGAATAAGGATTCCAGGACAGTTGAAATATGGGACAATCAAGGCTGAAGCTTAGAATTTACTAAGAGGTAATGCATTAGATAAATTGGATAGGAGTTTCATATGTATGCTGAATTACGAAAACGTTGAGGAATTGGTCTTGAAGCGCGATACCTAGTAACTGTGTTCAAAATGATCCTTGTAAAATTTGTAAACTGACATTCTTAAAGTTTTAATGTTTGAGAAGGAAAAAATTAGTCAAGTGTTGTTGGATACTACTACTTCAAATCTTTGTGTGGAATGTTGAGGGAGACTGAAACGATAGTAAATAAAAGGTGAATCTCAGTTGTCGATTGAAATCAGCTGTAATTATGCACAGGTAAGAATATAATAATAACTCATACAAATCTTTCAACAAAATCCGAGGTAGTTTAGTGGTTAGAATTCTCGCTTGTCACGCGGGAGACCGGGGTTCAATTCCCCGCCTGGGAGTTTTTTTTATTTTTATGGTTTATTTACCCTGTGTTACCTGAGAGTGTTTTTTTTGCTTATGAACCTGTGCTATACCAAACACGCGGACAATGCTGCTTAGGTTGTTCATTGCGATTGTGTACTATTATGTGTAGGACCAGGTACAAATCACCACGAAACTGGATTACTTGATTTGGATCTTGAAGATATATATTTGTTGGCTAAGCCGTTTTAATACGCGTATTGAAGTAGAATGCACTGGAAACTGTCAGACTGGATCGCCTCGCCAAAAGAAAAAAAAAAAAAAACGGCAAAAGTAATGAAAAACAATCAAACACTAAGCAAAAGAACGCCATCAACTAACGTGACTTTAAAGGGTTGAGTGTCTATTTCTTTGCTGATAGAATACGTCTCTTATATTGTTGAATAGAGCAGTAGTGAAGGGGACTTGGACACTGGTTGTTGAAGGGATCAAGAGTTTTAAAGTGAAATACGGCTATAATAGGATAGGATAAACATTGTACAACAAGAAAAAATGCGGTGGGCAAAACTAGCTAGGCGAAGACCTAGACAAGAGTATAGACACATAGAACTGTTTGAGAGCGTTTATCAACTTGGTTTGAGCGTGTTGGGGATGTTACGGAATGTTTTGAACTTCAAGACGCGCGTCTTGATTGTTGCATTTTTGACATTATTTCAACCAATGATATGTTCTGCAGAGGCAGTTTCGTTTGGCATTGAAATTCCTCCGAGTCAAAAGAACAAGATAGACTTACTAAGTTATGTGACAGAATACCAAAATACCCTCAATACGGGGAAGAAGAGCAAGAAACAGTTGAAGGCTCTGGAGGAAGATTTCGAAAAGACTGTTTTCAAATACATTGCGAGCAACACATGTTTCAGATATTTTTTGAAAGAACACATTGATTTGGACAGTCTGGTTGCTAAAGGGAAGTATCCTGAACTTTCCAGCATATTGATTGCTTTGAACATTGATTTACAGAGTGAACCTGATTACAAGATCCAACAATTAAATCTCAACATCATTGATCGACACGGCAACACATTGAGACGAAGAAACGATTTGAATACCCAGAGAGTCCAGATGGCGGTGGATTTCCCATTGTATGACCACCAATCTGATTACAAGTCGGAATACTTAGACATTTGTTTCGAGAACGTCAAGATAGATCAATCTTGGAGAGCTGTTCCAAGACAGATAGATGCATACATGTCTATTGAATTTGGAATACCAGAGATAATAAAGAACTATCAGAAACATTCACAGGGACTGGAACTTATGAATTCTAACATCATGAAGGTAGAAGACGAGGTGGATGCCTTAATAAACCAAATGAGACAGCTTTTGACCAGCGAGAGCCGATTTCGAGATGTTAACGAGGACACACTTGATAAGTGTACAATCTTCAGTTTTATAATAGTCATCATTCTTGTTATTTCCAGTGCGGGTCAACTTTGGTGGCTCATTAGATATCTCAAGATCCACAGCATTCTTTGAACGCATACGGTTGCGTTTAACTACCAAGTTGCTAATACAAACAGCAACGAATTTGTGCCATTAGAATCTTTTAATTTAAATAAAGCTTTTTAAAACAATATTCAACAATATTCAGTATTTTTTTTTGGGCGAACTTAAATAAATATGCTATTTGGAGCTGTCGAATCGATAACGTCGTTATCGGCACTGACAACATTGACTTTATGTTCAGAACTTGGTTTTTGCGACACAGAAAGTGGTTTCAAATCCTCTCCTCTGTAACTGAGCTCGAGGTCAATTGCCTCTACACGCTGTTGCTGATTTTCCATGACTTTCTCATTCTCTTGTATCGATTCTGTATACAGCGCGATGTCATCGTCGGTGGCTGGATCCAGTCCGTAGTCGTCCAATGTTTCATCTCTATAACCGCTATAATCCTTACTGTTTTCCTTTGCATGTTTCTCGATAAGTCCTCCAATCAGTTTATTTGACTCTTGTAGTCTTGAAATCGACACCAAGAGACGCTCTTTGATCGTCTTCAACTCACCTTCGGTGAGCGACTTGATTGCGAGTGTGAAGTCCGAAAGCGAAATTGGTTGTTGGGAGGCAGACATAATGTGTATGTAAAAGAGTGGTTATTTCGAATAGAGTTACTTTCAAGAATTACTGCCTCTTTTATATCCGTCAATCACCGAGGCACCGGTTTTGGTGGGGAAGTCATCTCATGCAGAACAGAAATGAGTTTTAATGACGTAAGATTAAGTGAAACGAAAACAGAAAAAAATTAGGGTCTTCGCATGCTCAGAGTCACGTGACATTACGGATGAGCAAAGTGACCAGCTACTGAGCAAGGTTAGCAAGGTTAGTAGAAACTAGCACTCAATGACTTTGGAACTTTATGATTAAAAGAAGAGCAGAAGAATCAGGATGAATGTGAGCCGTTGCCTCGTGTCCTCGTTTGACCACCGTCAAATATGGACTACTCGTTTCCTAATCATTGGAGAAGTTTTATCGCTTGTTACCGCTCAAATGGGCTAATAAAACATGCAAATTTGCCTTCCCATGTTCACTCACTGATGACCAACATTCCAGTACTATTCAAGGACTGTCTCATCGGTATTTCTCTGCCAGCCAGCAATGAGTCGTTTCGTCAGTCTCTTGTCATATACATCCGTACACCAGAATAATTTTTCACTACATACCGACTCTTCAAATCTTTACTCATATCAACCAGTGCGCTTTATACACCACTACGACCCCCCAACAACCACAATGAGTAGGTTAGCGGGATATTGCCGAACGGCTAGAATATCGTTGAGATATTCAAGTGTAAATTTTTCTCGAACACTGTCGTTAGCCAGATGTTACTCAACTGTCAACGATTCCTCCGAACAGCAGATCGAGACGTTACACCCATCACTTTTGAAAAGGGCAGCAATGATCAAAGAGGAGTTACAGCAAATCGAAGAGAAAATGTCTAAAGGAGGTGAATTTAACGTTGAAGATTCGAAAAAGTACACAAAATTGTCGACTGTCAACGGAATTTATGACGAATATCTCAGTTGTAGAGAAAACTATGACGAGCTCAAGATGATGTTGGAGGAGGAAGAGGAAGATTTGCTTAAGGAAGAGGCACAAACTGAACTTGAAGCACTGATTCCACAACTGGTGAAGTCAACATCAAAGCTCAAGGGTAAACTTCTGCCTTCGCATCCGTTTGCTGATAAACCATGTATTTTAGAGTTACGTCCAGGAGCTGGTGGTCATGAAGCGAATATTTTCACTGAAAACTTGCTGGACATGTACGTGAAATACTGCCAGATAAACGGCTGGCCGTATGAGGTTCTATCAAGAACAGATCATGTCTCCGGAAAGGGAATTGTTGAGGCTACACTTGCAGTTAACGAGGAAGGGTCTTACGACAGACTACGTCATGAAGCGGGTGTTCATCGTGTCCAGAGAGTCCCTGAGACAGAGACAAAGGGAAGAGTGCATACATCTGCCGCGGGCGTGGTTGTTTTGCCTAAGATCGAAGAGAGTTCTTCAGATCCTGACTCGAGAAAGTTCAAGCCAGGTGAGCTGCGTATCGATGTGATGCGTGCCAGTGGTGCTGGTGGTCAGCATGTTAACACTACGGAGTCTGCTGTGCGGATTACTCACATTCCAACGGGTATCTCTGTGCACATTCAAGATGAGAGATCACAGCACAAGAATAAAGACAAGGCAATGACGCTGATTAGGGCTCGGTTAGCCGAGAAGGAGATGCGCGAGAAAGCAGAGAAAGAACGCGAACAGAGAACTGGACAAGTTTCGTCTGTGGATAGAAGTGACAAGATTAGAACTTACAATTTCCAGCAAAACCGTATCACTGATCACAGATGTAACTTCACAATGTATGATCTTGAGCAATGTCTAGATGGATATAAATTGGATGAAGTGATTGACCAGGTTGAAAAGAAAGAGACTAATGAAAGGGCAGAAGAGTTGATTAAGGAGATGGATGGAGAGTAGATCAAGCCCCGAGAGTCGTGTCGGTTTTGCAGGTCGAGTACGCACTAGACCAGCAGTCAATAAATGGAGACGCATTCATGTATTTAGCAAATCATTCATGTAATTAGTGATCAATTCAAAATAGCAGAAACTAATTGATTAGTAGAGTCACTGATTGAATCAGTGAATAAATCGACGCGTCGATTAGAGTCAATTGGGACTAGTGGACATTCTGGACATTGAAGAAATAAAAAAACGTAGCTGACACGGACTGGTGAGAGTAGACACTGAAAGCATGGTTAGGGTGGAGAAGTGAATGGGGAACGACTCATTGGAAACTGTGCTCGCTTGTCACTCGTCATTGGCACTTCGTTAGTACGTCGTTGGCTCCATAGTTCGCTCGTTCGCTCGTCGATTTCATGTGGCTGGAACTTCGCGGATGTGGCTGATGATTTTTTTTTACGTTGGAACGTCGGGTGGCAAAACACAGAAGAAATAAACTTACACTAGATCTAACCTATCGTCAGACTAGAAATAAACAAACAATCAAGCAGCGCTTGCTTAAAATGACTGTCCCATCAATTGACGAGGCCAGAAAGGCCGTGACCAAAGAAGATTACAAGTCTGCGGAACAAATATACTTGGAAATACTGGAGTTGAATCCGTCAACATCAGCATTCAAACATGAAAAGACAGTCAATTTGCAAGAGGCAGCAATCTTAGAACTCGGAGAATTGTACAAGACAATTGAAAACAAGGATGGATTGGTGAATTTGGTCCCCAAAGCACGTGTGATTATGGGATCGTTTGCCAAGTCTAAGACAGCTAAAGTTATCAGAACTCTTATTGATCAACTTGAAGCCCTCAAGATTGCCAATGCCACTGACCTTACCATTAAAGTGACACAGGAGTGTATTGAGTGGGCCGTGGAAGAAAACAGAACTTTTCTAAGACAATCGTTGCAAGTGAGACTTTCGGGGTTGTATTACAAAAAGAAAAACTATCTTGAGTCACTTTCTATTATCAATCAACTTTTAAAAGAGTTCAAGAAGTTGGATGACAAGTCCTCATTGGTTGAAGTTCAATTGTTGGAATCCAAAAACTACTTCCAATTGAAGAATTTTGCCAAATCTAGAGCTGCCATCACCTCTGCAAGAACTTCTGCAAACGCTATATATTGTCCAACTCAGTTACAAGCTGAACTTGATCTCATGAGTGGAATTCTTCATGCCGAAGATAAAGACTTTAACACAGCGTTTTCATATTTCTATGAGTCATTTGAGAACTACCAAATACACTCTGACGAGCTCAAGACCATCAAAGTTTTGAAATACATGCTCTTGTGTAAAGTGATGGTTGGATTGATTGACGATGTGAACACGATACTCAACAGCAAAAACGTTTCCAAATACGCTAACAACAAAGAGGTTGAGGCTATGAAGTCTGTCTCTGTGGCTCACTCGAACAGGTCTTTGAAGGAGCTTGAAGATTGCTTGAAAACTTACAGCGTTGAACTCACTCAAGATGTGATTATTAGATCCCATCTTTCCGATTTATACGATTCTTTGTTCCAACAGAATCTGCTCAAACTTATCGAGCCTTACTCATGCATTGAAATCTCGCACATCAGTTCCATGATTGGACTACCAAAGAATATTGTCGAAAGTAAGTTGAGCAATATGATCTTGGATAAAATCTTTTATGGTGTCATTGACCAAGGAAACGGTTGGCTCATTATTTACGAAGAGCCTCAGCAAGATGAGACTTACGAACTCAGTTTGGATGTGATCAAAAACATGTCCAATGTGGTTGATCTGTTGTACGAGAAAGCATCTTCTTTAGATTAAATATGCTGTGTATTCTAATTCGAAATGAGAATTTCTAGTTATACAAACATTATCTAGACATAAATACCTTTCTCGCTCTCACCGAAGATCTCACAGCTAATAGCAGCATATTTTTTGAGGAATGGCTTCAACTCATTGGTGGAATTCAATATCTCATACAACTTGTAGTTTCTGTCACTCAATAAGTTGATAACACCAACGGCTTGACGTTTCAACAGATTATCAGAAATGTGTCTGTGATTAACCAGGATGTCATAGAGAGTGTTCAAAACAGCCGGGATGTAGATTCTTCTCAATTCCAGATAAACGTCTAGATCACTTTGTGAAATTGAAGGATCGTTGACCAAATCAAAAAAGAACGTTCTCACCAAAAATTCTAATGATGAAGATATGCTGATGATTGTTTGAATTAGTTGTTCGTTGTTGGCAGTATTGGCAGTGGAGTTGAAGTTTTGAATTTGTTTGAAACATTCAATCAAATGCTGATACTGAGTCAACTCACTGAACTTGAATGCAGGTATCAAAAACTGAGCCAACTCCGTCTTTTTGTCTTCATCTTCGATAACTTCAGCCTTGATCTTGTAATCTTTGATTAAACTCACTAAATTAATCGAGGAAATGAAATCAATTGAAGCTTGTAACTTACCTCTAAGCAGGAATCTCCTGAGTAGAACTATAACGGACTCAAGACAATCGCTAGCCATCCCAGAGTCATAGAACCAATAAGTTGCACTGTAAAGACTAGTGTCAATTTCAGTGACGTCATAATCCAAATTGACCTGCGAATCTGTAGGATAATACTTGCTTGTTTGATCGAAAACATTAGCAACAGTTTTCCTCAGAATTGTTTCTAAAGGCAAGTTCAGTTGTCTCATAGATCTCAATTGACTCAATCTTTCGCTCTTGTTATATTCATAATTGGACAAGAAAAATGAGTAAACTTCAATCAATTTTTCATCAGTTGGAATGAATGAAACGTACACTGGAACTTGGTCATACAATTTGTAAAGCGTCAGTCTTGTAATATACGATTTCAGCAATTGTGTGTAATCCTCGTTAGAAATCACCTCTTCCCCATGAACGAGTTGCAACAAGATAGCAAGATGAGCCAGAATTCTTAGCAGATAAGCCTCACCGGTGAGCTGGTATCCAGACTGCGTCACATCTGAGGGATCTTGTGACAGCATATCTTTCAAAAGAGATATACTGTTGTCCATTAGGGTTTTAACATTGTCTGAAATAATGGAACCTATCAGTACTCTGATTGAGTGCTTGCTTTGTGTTTGAATCTCTGTGTTGGAGCTCGTCGCCAAGAGATTAAGTGCCTCAGTCACCGAGGAAACCACTTTTGGAGGTGTAGGGAGTTTGGAAAAAGAGTCAACTTCCTCGTATTTCCCGATAGAGTTGTAAGATTTAATCAATTTTTGTTCTAATTCATGTTGAAACAGGTTATTGAGAAAAATCAACAATTTGACTTCCCAAGAAGATGTGAGATCATCACAGGACAAATAATCACCACACAAATAGCCATAACACCCACGTTCGTACCTGGTCAATTGTTTTGCTTGCGTTAATTTGTACAGCGATCTTTTCCAAAGAAGTTTGCGTTTGATTCCAATCGGTTTAGCATTGGAGTCTCCTAAATCAACTTGAGGATTGATGTAGTCTTGTAGTCCAGTCAAGATCAAAGCGAAATCCCAATTGTTTGTTGACTCACATAACTGGTTGAGCTCTTCAATCTTGTTTGCCAACAGCAAAAAGAAGGCTTTTTTGAAAAATAAGTCGTCTTTTTCTTTGTCTTTGTCATTGATTCTGTTATTTGTGGTTGATCTTAAAGGAGCATCTGCGTCCAAATGTCTAACAAAATTTGGTTTTCTTGTGCCAGACAGTATGTCTACTTTTGTGTTGAGCCATTTGGTAACTTGAAGAGACTCAATTTCAACATCATCTTCGTTATGAATCAAGTTGAGTTCGAAGTTCTCATAGAGCCATCTGATTATCGCGTAGAGTTGTGCTAATTCAGGATTTTGCTGGAGTATTTTATCTTCAAGAATAGTATTGGATGTGAACGAGCTCACGTCGTTAGAGACCAACTGGTGACTGTTATTGGTGTTGTTACCAAGAAGTTTGATATCCAATAGAACCTCAATGAGGTTCCAGAACTGACTTTCAAGAATCCAGTTTTCCAAAACTTCAGTTTCAGAGGTCTGTTCATATGAATCGAGCAATTTTTGAGCTGCTATTTTCTTAAACTCTTCCACAACGTCATTAATACGGCGTTCGCCAAAGTTCACCCTGAAGTCTTTCAGCACTCTAGCAAATCGGATGTTGATGTCTTCGTCCTCGACTGTTTGGTCCAACTCAATTTGAGGGCTGTTTGAGTAACCTGGAGGTAGCATATTGCGTGTGTTGCTGGTAGGACTGTCAACTGCCATGTCATCCTGATTGGTGTCCAGGAAACTGAGGCTCATGGCGAAAAGTGATGGTGGTGGCCGAAATAGTGGGAATTATTACTGAACAATGTTTTTGTTAATTCAACCATTTTTTTTTGTTTAGATTTAATTTTTTTCTGGTTGGTGACACTAAACAAAAATGACAGATGTGATGTGTTCAGATTTTATATAACATCAACAGACAAGATAATTATTATAACTGAAAGGGCGACAAAAGAATTCGATCTTTTTACAAGAATTGAACACTACAGGACATCGGAGTAGTACAATCGTACCATGGTGGAAGTTTCTTTGACCGTTGGAAAGCTTGATGCGTCACTAGCACTTTTGCTTACAAAAGATCATCATTTGATCGAATTTCCAACTATATTATTGCCAGATGGGATATCAACAGGCTCAATTGTTAAAATTAATTGCGACAGAGATTTGAAACAAGAACAAATTGAAGATGCAAACTTTGAGAGGCTTCAAGAAGAAATTTACAACACTTTCGGTAAGAACGAACCTAAAAAACCAATACTTAAGATTCTTAACGTGACACAGACTTCTTGTGTCTTGGAATGGGAACCATTGGATCTCGGTACAGCAGATCTCAAATCTTTGACATTATACAAGAATGGATCGAAATTAGGTCAAATAAAGAACCCTTCATCTAAGAAGAACATCAAATTGAGTGGATTACCAGTTGATACAGAGTATAGTTTCCAACTTCGACTTGACACTACTGCTGGTGTCTATCATTCTGACGTCATAACGCTCAAGACACACAAAATGACTGACCTCAGCGGTATCACTGTTTGTGTTGGTGACATTGATTTTTCAAATGAGCCATTTTCTTATCAAGACATTGAGAAGTCAATTGCAAAGATTGGTGCTAAGCCGATCTCTAAACAAGTTAAAATAGACACCACTCAATTTATTTGTACTAGGAAAGTTGGCGTTGAATACGAGAAGGCCAGAAACATGAACATTCCAATCATCAGACCTGAATGGCTCAAGGCGTGCGAACTTGAGAGAAGAATCGTTGGTGTGAGTAAATTTTACCTGGACTCAGAACAACCTATTTGGAAACAGAGAGATTTCTGGGGTGGAAATGCAGTTCCGGCTTCTACCAACTCAACACAAATAACTCTCGCACAAGTTCCACCAGAGCCAGTTTTAGAACAAGAGGAAGAGCCAACAGCTGAGTTAAAACCAGCTGAAAAACAAGACGACACAATTGATCCTAAGGAAGTATTTGACGAGCCTTCATTTGAAAAACTTCCTTCTGCCACTGTGAACGGCGATACGAATGGTTCAGGTGTTCCTACAATCACCGTTGAAAGCGATGAGAGGAAGGAGGAGAACCCTGAAAATTTGACGGAAGCAAATGACGAACCTGTGGAAGCTGAAACTCCTGAGGAAGTAGTCCCAGTGGAAGAAGCTCCAGTGGAAGTTGAAGAGGCCCCAGTGGAGACCCCAGTGGAGGCTCCAGTGGAAGAAGCTCCAGTAGAAGACGTCCCTGTGGAAGAAGCTCCAGTGGAAGCAGTGGAAGCAGTTGAGGAGCCAAAAAAGGAGCCTGAGGAAGAGTTGAAGGAAGAAGCACCAGAGACAGTGGAAGTGAACAAAGAAACAGAAGAGTTGACGGAAGCGACTGAGGTTCCGGAAGCCACTGTTGAAGTCCCGGAAACTGCCCCGGAAACTGCCCCGGAAACTGCCGCAGAAACTACTACCGAAGTGAATTCGCCTGCCTTAGAACCAGTGTCGTCGGAATCTCCATCTGTGGAAGAGGAAGCAGAAACTGCTGATATTTCGACTGCAGCTACGACGGAACCTTCTGCTGGAAGCAAGCAAAACAATTCGGGAAGCTCTAGTAAGAAGAAGAACAAGAAGAAGAAGGGCAAGAAATAGGCCTGTTGATGTATTAGATAAGCTAATTTCCGCAATACATATGCGTTTGTCCATTAGATAGTATATAGACAGTAAAAAAGAGCAGCGAAAACAGATAGAAGCGTTGATTTACTCTCCAAACAATCTTCTAACTCTTCTAAGAACAGAATCTTTTTCAGGGTCATATGGATGGTCTTTTGATGGGATTTCCAGCACTGCTGGGAATGGGTCAGTGAAAGTATCTATCAAAAATCTTATTTTTTCAGCAATGTGCTGGTTAATAAGAAGAATTGCAATATCATCTCTTTTCACAAATTGATTGAAGTAAGTCTCTAGTTCTTCAGTTTTCGTGTTTTCGGTGCAAACAAGGAAGTTTTTTTCTTTACCTGGTTCGTTAGACACCTGACCTGTACCTGCAAGCAACATTCCTGTAATTGTGTCCTCATCGCCCATAACTGCTATGAGTGTTCTATTTTTGTTAGCTTCCGATGCCATTTTGGGCTGTGTAAATACAATTGTGGCAGGAAAGCGTGTATGATTGATGGATTCGTCACTAAAATTGTGTTTACACCAGGTGAATCAATGTTTTAAATTGTTTGATATTTTGTTGTAAAATATGTGCCGTCAATAATATGCTGCTTTGGTTGAAGAAAAACAGCATTGGTTCGTGGCTGGTGTGCACAGCCACAGAGTGGCTGTGAATTTTTTCATATGAAAAACAATCTAGGTGAAAAATATAAAATATTACCAGATCTATTACTAATTAGTCTGTAATTAGTATGAACTGCAGTAACATGTTTGTCCAAAGAATGAGATTAGCTTGTTGCTTGACACCTGTGACTTCAAGAAGCTTGTCCACGACTGCGATTTTGCAGGCAGGTCACAGTAAATGGGCCAACATCAAGCACAAAAAGGCAGCTAACGATGCCGCAAGAGCAGCAGCGTCGTTCAAGATGTCATCGAAAATCACAATGTATGCAAAAATGGGTGGACCAGATGTGTCAAAGAACTTGCAACTTGGTTACGCGATTGAGCAGGCGAAATCTATGAGTATTCCCAAGAAAGTGATCGAGAATGCAATCAAAAGAGCTACCGGTGAGCTCAAGAACAAGGAAAAAATGGAGCAAGTTACTTACGAAGGTATGGGGCCAGGAGGTGTTGCAGTTGTGATCGAGGCAATCACTGACAACAAAAACCGTACAATTGGATTTGTCCGTCCATGTTTCAACAAGTTCAATTTGAGTATGACGCCGACATCATACATGTTTGATAAAAAAGGTATGATCTTGGTTGATATTGGTTCTGAAAATTTTGATGATGTATTCGAGAAATTACTTGATTTTGGATGTGAGGACATCAACGAAGTTCCCGTTGAAGAAGGCGAGACTGATAGCGGTGAACGTCTTGTTGAAGTGGTAACGGATCCAGTTGATTTTGGTAAGATTGCCAACGAGATCAAGACTCACTACAAAATTAAAGAGATGCAAATTGGATACATTGCAAATCCTGAGATGGAAGTTTCAATCGATGATCCAGATACTCAAGCTAGTTTCGATAAATTTATGCGTTCTCTCGAAGAGATTGACGACGTGACTCAAGTGTACACCAATCTTAAAGAGTGAATGGGGGAAGATGGATAGTGTATAGAATGATCTTTGTAAATAGGAGTATTTAGCTAGATACACTTGCATGCAGCATATGATTGACTAAAGTGTAGCGTAACTGAGCTTATTCCGACTTGCTGATAACTTCTTCGAGTTTGTCGTCCAACACTGGGGCCTTTCTTCCGAGCTTAAGAGTTCTGTCGGTTCTGACCTTCTTGGTGGAGAAGTAGATGGCAGAGCAGCAAGCGACACCACAGGCAGCGAAAAGTGGGTAAAGTTCAACTGGGAGGGTTCTGAGGAAACCACCGGATTGTTTCTGGTAACAATATGTTAGTAAATCTAAAGGGTAATTGGTGTAAACACTGGTTTACTTACAGCAGCGTTGAAAGTTGGGTTTGTTGGTCTCATTTTGCTGTGTGTCTGGTTGATTTGAGGTACTAGAATCGTTCTAATGGATTGGTCCACTGAATAATTTAATTGTTTTCTCGTTTTTGTTTTCTAGCTTTTGCTGTCTGGTGCAACGTGTGAATCCCAAATCGTTAGCTAGTATTAGTTATTTGGCTGGGTAGCTCACCAGCCTTGAACGCTGGCCAATAAGAGACAGTGATATTGAAAAGTCGCGAATTGTTCGCGGATGGTTGTGAGCTCGCAAGACTAGGGAACTAAAAAAAAAAAAGGACCTTCCAACGTCGCGTCTATCGGCGTATAGAACAAGGGCTCGCAACCCCGATCCGACGTCAAAAATTCAGTTTAAACTTAAACACAAAAAAGGGAAACCCGCTCCCATCGATAGTCTCGCCATTGAGTAACGAGCAATCGAGTCCCCTAATTGCGCACGCACAGAGGCTTTTGCTTACACGTGCACGTTTTGCAGACACGTGCAATATTGGACCACCACACGGCAGGTCATTAACAGATCTCTTTTCAAACTACACCAGCCACCTACCATCGTAAGTTGGGCTTGGTAGATATCATTAAATCTGTTAATCCAAATACACATCTTTGCACCAATTTGCAACACTAATGGCCTCAAAGAATAATTCGAACGGCAGCAGCTCTGGTTCAGGCGTTGCGACCTCTGGAAGTGGCCAAACAGGTCCTGCCAACACCGCCAGTGGCCCTGGTGGCGCACCGGGATCTGCACCTCGTTTCAACAACGGTCCATCTCACCGCAGAACTGGATCCAAGAGCTCAGCAGGTTTGAATGGCGGAGCTCCAGGCTCTGTGGGCCGTCGAAACAACTCAAACTCGGGAGGAAGCTTTCAAGGTTCAAACAATACCAACTCAAACTTCCTTTCTCCACCAGATTTCGAAACTGCAATCAAACATATGAACGATAGGCTTTTGTATGGTTTGGTCAAGTCAATTGGCTGCAAGGCTACTGTAACTGTCGGCTCAGGTGCTCAATACAGAGGTATTCTGTATACGACAAGTGAGATTGGCGAAAACGGTGTTTCTGTGGTGCTTAAGTTCCCAGAATTAGTGAAATCCTCTGGATCTGGTGAAGAAGAGACTAAATTGCCAGAATCTTTCATTATTTATGACCGTGACATTGCAATGCTGGAGGTTGAAGATATGGATTTTGCTCCATACGAAGCAGCGGAAGCAGCTGCTGCAAATACAGAAGCCTCAAGCACAAGTGGTCCAAAGGGTTTCCGTACAGATACCGACATTTCTTCCAATGCTCATGTGAAAGAACGCGAGTTGCAAAAATGGGTCCCTGACGAAGAGTTTGATTCTAGACTTTCTGGTGGACTTGAAGATGATGATAATGGCACTTGGGATCAGTTTGAAGTGAACGAGCGGAAATTCGGAATTCAATCAACTTACGATGAGACTTTGTACACTACAAAGATCTCCAAAGATGCTCCAGATTATCAGAAGAGACTCAAGGAGGCAGAGCGTATTGCGAAAGAAATCGAATCCCAAGGTCATAATGGAAATATCCATTTGGCAGAGGAGAGAGGTCTTGTTGTTGACGACAGTGGTGTCGATGAGGAAGACAAGTATTCTGGTGTGGTTAGAGAACCGGAACAACCAAGCAACATGGCCACTGGTGATGCTCTTTTGATGGGAATGCTCAAAGCTAACTCGAAGGAGTCGAAATCTGAGCTCAAACCAATTGTTCCAGGCAAGTATGTTCCTCCAAGACAGCGTGCAGCAAACTTTCATGGCGATCCTGCCATTTTGGCTAGTTCTGCCACAGAGAAAGGCGCTGTTAAGAAAGAGGAGGAAAAACCTTCCTCGTCCTCCTCGTCGTCGTCTTCTCAGAAGCAACAACATCAAAATATACACAGCGAGGCTAGGAAATTGAATGTTCAGAATGAAATCAATTCATTAAAAGAATTTTCAGCTAACTTCAAAGTTCCAACCAAATTCCCTCCAGACTTGCTCCCTATCTTGGCCAAAGATAAGACTAAGCAAGAGGAAATTATGAAGAAAGTCGAAAGCAGTGGTTCAACCGATGCGAAATCTCCTGAATCTGAAAAGTCGTCTGCCTCCGTGGAATCCAGTTCTGCTACACCTTCAGCATCCAAGCCAGTGACTCCGATTGTTCCAAAGAAAAAGATGGATCCAAGGACTGCTACTACTTTCAGAATGAATCCAAATTCGGCATCATTTTCTCCATCGAACTTTTCATCCGCAAAAAATTCGCCCCTTCTGTCTTCAAACGTATCAATTTCTTCTCCACAACAACGTCAGAAGAAAGATGCACAATCATTCTTTGGTCCTGGGAAAGTTCCAAAAGAACCATCTGAACGTGGTGATAATGAAAATATATTTGATACTAAATTCAATTTGCTTATAAAAGCTAGAATTGAGTATGAGTCCAAAAATGATTCTTCTTCTGCTTCGTTGATCAACTTGGAAAAACCATTTGCAACGGCACCAACGTGGCCATCTACTTCAGAAGAGTCATACAAAAACTCGTTCCCTAAACAACCTGAGTGGATTCCATCAATGGCACCTCCACCACAAGTGCATAGGAAAATGTACCAATTGGCTCCACAACCGATTCCAATGATGGGACCACCTCCTCAACAACAGCATCAACCTGTTCCTCAGCCAATGATGATTCCTCAGCCTTTGCAAGTTGATCATCATAACATACATCATATGCATCAACCTGCATTCGTGGTGCCCCAATTCCAACAACCACAATTTATACCTCTTTACCAACCACCTCCAAGCATGCCGCAAGTTGCCTATGGTTTACCGCAAGCACAAGCTATACCCAACGGCCCTCCAATGCCTATGAGACAACAACAAGGACAACAACCTCACCAGGGACAGAGAGGCTCAAGGGGACACAATCAGTATGGACAACAGCAGCAAATGAATATGAGGAATGGAAATGGTGGATACAACAAGTACTGAACGATTGATGAGAAGCAAATTTGCTTTGGTAATCATTCAAGGTACTCAACGTTTGGCCAATGCGAGTCAATGACAAGCCACCAGGAACTTCACTACACTAATTGACACCAGATGAATCACCGGATGAGGATTGACAAGTCAAATTTTTTGAGTGGAGGACTCACTTTTGTCGTCGTAGGCTTCAAATTACTTGCACGACTTGTTTTTCTCGTCGTTTGCTTGTCATTTGGAAATTTTGGACTTATCAGTCCCATCACGTGACTGATATCAGTTCACTTGGAATTTTTTTATTTTCTCACGCAGAAAAAAAAAAATTATCAAAATACATTTGAACATGTATAATACCATGTTATGTTAACTCTTTTAAATCAATCAAAAAAAAATGTCGGAATCCGAAAGCGTAGATGTATATCGTGTTTTAGGTGGAATATATATTTCCTCTATTAAACCGTTCTCAGATTCGGTTGATATCCATGCTAAGTACGGTATTTCGAATATCCTCTCTGCTCAAGTTGAAGAGATACCCAAGCAATATACAACGGAACCATACATTCATTTACAAATACCAGTCAACGACGATGAGTCTACCAACATAATTCGTTATTTTGGCCAAACAAACAGGTTCGTTTGCTCGGCCTTGTTTGGTGATCAATCGATAGAGAAGGGTACAGCAAAATCTTATAAACACAATGGTCGTATTCTCATTCATTGTAATGCCGGTTGTTCAAGATCAGTCTCCTTCTTGATCGCGTTTTTGATGCACTACTACGGAATGAGCTTGAAAGTGGCATTATATGCCATTAAGAGAGTGAAATCAGATATTGGACCTAACGAATCTTTCTTGGAACAACTTCAATTATATAGTGATCTCCGATGTGAGGATGATCTTGAAACGCTGAACAAAGAGCCAAGATATAAACAACTTTTGATGGGTCTTCAGAAGGATGACATCATGTCTTTGGTGAACAATGACGATTTTTACAAAGAAGAACAATCAAATACAAGCTCTCAGACTGCTGAAACCGAATTGCGGTGCAAAAGATGTCGCTATGTTCTTGCCAAATCTTCTTCGTTTGTACCACATGAGCCACCAGAAGATGAAAACGATAAACAAGGATATTTCATTAAAAATGCGTTCAAATCAAAGCGAATTGTTGATATTCAAAAGGGGTCCAGCGAATGTACTCACTATTTTGTGGAACCTTTGAAATGGATGAAGAGCGAACTGGAGAAGGGCGAAATGGAAGGAAAATTCTCTTGTGCCAAATGTGACGCTAAAGTGGGTGCTTATTCGTGGAAAGGTTCAAGATGCAGTTGTGGAAAGTGGATGATTCCAGCTATACATTTGCAAAAGGCTAAAGTGGATGAATTTGGATCTAAAGCACGCCAACTCCCTAATGTGGTGGAGCGAACGACAAGCGAGTAACAAACGAAACAAGTTATTCAGCAAGTCATAAATGAGCTCAATTGTGAGTGGTGAACTCGTCACTCTATAGTCATGTCATAATCCGAAGAACTAATATCATCTTGTCTCGTTTCAATTCGTAAACCAGACGACCTAATACACGGACTATCTTGTAGTCTTGCAGCATTGCTGGTTGGAACGTACGGAGTTTGTGGAGAAGTATCACCTGTAGTTGTGAGATCTCCACCGGCTCCTGTAACACTACGGACCTGTGTCGAGCTGTTTGTGGTAGGTTCAGTTGTCGCGGTAGTGGAAGTGAGCGGACCTGAGTGCAAAAGAACACTTTCATGATTTACCATTGCTGCCCTAGGGAACATAGTTTCTGTGTGAGAATCCATTGATATGCTGTGATCATCTTGGTACTCTTCTGCAGCCATAAATTCCTCATTCACATTCGCATTTGCTCTTGAACCAGGATCCAAAATCTGTCCAAAATCATGATCTTCTGAATCAACAAGCTCGTCGTTATCGTCATCCTGGATATTCAGTTCGTTATCGACATCATATCCGTCGTCATCGTCATCATAATCATCGTCATCATCGCCAATGCTGTCGCTGTACTGAAAATTGAAGTCGCCACCATCGGGAATCTCGGCATCAAGATCTACTTCATTATTGTCATCATTATCTAGAGCTGAAACCACTGCACCTATCGAGCGCGAGTTTGACAAGTCATCCACGTTCAGGTCAATATCGGCCTCGTTTGTTTGTGGCTCAGCTTCTTGTTCAGCCACAAGGTCTCCGCCTTCATAATTGATTGGGTCCTCATCCAGTTCCTGTTCTTCGAACAATTGTTTAAGACTTTTTTCAATTCCAATTGGTTTCAAATAACTGTATCCAGTTTTACCAAGACTGTTGAGGTATTGCAAGTTGTTCGAAATATTCGTGGCGAGGTACTCCAGAGTAGAGTTATTTGTAGAATCTGTAGGCATGAATAACATGACTGATGAGGCGTTGGATGGTCTCGTTGGACCTGGGAACGCCGGGGAGTACGACGAAAGAGGCGGAAAATGATTGCTGTTTGTTCTAGCAGAGCTTGTCGATACCATTTGAGATGAAGTTGGTCCTGTTGATGCCATTGTCGAAGCACTTGTAGCTAACGAGCTCTCTGATTGACGGGGACCTGAACTTTGCGGGAGATACTTTCTGTTGGATGATTGATTCATCCACACGTGATGCGCATCACGCGGAATCAAATCCGGAAGGTACATACTGGGTCCTAAATTGCAGCAACTTTTGCGTTGATTGGGAAGCTCTGGCCTTATTTGTGGGACTCGGACGGTTGAGTAATAAACAAAGAATCAATAAGTTTTTTATATGTTTATTTTTTTTTGTCCCTTATCGAAGTTGATCTCTGTCAATTTTTTCAAGGGCGAATAAAAGAACTAGCACCTTAAGTGAGTACAAAAGTACCAGTACACCATCAACTTCATCAATGACTTGTTTTGTAAACTCGAAATGATTGTGAATGTTATTAAATGATAAGCAAAGCAAATCATTTTAACCAAGTTATTTACAGTATCAACTATCTATGCACACTCTTCAAATGCCCCAGCGGTTGAGTGATCGTAATCACTGCAGTCAATCAATCACGACTCAGTCACGACGTGCTCGTCGTTCGTTGGTCGCACGTTTGTCGTTCGCTCTTCAATCGCTCGTCAATCTCTCCTCTCTTCCAAAAAACCTATCCCACTGCCCCTTCTTGTGCAACATTGCCAAGACTAGAACCACAGGCAACTGCCAAATGGAACTCCAGAAGGTCTTCTTAGCAAACATGTTGGCCTGCGCAATCGCCTCTTTACTTGCACCACCATTCTGCAGCACCTTTGGAGAATAGTTTTGACGCTGTTGCCACCAAAATCTAAATGACATGTATGCCATCCAACCGTTAAGAATGCTCGAATCGAAGATGAAATATGGATCGGTCACATTATAGTAACACATTCCCCAGCAAATTGGGAACATCAGCAGAGAATAACGTAAAGCAACTCGAGCATTCAATTTCGGATTCTCATACGCCGTCATCACGTAACCTGCGCGTTTATATTCATCACGGATGTTGTGACTGAGCGAATTGAAGTGAGGGAATTGCCATGCGTACAGAAGCAAAGCAAGACACCAGGCACCTGGATCACTCAAACTTGAACATGCTGCCCAACCCATCAGCGGAGGAATTGCACCCACAATTGCACCTACCCACGTGTTGAGGATCGATCTTCTCTTCAACGATGTGTAGAGCCATGAATAAAGGATGATGTTGAGGAAGCCCAAAAATGAAACAGTTGGGTTAACTCCATAATACAGTAAAGCACAACCGAGGGTACCTGTAATTGCAGCAAATCCAAATGCTTCATTAGGTGTCACCATTCCACGAACGACAGGTCTCGCCTGAGTTCGCACCATTTGCTTGTCAAAAGCTGGTTCTCTGGCCATGTTAATAGCATTTGCAGCACCCGAAGCAAGTAAAGTTCCCGTTGTCAAAAATATGAATTCAGCAATATTGGTAGAATTCGGTGCCAAAGCGTATGAACAGATCGACGAAAGCATGATCAAAAATGTCAAATGAGGCTTTGTTAATGCAAGATACGGATCTTTTATTTGCTTGAATGTTTTCTTCTCACCCTTAAGAATTTGTTGAAGAATAGAATCTTGTTCGAGAGCAACTTCTTTACTTTTAGGCTTGACTTCAAACGGAATATGGGTAGCAGCAACAGTTGAAGTTTTATCGGAAGACGAGTCCGTTCCCGGATGACAAGCCAACGTACTTTTTGCCACTTTTTCAATGATGCTTTGATCATTTCCAGCATGTATTGGAGATAAACTGCTCTTAGATTTAGCTAAATTGATCAGTCTGAGATTGTTGTCAAATTGGACATTCACTCCGCCACACGGCCTTGAGACACCATGAATGGCCCGGAAATGCTCTTCTTTTGTTCTCTCTTTGAAATCGGTTGCAACATTGTTCAAGACACCGTTAGAATAGTAATAAAACGATCTCTTTAAAACATTATAAAAAGACGGCGTCGGAAGCACCGATCTGCATGTAGAAACGCCCAACGGCCGAAGCAGCGTCACGTGAGCATTAACCTTCCACATGACACACACAACAGATCAAAAGACACCCTCACACGTCCATAAACAGGGGTAGTTCTGGTTGGCAGTTGGCGTCTTGAGCTAGAGGATTTTTTTCAGAGGTGAGGATTTTTAGTGAGTTTTTTCATGGAGGGTAACAAAGAAGGTCGATCGACGCGACGAGAAACCAACAAGCGATGCGAGTCGATTGCTGGTCTTTGGTTAAGTAGGGGAGTGAGCACGTCAATTACATCCCAGATGACTCGTCAAAATGATCTGATGCCCAAACATCGCCTCGCCAACGTACCAGCTCATCAACGTCTCGGTTCGCCCGTCAATTTACAATTGCTTCATATTCGTTTATTTTGTCTTAGATACTTCCACGACTAGTTTCGCACAACTCGCACAGCTCGTTGTGCTTACCAATCGCTTAATCGCTTATGTCTTGCTGAATGACTAGCTTTGCTCGTCATTTGCCCGCCATTTGCTCGCTTCGCTCTATTTATCCCCCTCATCGACATCCATAGCATCTTCCTTCTTCTCTTCAACTTTCTCAGCAACACCAACAGCCTCATCATTAGCCTTCTTATTTTGAATCTTGTTTTCAATCAAATCATGGAACGTGATAATCGACCGCACCAAACTGCTCACGTACAAAATCATCAACTCATCATTAGTCTTGACGTTAAACGCTTTTGACAGAAGCCTGCTCTCTGCACTGGCGTTCTCCGCAGAAGAAGCATCTGTCACGCTGGCAGCAGACGCCACAGTCGAAGCTGCCGAGTTGAGACCGCTAATGTTTGGAAGAAGGTTGAAAATGTCTTGAAGTTTACCAAGAATCACGTTATTAATTGGGAGTTCCCCAGTGGTAATTTTGTTCAGATAATTCACAATTGTGAGAAGACGCTCGTTCAAAGAGGTGAGTGACTTGAAGTTATTGGTGAGTCTGATGGATAAGTTTCCACAGGCCTGATCTCTAATATCTCTCAACAAATGTTCAACACCGATTTCTTCGGCTTCTTCTGCTTGAATCGACGATGGCAAATGGATAAACGTCTTTTCGCTGGATGATCCATCCTCTTTGATTTCTTCGATCGCGAGGTAGCAGTCCGTTGGAATATCAATTTTGTCTGTTGAGTTCACATCCACTATGAGTAAAAGAGGAGATGGAGTGAATTGCTTAAACATTTCGTTGATTTTGAGATCACTGCTCTTCAATTTTGGTCCTGAATGATACCATCCTATGAGTTTTTCCTTTGCATTGATCTTTTTGAACATATCAAGCATTGACTCGATGAAATTGTGGTCCAAGAACCAAATATCTGGGTTTTTTTCATCTTCTTCGAAAGGAATTGCAAACGAGTTGGTCACTTTTATGGAGCCGGCAGAGGTGTTGTCTCCAAGAATCACGCCTAGAACACGTTTTGCAGACGATCCAGACGAAGCAGAACCAGAAGATTTGATCACTCTTTCATAATGGTCAACCACGGACAAAAGCACCAATGGTGCCACGGAAACCGTGGTAGAGGAGAGGATGTTGGCCGAATTTGACGAGGGAACTGGTGGGGCCATCTTTATGGAACAATGATACAGATAGTAGATAAACGAGAGATAGTTTTGCAAACAAACTTGAAGGTTAGTTTGATTATTTTTTGTTGACTTTAAGGTGGCAAAAAAAAGAGTTGAATCAGCCACGAGAGGGTAAACCGCCACACACGCACTTGCCACAAAACGTCGATCGTCCCAGCCATTACATTATTTTGTTTAGCATGTGACTGAAAATTTTTTTCTCCTCTCCTCTCTCTTTTGTTGGAAATATTTACTGGTGTAGGGATGCCGAATAAGCCATGATACATATTGGTCAAAAGACAAAACTAAACACCTCTTTGTTTACTTGAACTGCCCCCTAGTTGAATTTGACATTATCAATCCCTTTCTAAAATGGCTTCTAGGACATTTGGCCAGCCATTTGGACTGTTACCGTCCTCATTCCACGTCTGTGGCACAGCCAATTTACACAAACCGCTCACAAGAGCTACAATTAATGCCTACAATATTCAGCTACAACAACAACAACAACAACAACAAGGCCGTTATTATGCGACATATTATTACAAATTCCCAAAGATCCCAAGACCAAAACGAAACGTTTTGTATTACAAAGTGAATTCAATCTCAATTGTAGGATCAATTGGATCGAAATTGAAGAAACCGTTCAGTGCTAGGCAGTTTTCCACGGTCAGAGATAGAAATGGTAACTTTATTGCTAACACAAAGAAACTTTTCAGCCCGAGACGTCGTTACGCGTCATCAAGCAGTCAAAACCAACAATCACAACAACAATCACAACAGTCCAAGTATAGATTTCCCCGTAAAATCAATCTTCGTTCTTGGTTCACTTTGACGTCAATCTCAATCATCTTTTTTGGTGTTGTTGCTAGAAATGGACAGTTTGAAAGAACGGAGGAGCAAAAACAGTCAGTCAGACCTTTTTCGTGGCCAGTTTACCTCTATTCTCGGTTGCCATTCAATGCTTTATCTCGTTTATGGGGACAAGTTAACAACATTGAATTACCATTATGGCTTCGTGAGCCTGGATTCAAGTTTTATGGTTATTGTTTTGGGGTTAATTTTGAAGAAATGGCCGATCCGACGCTTACACACTATAAGAACTTGGGCGAGTTTTTCTACCGTAAGATTCGTCCAGAAACTAGACCCGTTGATAAGATGGCACTATTATGTTCACCATGTGATGGCCGTGTCTTGAAATTCGGCTCTGTGAGTAGTGATGGAGAAATTGAACAGGTTAAAGGAATGACTTATAAGTTGGATGCGCTTCTTGGTGCAACTGAAACCACGACTTTGGCTGCTCCTAGACATGAAGTTGACTTCCTAAAGGGTGATGTTCGTGATTTGGAATTTGTTGATGTCGTTGAGAAAGAAGGAGACCAGGCGTTGACTCATGCCTCTTCAAAAAGGATTCTTGAAGTCTCCCAGGCAGTTAAATCTCAAGAATCAAAGAAATACCACCAAGATACCAAACTCTTTTTCACAGTGATATATCTTGCACCTGGTGATTATCATCGATTCCATTCACCAGTTGACTGGGTGACTACTTTACGTAGACATTTTGTTGGAGAACTTTATTCTGTGGCACCATATTTCCAACGTACATTGAACAATTTGTTTGTTCTTAATGAACGTGTTGCTCTTTTGGGTTATTGGAAGCATGGATTCTTCAGTATGACTCCGGTTGGAGCTACTAATGTTGGATCGATCAAACTGAACTTTGACAGCCAGTTATCGACGAACGAGGTGTATGAACACGAGATGTACTCACAAGCTGGTTTGATTGCAGAAAAAGAGGTTAGTGACGCTTTGGCTAGAAAACAGGAAAAACAGGAACGTAAGAAGAAGTTGCAGAAAAGTTCTTGCTATGAGGCTACGTATTCAAAGGCTTCTACACTTTTGCATGGGCAACCGTTGTTCAAGGGTGAAGAAATGGGTGGGTTCAAGCTTGGGTCAACTATTGTTTTGGTCTTCGAAGCTCCATCGGATTTTAAGTTTGATTTGACCGAAGGTCAGAAGGTGAAGATGGGTCAACGGATTGGCATGTTGTAGGTATAAATAGTAGATAACATACAGTATTCAGAAAGAGGAGCTGACGAGTGAGCAAACGATGCTGAGGGATGAACACAGCAGGTTGTGGGTGACCCGATTATTTCGTCATTTACTCATTCGTAGGCAGCAAGCTGACCAGAGTTTATGCGCTTCTGCGTGTGGTGGAGATAAATCAGCAGGGTTTAGTAGGTCTGACGAGCGATAATGAATTACTCAGTTGTCCAAGCCATTGGTGGACTCGCACGAGTCTCCTCTCGTGGCCCTGGCTTCTCGTGCGCTCGTCAGTCGCACCTCGTGCGCTCGGTTTTCGGTCTTTTTTTTCACCGAAAAATTCTACTGTAATTTTTTTCACCACCAACGGCTATAGCCTCCAAGATAAGATCAACCCAACCTTCACCTTCCTTGTTCAACATCGGGCAAGCACTGAACCTTTGGATCCGATCACGAAGCGTGTGTGTACATTTCAACTCAACTTGGATTAAATACACAAGATTTCGGATCTTTTAGGTGTGTGTGATTTGTTAATTATTGGGTGTTAATATAGACAACAGATCACATCAAGCGCTTCGAAGAACATGATGTTACAAGCACTCGCTCCGTGGAACCCAGCGTTTTCATCTGCAGTGTCAACAGAACTTGAAACAGAGCCATTTGTGACCTTTTCATTTGCAAATGTTGACGCTAAAGGCCTCCCGCATACAAGAACATTAATTTTCCGTGGATTCTTGTTCAACGATCCTAAAACCAACGTTCTCTTGTTCTGCACAGATCGTAGAACTGCAAAATTCAAAGATCTATGCGTCAATCCTAATTTCGAAGCATGTTTTTACTTCCATAAATTACGCAAACAGTTCAGATTCACAGGTGCAGTCAGAGTTATTGATCAAGATATACATCCTGATATTATCGTCAATAGATTATCCACTCCTGAATCAACATCACACAAACCAGAAACTGACGTTCCAATAGTCGATCAAATGGATGATTTTTATTCAAGTTGTGTTGACGAACATGATATACACGCTCCACTCAATTATAGAGTGATATCACCTTCACAAACCAAAAATCTTACAAATATGAGTTTTTCATCTTTGGCCGAAATCAATAGACCTTTGGGACCACCAACTCCAGAAGAATGGAAAAATGAAAGAGAGAGATGCTGGGGTGAATTATCAAGATCAATGAAAAAATCTTTCAAAAGACCAGCACCTGGAACTCCACTCAATAGTGAAAAGTCAAAATTACTCGATTCAAT
This sequence comes from Ogataea neopini, assembly GCA_030578575.1. Lineage (NCBI taxonomy): Eukaryota > Fungi > Ascomycota > Pichiomycetes > Pichiales > Pichiaceae > Ogataea > Ogataea neopini. The sequence goes on from JAJMSO010000001.1 coordinate 1,661,917, forward strand.
TAACAGAGGTGTTGACGGAACCTCGTCTGGGTATGAGAATTTCGCCGTCGTTTGTATGTTTGTGAAAGCAGCAGATCAAGTCGAATTGTCTACAGGTGGAACAGATCATAGGTATTTGTACAAGAAAAGTTATGACATTGATGCTTGGAAAGAATTTGAGGTTTGTCCTTGATGTTGTTATGTATTGAAGACGAGCGAATCGATCGGTTCAAGTCGTGCGAGTCGTTAGAGTGTAATAATTGAAGAGCGACGAACGACTAACGACGAGCGAAGCGAGTCGTGAAAGAAATCTTCAATGACTAGCTTTGCCATCATTCCCCCATTCATTCATTCATTCACTCACAACTCGTTTCCCTAGTGAATCAATCGCTTGCTCGTTGCTGGCACTTTGTAATTTTGCTAATTTGATTCATCCATCCCGCTTTTGTGCCGTTATAGGAAAGTCCCCCATACCGCGTAGCTTAGCGGATAATTTTTTCACCCGCCGAGGTAAAAGCCGCTACCGCATTATTAACCGTTTTTTTGGTTCTTTCAGCCAGGCATGGCTTCCCGCGATCTCCCGTAACGTGCCGCTAACGATAGACGGGTACATTCTCTGCGGGTGGGGTCTCGGGTGGATCAGATCACTGGTAATATGCACTTTTTTTTTTGACGTTAGCGGGTCCCAAATCTTCCAAATATCCAACTATAAATTGAGCCTTGTTTGCTGTTGTTTCTGGCACAGTAATTATCATAAATCCTCATCATAAATTATTCGATATAATGCCTTCTTACACAGAAATCCACTTCCCTGAAGAACCATCTGCTCCTCAGATCGTTACTGAGTCAATCCCAGGCCCAAAGGGTAAGGCTGCCATTGAATCTCTTGGTGAAGTCTTTGACAACAGATGTACATACTTTGTTGCTGATTATGAAAAATCCACTGGTAACTATATCGTCGACGCTGACGGTAACGCAATGTTGGATTGTTACTGCCAAGTTGCTTCTATTCCTCTTGGTTACAACAACCCAAAATTGCTTGAGGTTGCAAAGTCCGACAAGATGGCTAGAGCCTTTGTGAACAGAGCTGCTCTTGGTAACTTCGCAGGTGTTGAATTCGAATCAGTTCAAAAGGAACTCCTTGAATTCGCTCCAAAGGGTCAAAAGTACGTCTGGAACGCTCTTTCCGGTGCTGATGCCAACGAACTTGCATTCAAGGCCGTTTTCTTCAACCGTCAATCAAAGAAGAGAGGTTTCGACAAGCCATTCTCTAAGGAAGAGGAAGAAACTTGTATGGAAAACGAAGCTCCAGGTAACCCAGAACTTGCCGTTATGTCTTTCGCTAGAGCTTTCCACGGTAGATTGTTTGCTTCTGGTTCCGTCACCAGATCCAAGCCAATTCACAAGATGGATATGCCATCATTTAAATGGCCAAAGGCTGAGTTCCCATCTTACAAGTACCCATTGGAGGCCAACGAAGAATTCAACAAGAAGGAGGATCAAAGATGTTTGGACATCGTTGAGAACTTGTTCAAGACTTGGCATTGTCCTATCGCCTGTGTGATTGTTGAACCAATCCAATCTGAAGGTGGTGACAATCACGCATCTGCTGCGTTCTTCCAAGGTTTGAGAGATTTGACCCTCAAGTACGACTCCAAGTTGATCATTGATGAAGTCCAAACCGGTTGTGGTGGTGCTGGTTTGATGTGGGAACACGAGAGATATAACATCACTCCACCTCCTGATCTTGTTACTTTCTCCAAGAAGATGCAATCTGCTGGTTACTTCTTCAACGACAAAGAATTGATTCCAAACTTCCCATACAGACAATTCAACACCTGGTGTGGTGACGAGAAGCTTGTTATGTTCTCTGCTGCTATCTGCAGAGAGGTCAGAGACAAGGACTTGCTCACTTCTTACAATGCTGCTGGTGAATACTTGTTCGCCGAGCTCGAGAAATTGCAAGAAAAGTACCCAACATACCTCGCCAACCTTAGAGGAAAGGGTAAGGGATGTTTCATTGCCTTCGACATGCCATCTCCAGAGGTTAGAGCCGTGTTCTTGTCAAGCATGAGACAAAACGGTGTCAACATGGGTGGTTGTGCTGATGTTGGTGTCAGACTCAGACCAACTTTGGTCTTTGAGAGAAAGCATGCTGAAATCTTGGTTGCCGTGATGACCAAGGTTCTTGCTGCTTTGTAATTTAATGATATATATTGATAATAGAAACAAAAGGGGAAAAATATGGGTAATTTAATAAAAATATTCGTATCGTTGGAGCGAGGGAGGGGAGCGGAGTGAAAAAAAGGGATTTTTTAAAAGTCGCGCCAGATTTTTTCCTACTAATTTTAAATATGACAAATATCCTTCTTTTATCCTTCTTTAATTATCTTTTGTTCTTTCTTCATCCTTCGTCATATCAATTGAATCAACAATGAGGGAATACACTCTTTCAGACATAATTGTCTATGTGGTTTTGTCATTTGTGTACATGTTCTCCAACTATTCAGTGAGACAGTGCACAGGATTTATACTAACAAATATTTCCTTCTGTAATTATTCACGCCACTCGACTCCTCTTTTTTCCTTCGCATCTTACTAACATACGTTCAGTTCTTTACCTTCCAATTGAAACTGTCATTCTTGGATACGTTGAGCCCCTAAACAACAAAAGTACAGTTCACAGACAAGGGACTCTACGCCAATACTTACTCATCAGATTAGCTAAATACTTTCTGAATGAGGTTTCTGACTTTACCAGACCAGGGTACTCCTTTGTGTCAAATGCAGTCTGGAAACGGTTTTTTGATTTCAGGTCAGTTTTCCAGGCTTGGAACGGAATCGAAAACAGTAGGTACGAGGAATTCAAGTCGGAAGAGTCACATGTGAAGGGAATTTGGATCAGAAAAGCCGAATGCCATTCATACAACCCTTCCACTGACATTATTGTTGAGAAACCTGATCAGTCTGAGGGTGATGAGTCGAATAACGAAGACTCTGCAGACACAACTAAGAAAACAGATTCTGATTCATCTAATCAACCAACTCCTGAGCCAGATTTAGTGATATTTTTCATTCCAAACATCTCAATACTTTCAGCTACTCCACAATTTTATACAGAATACTTGATGACCTTACACTCATTACTTCAATTGCAAGGATTCAAAAATCCAGCCATTTTCATTCCACAATTGAAACCAATTGTTACTCATTTTAATGAAGATGAGGAAGGTACTCAAAAGTCACAATTCCCTGGTCAGCTGCTCGACGTGTTACTCGGCTGGGAGTATGTCACTCAATTATATCCAAATGCTAAATTTTTCATAGCCGGTGATTCTGCCGGAGCTAGTTTGGCATTGAGCTTTCTATTGTTTAGATCGAATCCAAAGTACGAATTGTTTGAGACTGAGGACGAAATTGATGTTGATCTGACTGAATTTAAATTAGCAAGACCATTTGGCGCTATTTTGATTTCACCAATTTTGAAATTTAAAGGTATATCAAAGAGACAAAATGAAGATATGTGCTCTGATTATTTGTCTTCTGAGTTTATTAACAAACTGGCAGAAGCTTACATTCCTGAAAGTTTGTCTGATTTTGAATTTTTACACAGTCCTGGTTACTGTAACAATCTCAACACATGGAGAGATGCATTTCCAGAGATGGGTATTGTTCTTTCATGGGGTGGCGAAGAATTGATGGCTGCAGAGATTGCTGAATTTGGAAATGTTTTGAGTCTTGCGGGAAGGACCAAGAGATGGAGGAAGAAAAGCGTAATTCATTCATGGCCATTTGTTTCATTTTTGACTGAGGATGCACAAGATGAGAAGGAAGATAGTTGCTTTGTGTTTGCCGGTATTATTTCTAGGATGACTTTATGGCACACGAGTGGATATTTAGATCCTGAATCATCTAAAGAACCTATGAATCTACTAACTATTGATGATAACCATCTGTGAAGGTAACAAGAAAAAATGAAGTGGAGATGGTGGGGTTAAGTGATTGCTATTTTTGGAGTTGGTTTAATGTATACCAACAAGATATGTAAGAGAAATTGATGATAATTTTTGTTAAAATTGTAGTTAGTTTAATTATTATATATATGTGCGGCTCACCTTTTTTTTTTTTTTTTTTTTTTTTGTATATAATTTTCTGAAAATTTTTTTCGGGATAGTTCACATTGAGTGAGTGTGAGTGAAATATTTCGGAGCTAACAAAGTGTTAACAGACAAGATCTGAACTGAATTGCTACGTTAGTTCCTTCAACTGAAAATGTCGATAGGACGACTTTATAGACGAGTTCAGTTAGTTCCCGGTTATGTTTTGCGGGGACGACAACTTAGAAGTATTGATTTGAGTCGGAGGGCGAGTCATTTGAGTATTAAGCCATCTAGAACTCTTGATGACGTTTACAGTGAGCTCCGGAGTCCAAACAAAAGTGTTCGTATTGACGAAGTTGCTTTGTCTTCTCCGTTAGATGAGGTTTTGACACCTGTTTCCGGACGGCTGTTGAAATCATGGAGTTTGTTTGAGGCATGTCTACATTCCAAAGATTATGAAAGAGCGGATCTGATTCTCCGGAGTTTAGCACAAGATAAAGTTTACACAGCTGCAGGAAAGACCACACCGTATTTTTATGATGGAATGTGCATGTTTTTGCAACATTGGGCTACCAACGAGAAAGTCAGTGTTGAAGAAGTTGTTTCTTGGTTAGATTCATATAATGCATTGAATGGCTCGTTCCGTGGCGATGCCAGAGTGACCGCATGGATAATACGTGTCAAATTAGACAAGGGAGTTTCTGCGGTTGAGAGTTTCCGGGAGTTCTACAATTATACGAGCTATTCGTTTGGCCATCGTCGTTCTGATGTTCTTGCATATGTTGATGTGATTGGCATTGGAAATGTTGGGAAGTTGTTGGAAGCTGAGCCTATGTTAAAAGACGAGCTTCCTTCTGAGTATAGAGAGCTTTTTGAAGCATTACAAGAAGGTGCTGAAGAGACTACGGAAACTGTGGAGAGTTTTGGCGAGATGAAGATGGCTGACAAAGAGGCTGCTGCGCTGGAGTCATCTGAGGCAGTTTCTGATGCTGTGGAGTCAACAACACAAAAAGTTGTTAATAGCGATGCAGAAGACTTGCTTTCTGTTTCCTCATTCAATCTGAAAGCCATTCGTCACTCGCTTCTGGGATTGGCAGACTCGTACAACGGTAACGAATTTGTCAAGAAGTTACTTACTTTGGCTCGCGAGGAACAATTAGATTTGGATTATGCCGCTATCGAAGCTTCGGACACCAAATTGAACTTGTTTGAGTTACGTAAGTCTCTTCCTGAAGACCAACAGGACAAGTTCGACACGATTTTGGACTTGATATCTGTGGAAAGACAGAAAGTCTTAGAGTCGAGCATCACGGAATCAGCACGGATGAAGTGGGAGCACGAGTTCGAGAAGATGAAAGACAAGGCCGTTCCATCATCTATTGGGGCTTATTTACACGATTGGTTACGCAAAGTAGAGCCATTGATCCAACAGGAGGTTGATGAGTACTGGAAAGCAAGAGAGGCACAAACGAAGGCCGGAAGCTCTCCTGAAGCTGTGGAAGGCACCAAGACGCGTCGTGGCCGCTTGACCCGGAAAGATGCAGACGATTTGTCGGAGTACGATCGCGAACGGTACAGAGAGAAATTGAAGTATGGACCTTATTTGGCATTGTTGAAGCCTGAAAAGATGGCTATCACCGCTATTTTAGAGTTGATCAAGTCATGCATCACGTCAGACTTGACTCGTGGAACGACAGTCTCGAAGATTGTGATGGCTGTTGGTAAGGCAGTGGAATTGGAATACAAAGCTGAAAGACTTCTGGCTGCTGATGTTGACGTTCGTAAACATTTCAAAGCTATGAAGAAGACTCCTGAATTCCGCAAATTTTTGCGTGGTACTCAGGCATCGAAACTAGTTGAACAGGCTGAGAAACGTGCAGAGGCCACCGCAGGTCTCTCTGTGAGTGGACTTCGTTGGGACACCGATTGTAGATGTCGTGTTGGTTCTGTTTTGGTTTCGTTGCTTCTCCAAGTTGCAAAAGTCGATGTTGAAGGTTCTGATCCAAAGACCGGAGAAGTGAAAAAGGCGTTGGCCCCAGCGTTCTATCATACCTATGATTACCAAAATGGTAGCAAAGTGGGAGTTATCCGTTTGAATTCGAAGTTTGCATCCAAACTTGGTCGTGAACGTGTTCAACAGTCCATCCAATCGCAATTTTTACCAATGGTGGCTAAACCTAAGCCATGGACCACCTACAACGACGGAGGATATTTCCTGAAGAGATCGATGGTTTTACGTGCCAAAAATGCTCCAGAACAGTATGCTTATGCCAAAGCTGCTGCCATGAAGGGAAAGATGGACGGTGTTTTGGAGGCGCTCAACAACCTGGGATACACCGAATGGACCGTCAATCAGGAAATTTTCGCTGTTATGTCACAGATCTGGAACACTGGAGAATCCTTCCTGGAGATTCCTAAATTCCGTGAGGATCTTGTGTTACCACCACGTCCAGCCGCCGGTTCGAGTCCTCAAGAGGTGTTTGAACATCGTCGTATTTGCCGTGAACTCTGCAACGAGTTCTCCAAAGATCGGTCGATGAGATGTGACATGAACTATAAATTGGAGATTGCTAGAGCGTTTGTTGGCGAGAAAATGTATTTCCCACATTCGTTGGATTTCAGAGGACGTGCGTATCCAATGCCACCTCATTTCAACCATTTGGGTAACGATCTTTCCCGTGGATTGTTGAAGTTTTGGAAAGGTAAACGTCTTGGAGAAGAGGGACTTCGGTGGTTGAAGATCCATGTTTCCAACCTGATGGGTCTTGATAAAGTTTCACTGGACGAACGTGTGAAATATGTTGACGACAACATGGAGGAAATTTTGGCTTGTGCTAGAGAACCGTTGGGAGCCACTCTGCAAGAAACGAACAAAAAATTGTGGACTCGTGCCGATAAACCTTGGCAATTTTTAGCTTCTGCTATGGAGTTAGAACGTGCTATGCGTTTAGACGATCCAACGGAATTCATTTCTCACCAACCAGTCCACCAGGACGGTACCTGTAACGGGTTGCAACATTATGCTGCCCTTGGTGGTGACGTTGAAGGTGCCAAACAGGTGAATTTGATTCCCGGCGACCGTCCTTCAGACATCTACACTCACGTTGCATATCTTGTTGGCGAGTCTGTTAACGAGGATGCCGCCCGTGGTGTCTCCGAGGCTCTTGCTACACAGAAGGTTATCTCACGTAAATTGGTGAAACAAACCGTTATGACGAGTGTTTATGGTGTTACGTATGTTGGTGCCAAGGCACAGATCACCAAGAGGTTGAAAGATATTGATTTCGATGATGCTGAGATCGTGGCTTGCTCGAAATATTTGACACAGAAAGTTTTCAAAGCCATTAGAGAGCTGTTTGATGGCGCCCACGCCATTCAAGATTGGTTGGGTTTAGCTGCCCGTAGGATCTCCAAGATAATCCGTCTGGATACCGAGCTGGAAAATGGAGATGAAGATGCAGCACAATTCATGTCTTCGGTGATCTGGACCACCCCGATGGGTCTTACCGTGGTTCAACCATATCGTGAGTACAAACAAAGGGCAGTTCAAACCAATTTGCAAACGCTGACAATCACTGATCCGTTTGAGGTCAAGAAGGTCGATGGTCGTAAGCAAATGAACGGATTCCCACCAAACTTTATTCATTCCTTGGACGCAACACACATGATCCTATCGGCAAATAAGTGTTCCGAGGCTGGACTGACGTTTGCCTCTGTCCACGATTCTTATTGGACACACGCTGCCGATGTTACGACGATGAACAGGATTCTGCGTGAACAGTTTATTTCATTACACACTGCCAATTTGGTGGAGAAATTAAAATCTGAGTTAGAACAACGTTATTCCGATTCACTGATGGTTGTTGAAATCGACACACACTCTGAAGTTGGCAAGGCAGTCAAACTGTTCCGCAAAGAACTTTCAGAGAAGTTGGGTAGAGCCGCCACCCTTGCGGACGAAGTGAATTTGGAACGTCGTAGACGGAATCTTTTGGCATCCGAAGATCCTCAGCAGGTAAAATTAGGCCAAGAGTTGAGGACTTCAATCACAGTCTTACAAGAGGAAGGTTACAATTTCGAGGAGCAATTGGAGACAAAGAAGACTTTAAAGATCTTGGTTCCTTTCAGCTTACCTGACATTCCTCCAAAGGGTAGTTTTGATGTGGGTGTTGTGAGAGACAGTCCATACTTTTTCTCTTAAGCGAAGCGAGTTATTTACACATTTGCGGTGACTGATGAGCAAATGACCAGCAAATGCTGTCAACATGAGTTACCCATCCAGTCGGGTAAACAAAAGCTCCTTCGTTACCCATTGATGAACACTTTCGCATGAATTTTTCCTGGACATATTTAACTTGTATATAAATAATTGGGAAGGCAGAACGAACGAGCAAAAGAGGAGCGTAGCGAGTTTCTTTGCGACTCACGAGTAAGTCAAATGGTCTAGTAGAGTGATCTTGTTAGCTCGCCTTAGTCGTGTGGCATTGATTGATTAGAAGTCCATTCTATATTTATTGACAGGCCAGTCAATTACAGAGTCTAAGTGCTCACCCAAAGTGGCTGGTAACTAATGAGTCTTGTGTTTCAATGTCAACGCTACGACCTGATTCTGTCATCACTTGCTCGTGATGATTTTCCCTTGGCCCTCCAGATTCTCAATCAACCCTGCCAATGGCTCCAACTCCTTCCTCTCAATCAAATCGAACTCCGTCACAAACGAAATAAAGTGAGCAAAATAACTATTCCAATGAGCTTCCAATGATAAATGAACAATCTTATCAAAGTGATGATAAAAAATGTGTGCAATAATCCTAAACATTTGTCTGTAGATGCCTTTAATGTCCTTAACAAACGAAGGCGGGAATGCCATTCCTGATTTTGTTGGGAAAATAGTTTGGTCATTTATCTTGTTGCTGATCCAGGTCAATGCATAATCAATATATTGGTTGGCTGGCAACGAAACAGCCCTGTTATTAGGCATCATCCAAACATATTCAGTTCTTGGATCTGCAGTCATAGTCGGATACCTGTCTGGTGTCACGTACTCTGAAATAACACCATAAAATTTGTTCAAATGGTTGAATGATTCAAATGTATTGAGTGCTAACCATTCATGATAATCAACATACTTCGGTAGTTGAACAATAGTTTTATACGAGCCTTTAACAAGGGCGATTTTAACGAACGGTTCGCATATAAAAAGAGGTGGTTTTTCTTGTTGTGTTGGTCTTTGTTGTTGTTGTTGCTGTTGTTGTTGTTGTTGCTGTTGTTGCTGTTGTTGCTGCTGCTGTTGCAATTTCATTGATCTGACAGATTGTTTAGACGGAGAATGCGTTCGTCTCAAAGAAAGAGCAGATCCGTTGTTTTGTGAGTACAACGAGCCTTGTGTGGCACCGTAGTTCAGTGACGTGTTCGAATCGTTGTTCAAGTACAGTTCATTATAGTTATTCCCAAGCTTGGTGTTATTAGCTTGATTCTTTTTCTTTGAACTTCTCGTAAATCCCCTGTTCAATGTTAGTTTGAAGATCCCCTTTAGTCACGTGATATCAATTACTTACTTAATGGTATTGAGAAACGACATTTTATTTAATGGACGTTGCTCAAAAGTGTGTTCGATTGTTTCGTCAAAACATAAAAACACAGATCAATTTCTCAAGTTCCTCCTTTTGAGAAATCGGAGTTACGTAAGCATAATATGGGAAAAAAATATACTCAACACCGGGTAACCAAAATTAAAGCGCGTCAGATCAAAATAAACTAAAAACTAAACTCTCTCCCCTTTTCAACCCAATTCACCTCCAACACCACCACAAACAACAATGACGGCAATTTCAGGGTCAGACCTCGATCTGGACTCAAGGCATTTGCTTACTCTTGATCTCCATGCAGACGTGTGCGACTCATTGTTGGTGTCGAGTCTCTCAGATTGTACTGTCTATCTAACTAGTGAAAATGAGAAACTACTCGTCAGAGATAATAGCATATTATGGGTTAAGGGTGGAATTGTAACAAGAAACTTGAAGTTCGAATCAAAAGTTGTTAGCTGTTTTTTTACGACGTTCAAAAAAAGTGACGTAATTGAGTCTAGAAGAGTACTTGTTGTGGTACTTAAAGAACAAATTTGCGTCTATGAAAAAGGTGGACGCTCGCAAATTGTCAGTTTCCCTTTCCACATACGCAATGCTTTCAGTTTTGAAAATGGGATAATCATTAGTAAAGAATTTGAAAGTCCCGTTTTTCTGGGTGGAATTGACCCCACAAAGCCTCAACATAATCAACAACATTCTCAATCATCACCAATGGTGTTCCCTTCATCAGTGCCACCGATTTCGGCAGCCTCAAGCTCTTCGCTCACAAATGAGAGCAATTTCCTTACCTTGTTGGACACACTTGGAGAGCTGGGCTCGATTGTTTCGTCTTCAACGACTTCTTTCTCTTCGAGGGAAGAACTCATATCGTTTCCCAAAAGTTCCGCCCATTCCATCGCTACGACATACAATCCGGTTGAAAAATCAGTCACCATCTATCACACCCGGTACCTCTCAAGAAGCAAAAATTCTCGTTCTAATTCTGTTTCATTTCAAAGTCTTACCAGAAGGACAAGCAAACGTTCAACGATGTCAGGTCTCACTGCTCCCACAGGCAACACCAATAACAATAACACAGATTCCACAAACAGTACAAACAATGGAAATGGCGGCAATATCAATGTGAACAGCACTACTCCGAGTACTTCAAAAATTTTAGACGATTCCGTTATTGACTCTAAACAATTTAGATCCGCTTCAGATGCCATGTCTTATGATAGAATGGCTTCAGGAGCCGAATTTAACAATGATTCGAGTAGCCATTATCTTTCAGCACATCACTTGGAAGCCTCGAAATTACGTAAAGATATTATTTTCACCAAACTCAATTCAATCGAATTTGATGATGATATCAAGCATTTGAAAGTTTTCAACATTTCTTATAGAGAGCAGGAGGCAATTGTGATTTGCAATAAAGCTCTTCATGCTGTCGAATTTTTTATTTACAACAACCCACGAAGCCCAGTTAGTTTGCCTAGTTTTAAGTCCACTTATTCATTGCAAGGCCTGGACGCAATTCCTTTATCGGCGGATTCAACACATACAGGTTATATTGTTCTCTTATACGATAACTATCACCAGGTGTTGGTTAATCCATTTTTGGGACTTATTTCGCCTACAATTGATTTGTCTAGTCGATTCCCTCCAATCAAACATTTGGATGATATCTTTGGTTCTGACCTTTCGGTTTGTTGTACGAACAACAAACATTACACGCTGAATTTGACTATAAATCCGCAAGACAAACTAATTCATACGATTATTGAGTCTTTGAAATATCTCGCCAACTCCTACACATATGAATACTTTTGGTTACAATGGTGTGCTAACGCTTCATTAAAAATCCCGCAGAATGACGATTGGAAAACTTTTGTGGTGACATTGCTATCACTAATCACACCGTCTGAGACCCACTTTGATGGGGAATGTCTCCATAAGAATCTAATTTGCGAGCTTATGCCCTACGCTCAACTGGCTAAAGAGAACATCGACAAACTAGCCTCGAGTTCTTCATCTCCAGGTATCCACTCCCTTACAGAACTAGCACCTTCGATTGTTTTGTCTTTACATCTCATTAGAGAAGAACTCCGACTCAACGTTCTAGCTGTAGACAAATTCAACAAAATGTCTGTTTTACTTGCCCAATTGACCAGTTGGATGGGCTGGTCCGATTCCTGGTTCAAATATTACATGCAAGACCCGAAAACAGTTGACCGTCAGGTGAGATTCCTCACTGCTCAACCCGTTGGATCTCCACCTAATCTCTTTGAATCTCTTTCCAGTCTTTTTGCCTCGACTATTGTTCCATACATCACTTTTTCTCAAGTTTCAGAAGAGGATGATTCAATAGACGAGCTGGTGACTCCCCGGACTTACTATGTTTTAAGACTATTCGAAGTCATTGTGTCTCCTGAGTTTGAATTTTTAGATGTTATCAACATGATGGTAGATTATGGCATCACTACGGCTGATTTAGAGACATATCCAACTGGAATTTACCTACCATTGAAAAATGCAATCATTTTCTGTCAAGATAACATTGCATCTCAATGGAATGCGGGGAGAAGTGAGCTACAATTAGTCGGAAGAAAAGATCTCCTTGAGTTCTCTTCAGAGACATCTAAAGGCACGTTTACATTCAAAAAAGTTCACAGAGATTCACCACCGAAAGACATATCACAAATTTCGAAACTTGTAAACGAAAATGAAGCATTGACTGCTTGGGATGGCCAAGCTGAGGCCGACAGATTTCACGTCACAAGACTGATATTCTCTGAGGATCGTAGGTTCTATGAACTAACAAGACTGCTCCAAACTTCTAAAGTACACACAGCCATTTTGAAATCTACTGATGGATTGGATGATCATGAAAAGTTGATTCAGCAAAGAGCGTTGGGTTCTAAAGTTGCGTTAAGAACACTCACTATGCCATTGGGAAGAGCTGCTGTTTTCATATCAAGTCGAAAAACTTTGATGACAGAGCGGTTCCCGATACCGAAAATGAACTTCAATTCTCTTATTCTACCTGATATGATAAACGTCAGCCTCGAGAAAGAATCAATAGATCAAGAAATCTACGAGTGGGGATTTTTCCATAACGGTGCCTCTTCGGGTTTAATGATTTCCAGAGATTCAACAGAAATTAATGGAAGTTGGATTGTTTTCAATAGACCTCCAACTCTGAACTCTCAACATGCCGGGTTTCTCTTAGGCTTGGGGTTGAACGGTCATTTGAAACGATTAGAAGAATGGCATATTTATAATTATTTGGGACCTAAACACAATCATACGAGTGTTGGTTTATTGTTAGGAATGGCCGCCAGTTTAAGAGGAACTATGGATGTGAAACTCACAAAGGTTTTGTCAGTGCACGTTGTTGCGTTGTTGCCCCCTGGATCTACGAATTTGAACGTTCAATTACCTGTTCAGACTGCGGGTCTCATTGGAGTTGGTTTGCTTTATTTAGAAACACAACATCGAAGAATGACAGAAGTTCTGCTTTCGCAAATCAACTCAACTTTGGTGTACAATGAAAAAGAGTTTGTTAGTGAAGGATATAGACTTGCTGCTGGTATTTCGTTAGGATATGTGAATTTAGGCAAAGGTGAGAATTTGAAGAGCTCCAATGACACACACGTGATTGATCAGTTGTTGTCTATGGCAGCATCGTTGAGAGACATTCAAACCTCTGATGAATTTGATAAATCTTGTGGAGGTGCAATCTTGGCATTGACTTTCATGTTTATGAGAACAGGCAATGTTGAAATTGCACAAAAACTCACTATACCAACTACATTACAACTTCTTGACTATGTGAGGCCCGACTTTTTGATGCTGAGGTGTCTGGGAACCAATATCATCATGTGGGATAGAATTCAACCTAGCAGAGAATGGGTTGAATTACAAATACCTCAATGTGTTTCCAAATTGTACTCCGTGGAGACGATCACAGCATTGGATAGCGACTTTTTGCCTTATTTGAATATTCTGGGAGGAATTTTACTGTCTATTTCAATCAAGTATGCTTCTACAGGCAATGTGGAGGCAAAAGAAACACTTATAGAATATTTTGACCGAATGATGGATATTTGCTCTTTGGAGGCTGACAACTATGATGAGCGTATAGCCTTACTAGGGGCCCATAATATCCGGGATATTGTTATATTGGGGTTGTCTTTGGTGACTGCAGGAAGTGGAGACTTGGATGTTTTTAAACGGTTGAGATACTTACAAGGGATCACTGATGATTCTACAAACTATGGAAATTATATGGCTATTAACACAGCCCTTGGATTCCTATTCCTTGGAGGTGGTCAACAAGCGTTCACTAAAGATAATTTTGGTATTGCTTCGCTGATAACTGCTATTTATCCTGTTTATGGCACCAACAGTTATAACAATGGTAATGACTGCACCGAGATTCACTTACAAGCTCTAAGACATTTCTGGGCTCTTGCCATTGAGAACAGATGTCTCGTTACAAGAGATGTTGAAACCAAACAACCATTGAAAATTGATGTTGATGTTATCCTGAAGGATGGATCAGTTTCTAGATTGACGACTCCTAGTCTCATACCTGAATTAGAAAGAATTTCCAAGATTATGACTGTGAATATTGATCAACAATATTTCCCTGTTATATTGGATTTTGAGACTGAAGGCACCTTAGAGGCATTTAAAAAGTCGTTATTAACTATTTTTGTTTACAAGAAACAAGGATATTTGAATCTACGGTTACCAATCGGGGAGACAATCAAACAGGTTGAGAAAAGAGATGAGGACGGAGACGACAGTCGAGGCTGTTTGCAAAATTTGAAGAGTTTGAAGATTTTTGAAACGCTTTCTGAATTTGAAAAGTCAAGTCTTTTAGGCAAGAAGAACAGGGGACAAGTGATTCATTCTACTGTTTTAGATTTCAAATTAGAGATTGAAAGGATGGTGAGAAGACCTAAAGACATGGATGATTTATGGAATCTGAAGCTGATATTCAATTTTGCGGATCAACTGTTGGAGTTGAGTCGTGCTAACAAGGTGATGAGTGATCAAATGGTCTCTGAGGATGAAAACGAGGAAGGTGATGTTATACAGAATGATGTGTCTCAGGGTCAGCAAAGGCTTGGATTGAGCTATTTGAATATCAAATTTATTGAGAAGTTGAAAAATGATTTGTGGCTGTACATCCAAGGGGGTGTGTGAATGCAGGGTTCAAGGTGCAAAGTGCACATCCGGGGTTTATAGCAGTTTTTTGATGAAAAATGCATAATTATGACGAGCTAAGCGAAAGATTGTAATGTAGATCACTAAATTTAGAGGTTGGACTGCAAAATAATTCGAGGCTGTGCACGATTGGGCTTGAGGGGTTATTAAAGTGAGTGATTGAAGAAGCAATTTACTCGTCAGGGGCGAATAAAAAGAGGAGAACTGCTGTTAACAGTACAGTAAGTAACATGATCTGATCACCTTAAAGTGAGTCGCAAGGGGTCCAGACCCGTCAGTTATGTGGAGGAAGACGCACCAATAAGTCAAACTGTGTCATGCAAAAGCCACTTGTTAGGGATGTGCGAACGGGGCGAGAAGTGCGAGAAGTGCGAGTGGGGCGAATGGGACGAATGGGGCGAGAGGAGAGAGTGAGACTCCCACGACTGTGCTCGGTCGTTGTCAGCTTGTCGACTTCGTCGTCGTCCCGACGCATCACCTTATTCTCATGCAGCTTTAACAATAGCGAAAAAATGTGGGGAGATAAAAAATACTACACTGAAAATTCTGGATAAATTGTAGCTGTTCTGTAAAAGGAAATTCCATGAATTCTAGCAAAGTGAAATAAATGTATGTGACATAGTCAGTAAAGCAATTTAACATCGTGATAAGAAGGTTTCTTTTTAATGGTTTAATTTTTCTACTTGTTGGTAAAAATAATTATTCTCCGTAGGAAAATTTAAGAGTTGGTACTTGAATTTAAAGATTGCTATCAAACATAATTACAAATTTTTATCGGTGGATCTGATAAATTTAAGGAAATTGATTGCCAGCGGTTGTGAAACTGAGAAGATTATTGCTAGGAGTTGTATTGAATAGTTAACTTCCGCGATGGTGCAGTTATTTGTGGTTCATCCAAACTTGGAGATTTCGGACTGTGATGAAGTTCCATCTTTGAAAGTGCTTGATTCGAAGAGAGACGCTTTTCTACAAAACAGAAAAAAGTACCAGAGACTGATCTCACGCATCTCTGCACGTCCAGGCATCAAGGACATTCCGAAGTGGTGCCTGACCAAAGATACCGAAGAGAACGTTCGTGGCATTCTGGAGAATGCCCAAGAGCCTGGAGAAGACGTCGATGATGCTGTGGATGAAGCGCAAACTATGGACGAATTGAAATTGGAATCCCTTTCGTTAGATGATGTTGATTTGACAAAAAAACAGTTATCTAGAGACAGCTCAGAGCCACTTATGGATATGTTACATATACCCAATAAGCTTCCAGGAACAGAGTTCACCAAGAGTCTTTTGGCGCTAAAGTATTCACAAATAGTGACGGACTTGTCGTTGGTGGAGTACAAGTATCTTCAGACGTATGCTCATATAAATGAGACGATCAAACACTATTTTTCGAAGCCGGAACTGTCTTTGGAAGCAGAAGAGGAGGGATGTAGCAAGGTAAGCACCCAGATGGAGTTTTTCAGGAAGTTGGAGAATCTGTTACTTGGGCTGAGGAGGGTGAAAGAGGAGTTTGAAGGGGTGTATTCGAAGTTTGTTGGTGGTGAGAAGCAGCAGACTGTTTGAGGGAGGAGAGCGAGACAATCAGACGACGAGGTGCAGTGAGTTGGGTCTGGTTAATTACAGTGCATTAACAACGGGAGAAGAGAATCGAATGCCCCCCTGCCCTCTTCGATTCGTCATCGGCAGTAGATGTGATATGTTGTATTTATGTACCTTTTATTGAGAAACAGCAAATGATGAGGGCGAGTTTCCCGCACACCTTCATTTGCTAACTATGCTATGGAAATACAGTAGCGTCACACACGAAGAAAGCGAAGCGAGTGTGACTTTACGGTTGGGAGGATTCTATGACGACTCCATCTTACAGATCTTGCTGTGTATCTACTCACACCTCGCACCTGAGGAGTTGAGTCAGCTGTTGAAGAGCGAAGCAGGATTTAGTGTGCACGCGATGCTGGTCTGGCATGATGACCACCGACGGACGTGCGACCAAGGAGCGAAGCAAGTCGAACATCACGTGTAGTAATTGCTGCTTCGCTTCGCTCTTCTCTTTCACGCGACTTTGGGCACGCGCACAAAATTTTCCAACGCGGTCGCGAGGCGAGTCGTGTTTGTTTTGTTTTACTGGGCTATTTTTTTTGACCATAGTCAACTCTCTGTGTGAATATTTTCCTGTTCCTTCCAAGACAGACGTGCGGTGGTTAGCAAAAGCGGCCAGAAACATAAACAGCAAGCACACAGTGGCAGAAGAAAAGCTCTGGTGAGGTGATACACGAAGATAACCTGTTTAGTATAGAACATTCTGATCGATAAAATCTACAGGGGGAACACCATCAACATCACCTATAAAGATGACAACGGCGTTGAACTACCGGCCGTCCTCGTTTGCAACACGCGCAGCAGTGACTGCTGCTGCAAGAAGACAAACCACGGCGCGTGAACGCGGAGTGGAAGCTCAAGAACGAGCAAAACCATCGAAATCAGACTCGCTGCATCAAATAGACAAGGTTGTTGAAAGCGTTGCAAACGCAAATAAACGTCTTTCACAGACCTCTACGGCGTCCAATAGCAAAAGAAAGGCAGAGAACAGAATTGGGCCGTGGCGGCTGGGCCGCACCCTCGGTCGAGGATCCACAGGAAGAGTTCGTCTAGCAAAACATTGTACCACTGGTCAGCTATCTGCTGTCAAGATTGTGCCTAAAGCCAGCACAAACGGATTGACAAAGACGGAAAAGGGTGTTAAAGGAACCAAAATTGACGCGAATGGCTTACCTTACGGAATTGAAAGAGAAATCATTATTATGAAACTGATCTCACACCCAAACATTATGGCTCTTTACGACGTGTGGGAGAACGAAAACGAGCTTTATTTGGTTTTAGAATACGTCGAAGGAGGCGAGCTCTTTGACTATCTGATCAATCACGGAAAACTCTCGGAACAAGAGGCTGTTGGGTACTTCCGACAAATCATCAAAGGTGTCGAATACTGTCATCGTTTCGATATCTGTCATCGCGACCTCAAACCAGAAAACATTCTACTCGATAACAACCACAACATCAAAATTGCTGATTTCGGTATGGCTGCTCTAGAAACTAAACAGAAATTACTTGAAACGTCTTGTGGATCACCCCACTATGCCTCCCCTGAGATTGTGGCCGGTCGCAATTACCACGGGTCGCCAAGTGACGTTTGGTCTTGCGGAATCATTTTGTTCGCCCTATTGACGGGCCATCTCCCATTCGACGACTCGAATATCCGCAAATTGCTGTTGAAGGTTCAGACAGGTAAATTCCA
Source organism: Ogataea neopini (assembly GCA_030578575.1). Lineage (NCBI taxonomy): Eukaryota > Fungi > Ascomycota > Pichiomycetes > Pichiales > Pichiaceae > Ogataea > Ogataea neopini. Next base: position 1,680,096 of record JAJMSO010000001.1, read on the forward strand.
TATGCCTTCAAACCTCAGCAATGAGGCAAAAGACTTGATCTGGTCTATGTTGAGAGTCAATCCACGGGACCGGATCCCAATCGACCGCATTTTGAAACATCCACTGCTCACCCGGTACCCGGACCCTGACGTCCACATGTCCGGTACCAGTGGCTTGAATTTTGATTTGTCTCAACCAGTGACTACTATCGACTCAGGAATATTGCATAATTTGCAAACTCTGTGGAATGGAATCGCACTTACGGAAATTGTCAAGAAATTGCAGAGTCGTGAAAGCAATTCGGAAAAGATGTTTTATTATCTTCTTGCCAAGTATAAAGAAGATCATGCGGATGCTAATGAGGAAGTTGAGTTTGAAGGAGCCAAGAAAAGACTTGAGTCTGTGTCTCCAACACATAGTCATCGCTCTAGCTCTCCGAAGAAAGTTATCCACAAGTCTACAAGTATCGTGAAAACCGTGATCCAAGACGAGAATGGTTCCGTCGTCAAGTCTTCAGTCAAAGAAATACCCACAGTGGTGAGCCAAGGTAAACGGAAGCCTCTGAAAAAGAAGAGCAAGAGCAATCTGAACATTCTGGCAAATGTCAGTAACAAAGCTAATGTTCCAGTTGCGTCTTCGTCTTTCAGAAAATCAGTTTCTTTCAATAATAAACATCCATCATCTTCCCACATCTCATTACACTCAAAAGAACGATCTCCTGTTAGAAACAAGTGTTCAACTTCAAGATCATCGGCAAAGAACTCTATCACTGTCAATCCGAAAGATTTACCAAAATTGCCTGATATTGACTTATCTGAGTTCAAGTTTATGGTGGATGCTATCTTTGATAACGACGACTTGGGAGACTTGAAAATTGGTCCGGACTTGGCTCAAGAACCGGTCAATCCTGAAATTAGAATATATCATGACGAAACCAAACTCGATCTCAATCAAATCGTTAGCAAAAGATCACCTCAAAGGCCAAAAGAAGTTGTCAATCTGTACAAAGAGAATCTTAAGAGGGCAGAACAGAAGTTACAAAAACCATCTACTAGACGGCCACCTTTGCCACCGAGAGAGAAAGTTACGCCAACTGATCAAATTAATGAACAAAGAATCCCCTCTTTGGACCCTAAAAAGACCAAAAGTCGCTCCGGATCATCATCATCATCTTCAAAGTCGTCATCCTCGTCATCTCCAATTGCAACTAGAAATTTGAGTCAAGCTTCAAGTGTTTTGGGCAAATTGGGAGTGAGAATGAGCAGATTGGACGATTTAGCTCAATTACCACCACTGGATCTTGCTCCACCCGAGGAAAGAGTTAAAGCTATGATAATCAAACCTTCCAGATCGTCTTCAACTAGAAATTTGTCTTCATTTTTGAATTCGAAAAACGATTTAACTGTTTCGGAGTTCAATGAGGCTCGCAAGAAACTGGTGGTCGAGACCCCAGAAAAGATTACCCCTCCACAGAAGTTGCGTATACCCGAAAAATCATTTGTGGCTTCACACAGAGTCGGTCCTTCTATCGATAATTCAATCATGTCTTACGACGCTTCCTACAGTTTACATTCAGCTGTTCAAATTCCGATCGTGACACCTACTGAAGAACAATTTGCAAACCTCAAACGGCCTTCTTCCGAGGAAGATAAGTTTGCTGATGCTGATACATTTGACGACCAACGAATTCTCGAGGATAGCTCTAGAAGATCGGTGATCAAGCCTCACAGGAAGGTCGAATCGGTGACGTCTGCTGATTCGCAACTGAACAAGTTTGTTCATCAGCCGTTCTCTGCTATCAGATGCTCATTGATGGCCAATTCCAACTACGATATGCCATCTGATGAAAATGTCGGTAAGGGGAATAAGTTGTCTTTGACTCCCGAAAAAAAGAATGGACCACAAAGGAACGAAAATGGACTAAGTGCTATTCAGCAGTCTAGAACTTCAGTGTTTGCTGATCCTGTGGAAGATAATGACAGTCTCAGAGAAAGAACCATCAGTCGTGAGAGCACTACTATATTTGACGAGGGTAATACAACGACGGTTTTGGAAGATATTGGGGATGCTGATATAGTGGATGTCAGAAGAAAACGTGTTTCCATGTTGAGCGTTGGTAACAGTGACAAGTCAACAAATGATGTTCAATCGATGGGCAAAACTGAGCATGTTTATTCTGCTATAAGTAGAAAGCCAGTGGCGTTCCAGACAGTGCCAGAAGAGGACATGGCTAGTTCTACCAAGAGACAATCTAAACTGAGTAACGTGCATAAACGGGAATCTATTAGTACGGCATCAGCCAGTCTACAAATACAAACGGTTGATATTTCCCCTATGGATCCGGTTACAAGCGGCAAAACTCAAGATAAGAAGCTCAGATTCAGTCCAATAGTGGACAAGATGCGGACCGATATTCAGAATGCCACTCAAGAAGAAGATCATAAAAGTGGGAAGAGACCTGGGTGGTTCAAGCGGCTTTTCGCCTCATTGACTTCTTCAGGTAGCCGCGGTAACAGCCACACCACAAGTACGCGAGGCGTCGAGAGGCGCAAGAACAATTTGAAAAAGAAAAAAGCAAATGCAGGTCTCTTTAAGTTGAATGAGCATTGGATCGATTCCGATACCCTATCTTCCGATGATACAATAGCTTATTTGACAGCACAGCTGCAAAAGCAACACAGTGAAGTTAATCTAGTTCCCTCGCATAATGCAAAGACGATCCTGGTGGAGGTTGGTGGTGGTTTGGGCCAGAACAAATTATGCTTTAGAATCGAAGTTGAAGATCATGACGGAGCAGAATACGGGTTTTCCGGATGTTTCGTTAAAGTGATCAAAGAGTCCAGCGGATGGAAGGCCTTCCGTACTTGTTGCAGCATAGTTGAACGTCACATCAAGGATTTAGAGCGTGCGTCCTCAGCCGCGTAAACGATGTAGTGACAGGTTTCAAATGTACATCAACTATTTTTTTTCACGTGTCCCTATTGTATTAATACTGATTATATGCAAGTTGTGTCTTATCCGAGCGCGTGCTTATTGTAAAAAGAAAATTTTTCTAGAAAACCGTTGAGACTGAGATCTGGCCCGATCTAAAAGGAAGGAGAACAATAACAAAATAAAGGAAAAAAGAAACGTGTTTAGAAGAAAAAAGAAAAAAAAAACGGTTTTATGTGAGATTGTAATGTGGCAGGTTTGGGCAATTAAGCCAGTGAAAAAAAAAATACCTCTATCATCGTTTCCGTGACGGAATATGCAGTTTGTTGGTTTCTGATTGTTGCTGAAATTGTGCTGGATAATATTTTTAAGTCCATATATTTCCTTAGGTTTGATCTTTTAAAATTTTGTGTGATTTTGGAAGTCAAGTATAGGTTTTTTTCGTCGTTCTCACGTGAGGTAATGCAATAGCACAGAATACCCAGTACAAAAGCTTCACAACAACACCCTATAGTCAATTATTTTTTAAAAAAAGTTGAAGTTTCAACTACATATCTGCTAATATTATCTACAAAATGGTTTACGGGGTAAGTCAACTAGCAAAAGCAAAATCGCTATTGGTCAATATGTTTACTAACGAATTCCATCTACAGGAACAAGGAAATCGCATTAACATCAGTGTTCTAGGCGACCTTCATTGCGGTAAATCCACTGCTATTTACCAATACATCAACTCTTCTTTCACGAGTGATTTGGACTCAACCGTTCAAGACATTTATAAGACAGTGGAACTGATTGGTGAAACCGAATATTACGTTGATATTTTGGATGTGGTCGAGAACGACTACGGTTTTGAAGGTGAAACCGAGGCTTTGATCCAAAAATCAGATGCCATCATTTTGATGTACGCTATTACTGATGAAAGCTCTTTTGACTCGGCCATAGTCAGAGCTGGAAAGCTCAGAAGTTTGTTCCTCGCTGGTCCACCTCCTATGTTCCTGGCTGGTTCACAAGTCGACCTTAGTCATAACAGACAAGTCGCTAGTTCCAGTGCTCAACAAGTTGCCAACGAATTCGGATTCCGTGGTTTTTACGAGTGTAGTGGTAAGACTGGCTACAACATTAAAGAGCTCTTTAGAGATGTGATTGAATCTTCTTTGTCCAGTGAGACTGCTGCCTCAGACTTTGATGCTGTCAAGTCAAATCCTCAAAGCACTTACCCATCAGAAATTCAAAGAGAAAACACCATTGGAATGCGCAGTGTTGCCGGCACCACTAAAACCGCTAACACTCATAAGACTTCTGGAACAACCAAGGCCACTAAGACCACGCCCACTACATCAGAAAAATCTGCCGGTGGCTGCTGCATTATTATGTGAACACAAGATCCGTTTTACGACCGTATTCTTCCTTTCAGCTTAATTTCTCCGCCATGTACGATTAACTACTAGACAAACACGCTTTTATAGACAATTAAAATATAGAGATTCGAGCATTTAGACCCAACTATTAGGACGAGTAGGAGATGTCGACACAAAAATGACAGCGATATCACTTAGTTGTTATGGTAACCCGAGTGTTGCCCGATTGCTGGTAAACAAAAAAACGGTTCTGCATCTATTAAGCCTTGATTAACCGAGACCCTTACAAATCATTTTCGCGATCCGGGGAGAACTCGGTTATTCGAGGTATATTTTTCCCTTAGACACAATATTAATGAGGCACACCTTGCAGTTAACTTGCGTCAGAAATGAACCTCCTCGATAACGTCTTCAAGTTAAATATCTGTGCATTTCGACAAGTACAGACACAGCATAAAAGCCATCTGGAAATAGTTTTGATTGCTGTTACTTCTGAGGTAAAAAAATGACGGCTATTTCCGCACCTTGGTAGCTGCTGCGTGATGGCCAGGGACTCGTAACCACCAAACATGCGGCGTTTATTTTTTTTCTACTTAGGGTCACCCATTCCGGTTATGAGAGGTTCAGGGTGGAGTTAAGAAGAAAGAGCCCGCGGAAAAGGGTAAAGTATTACGAGATCGTCGCGAACTTAACCAGAGGAAGCCGGGTCACCGACTTAGCAGTTAGCCATTACCTGGTCGACAAATACCCAAACCTACATATACGATGAACATCAAAGACGGGTAGATGGACCATGATTATGATCTGTGTTTGGAATTTTTCAGGCAGATAAAAATGCAAAAAAAAGTCAGATAGCAGGTGTGGGGTATCTCCGGTACCGGAGATATGTACATCCGTACACCGCGGGGGAATAAAGTGAAGTTCGGGTGGAATGGAGATGAGTAGATTGAACGAATCCGTCTTGGGTAGATTCTATACCATTTGCCCGTGACAGACTATTCTTCATCACAGCTTATCCTTTACTTATCTTTGTTTCGTCTCGCTCGGTACCCGCACTATTTTACCTAAATTGCAGGGTCTTGGGGCTCTCCGGTTTCCATTTAAGACAGGCCCGGTTGAAATTTTTTTTCAGGTTTTCCCCAGAGATAACCTTATATAAAAGGATTTGCAGTCCGGATAAGAGGGGTCTGCGAATAATATTACTCATTTGATCTTTTTTACTTTAAGCAGAGTTTTTTCCACTTTGTATTTATACAACAACAACTCTAGTTCTTCCAAGTTCAGATCAGCAGGACAACTGTTTAGGATAGCAAACTAAAAATGTCGTCAAGTCCTAGTATAGAAAAAAGGTCCGATACGGAGGACAAGTTCTCCAAACAGGAACTTGATGTTTCTGGAGTTGGATTATCGGAGACTGAGAAGGCATCGAGAGTCAATCAACTTGCTGAACAATATGGTATTAATCATAAGAAGTTGATGTGGAAGATTGATCTTTGTGTTGTTCCACCATTCTGTGTGTTATATTTCCTTGCTTTCCTTGATAGAGTGAATATCTCGAATGCTAAAGTTTATGGTATGGAAACTGCTTTGGGGTTGCATGGACAACAATTCAACACTGCTTTAACTGTTTTCTTCGTTCCATATGTTGTTTTTGAAGTTATCTCGAACTATTGTCTGAAGATTGTCAAACCACATTTATGGATGAGTATAATGATTATCTGCTTTGGTGTTGTTACCATCTGTGTTGCTTACGTCAAGACCTTTGGTGATTTGGTGGGTACTAGAATTGTTTTGGGTGCCTGTGAGGCTGGTAGTTTCCCTGGTATTTTCTACATCATGGCCAATTTCTACTCCAAAAGAGAAGCACAACGTAGATTTTCTATCTTTTTCAGTTGTACATGTCTTGCTGGTGGTTGTGGTGGTGCGTTGGCTTACAGATTACACGATTTAGACGGTGTCCACGGTCTTTCTGCTTGGCAATGGATCTACATTGTTGAAGGTGCCTTCACCACTGGTCTTGGATTCATTCTTTACTTTTTCATTTCTGATTTCCCAGAACAAGCTAGATTCCTCAATGCTAACGAAACCAAGTTCTTGAAAGAAAAGTTGGAGGTTCACTCTGGTAACTCAGGATTCGAGATCAAGCAAACCTGGAGAGACATCTTGCAAGTTTTCAAAGATCCAATATTGTACGTTGCTGCTCTTATCTACTTCTGTTTGATTGTTCCATCGTATTCTTATGCTTACTTTGCTCCAACTATTATCAAACTTCTAGGTTACAGTGCCATGAACGCACAAGCCCATTCTATTTACCCGTGGTTAGCATCGCTGGGAATGTCTGTTATGCTTGCCTTTGGCTCTGATTTCGCCAAAATTCGTCTTCCATTCGCCTTGTTTGCAAACTTCGTCGCCATCGCAGGTCTCTCCATGGTTCTTGCAGGTGGTGCTCACTACAAGGTCAAGTATGCAGGTTGCTTCCTCGCAGCCTCCGGATTATACAGTTGTATGCCTATCATCATCTGCTGGATGAGTCTTAATTTCACCGGTCATACCAGAAAGAGCGTGGGAACTGCCTTTGTCGTTGGTTTCGGTAACATTGGTGGTATCATTGCCTCATTTATTTTCCCAAATAACGAAGCTCCTCAATACAAGAAGGGTTTGGGAATCTGTATTGGATTTGGAGGTTTGGCAGTCCTGTTCACTTTGTTGTACTTTGCCATTCTCGTCAAGCGTAACAGACAAAAGAAGGATCCAGAGTACATTGCAAAATGGGAAGCTCTTGATGAGAGAACAAAGGTGATGAAAGGTGATTTGAGTCCGTACATCGAGTATCTCTACTGAAGGATGAGCGAGAAAAAACGAGCAAAAGAGACGGACAAAGCGAGTCTCTTATGGGTCGTTTCTATGGACTGACTAGTCGAACTCAATCGAAGCGAGTGTGTCGTGCGAGTTGCAGTGTTTAATTTACAACGAAAATAATTAGTATTAAGCGAAGAACGCGAGCGAACCAAGTAGAACCAAGTAGAACCGGGCGGAACCGGGCGGAACCGGGCGGAACCGGGCGAGAAAAGTATAAGACAAGTTTCTCAACTCGTTTGGTCTTAGCCCGCTTGATCTGACGACCATCTCTCTAACAACCGGTCCGCTCTGCCGTTTACCTGTCAAAAAATCTCCCGATTGAAGTCCGGAAGCGTGTTACATAAGCACAACCAATTATATAGGTATACAGCAGTTCTTGAGTAACAGAAGGAACGGAAAACTAGCTGAACAGCGTGTCGGACTGACCAACGAAGAATCGTTAAGAGTAGATAGATGACAACTTGGGTGAGTATATGAGTCGCAAACGACTCATTGCCGCTCGCTACGTCCATAACTGGCACATCGTTTGCTCATCATTCGCTTACGTCAGCATGCAACACCCCTGAAATATTTTTTCACATTGCTTGCACCATCATTATCCAAAATGGGAAACAAAAAAACCTTCATTCCCTCAAATGCTCTTTTCCTTTTCCTTATCGCACCGCTACACCTTCGCCATCGCCTTCCCACATGTCATCATTCGATCCGCAATCACTGCCGTATATTAACCCACATGAAGACCGCAGAGTCTGCTTCATCACTGGAGGAAACAGCGGAATAGGTTACTTCACGGTTTTACATCTCTACATGCACGGTTACATTGTTTATCTGGGTGGTCGCAGCCGAAACCGGGTAGAAACAGCTATCTCGTCAATAAAGGAAGAGGCTGTTCGTCGTCGTTCCACAATGACATCTCAACAACTGGAATCTAGATATCTTGGTGAACTGAAATTCTTAGAAATTGATCTTCTGAATTTACGTTCCGTAGATAATGCAATGACAGAATTCAGATCAAGAGAGAAAACTTTGAACCTTTTGATTCTGAATGCTGGAATCATGGCTGTGCCGTACTCATCGACTGGCGACAATTTCGAGATTCAATTGCAGACAAACTATGTTTCTCATTTCCTTATTACAGATCGTCTTATTAGGCTGATGGATGATACTCAGTATGTTCATGACCCAAGAGTCATTTTTTTGACTTCTATTGGGCATTGGTTTGCTCCCTTCCCATTCAATCTCGATTGGCAGTTCAATTACCGACCAAACATTATTTTCACATGGTTCCGTTATGGAATGGCAAAAACGGCCGGCATCCAATTTGTTAAGTCACTAGCTAAAAGACACCCTCAAATATTGTGTGTTGCAGTTCACCCTGGTTTTGTGATGAACACCAACCTGTTCAGCCATTTTACCCGTCTTCCAATCATTGGTTTCTTGTTTTGGATCTTTTTCCAAATATTTGGTTGGGTTTTCGGTGTAAGCAACGAAGAAGGTTCGCTTTCGAGTCTTAAATGCGCGTTAAGTGACGAGCTCACTACAGAGAAAGACAACGGAAAGTTCTTTTTCACCTATGGTAGAGAGCAACAGCCAAGTCGTATGGCACGCAGTGTTTACTATGGTGATAAAAACTGGGCTTGGACGGTCCATGAGTTGAAGAAAAGAGGGTTTGCAATACAGAACTGAACTTGTGACAAGCCAATCATGAGCGAGTCTTAGGTGTTAGTGATGCGACTCGCCGCGCTCTTCGAATTAGCCTCTTTTCCAACCTTGTCTTTAACCGGTTGACGTGCCTCACTCGGCAATTCTCGGTCCATTATTACCGGTGATTAATTAATTCTCCTTCTTTGCTATATGTCCATACCAGACCATACAACCCTCGCTGCCCCTATTAAGCAACGAACAAACGACGGGCCAAGCGAGTTGTGCGAGTCGTCCTTGTGACAATTCCGAGGCTTATTGACTCGACCGTGTCGGTACTTTACAACAACTTACGAGCAAATGACTCGTTTCGCTCGTCATTTGCACACCCGCGCTATTTGCATATCTTTAGCTAATAATATTCGCCCTTAGACAAATCTATTTACTCAACATTCTTCAAAGAAACAGCAGGTTGACCTGGAACTGCGTGTTCGGCAACCTTGGCTGGAATTTCATAAGTCTTTCCAGAAACAACATCAGTTCCAGTAGCACTGCCGTTCTCGAAAGCAACAGCTCTGACCTCAACAACAGTAACAACAGCAGAAGCTTTCTTCAAGACCTCAGAAGCATCCTTGACGGTATCGATCTCGCTGAACGACAATTCTCTGTTGAAAACGCTTTGAGGAGACTCGGTAGTAAGTCTCTTTTTCAATTCAGAAATGAATGGCATGGCTTTCTTCATCTCCTTGTTGTCGATTCTAGAACGTAATTCCTTGTTGTCGTCCAACTTTTGGGCTTCGAACAATTCTCTGACCAACTCCAAGTAGTTCTTCTGCCAAGCTGGGAAACTTGCAGAGATGTAGAGAGTCAAAACAGCTGGTTTTTCTTTATCCAAATCAGCTGGTTTACCACCCTTCTTCTTCTTGAGCAACATACCTTCAGTTTCTCTGATGGACTTCGAGACGGATCTCACGTAATCAAGGGCATCGGCAACTGATGGGTCGATATCAGCAGAGACTTGTGGCCACAAAGCATTCAGAATAGAAGTCTTGTTGCCCAAAATCTCTCTGTAAACGTAATCAGCAAAGTGAGGAGCAATAGGAGAAAGCATCAAGGCTTGAGTCTCAATGTATCTCAAAACAAGATCTTTGTGCATACCGCCTTTAACAGAGGTAACTTCTCTGTAGTAATCTCTAGCATATTGGTAGTCAAACAAACCACTCTTAAGACCAGCCTTGAAATAACCAGCATCAAATTGTTTGTAAGTTTCTTGGATCAAAGTGTTCATCTCGTTATCGAATGCCTTGTCGAAGAAGTTGTATTCACCAGTTCTCAAAGTGTCCAAGTTCTTGACAATCTCTTGGAACCATTCACGCAAGTTGAACAGTCTCAAAATGGCAGCGTTGGCATTACTTTCGTCCAAGTTAGCATCTTCCATAGAATCACCAGCATCTGCAAGAGCAATTCTGGTAGCATCAGCACCAAACTTCTCCAACAATTGACGGAGAGTCATAAAGTTACCAGTAGATTTGGACATCTTAGCATTGTTCAACATCAAGTGTCCGTTACATCTGATACCCTTTGGCCACAATTCCTTCTTGAACAAAGCAACGTTACAGTAGATGAAGAAAGTCAAGTGGTTTGGAATCAAATCTTTACCAGAAACAGAGGCATCCATTGGGTAGAAGTATTCGAACTCTCTTCTGAGCAATTGTAGCTTGTCAAGAGAAATGTCAGTCTTAACTTCGTCAGATCTGTGGAAAACGTAGTCCCAAACATCATCAGTCATTTGGTCAGCAGTAATTCCCAATTTACCAGTAGTTCTACCGTAGTAATCACCTTGCAAAAGGTGTGCAACAGTGTAAAAAGATTGGTAAACAGTAGAATCCGAGAGAGATTCAACGAGATACTTTGGATCCCATGGGATTCTAGTACCCAAACCGTAAGTTCTGGAGACAGCCCAGTTCTTCAACCAGTTCAAAACACCTTCGAAAGCGTTCTTAACTTCTGGGTTATAAGTGTTCATGTTCTCCAAACATTCAATGGCTTGTTGTTTCCATGATTCTTCACCGTAGTCCAAGTACCATTGGTCTTCAAGAGAAACAATACACTCATCGCCGGATCTGGAAATAACAAGAGATTCTGGCTCACTGTAGATGAAAGCATCACCACTGGCAACAAGATCCTTCTTGACCTTCTCCTTGGCAACTTCAACCTTCTCACCAGCATACTTACCAACAAGCAAGACACCGTTGTAGAAACCTTCCTTGTAAGCTTGTTCCTTGGCAGCGGCAAGTGGAACAGCATCCTTTGGAGATGCAATCTTCATCTCATTGACAAGGAACTCAGCACACTTGTCACCGTATTTCTCGGTTCTAACAATAGCAATTGGATCCTTGACAACCCACTCTTGTTTAACCTTGTAGTATTCGGCTTTGTTGTACAAGTCTCTGGATGTGACAAAATCATCTGGAGAATCAGATGGAACACAGGTAACAACACCGGTACCCTTAGTCTCCAAGACAGTCTCCATAGGAAGAACTCTCAACTCCTTCAATGGGGTCAAAGGAGCGTGGATCTTGGAACCGATCAAAGAAGAACCTTGAACGTAAGCAACAGCAGAGTAATCACCTCTAGTTGGAGTCAAGTTTTGGTAACACATGTTCTTGAAAGCTCTCTCAGTACAAATGTAGTACTCGCCGTTACCAACCTCGAAAATACCGTACTTGATCTTTGGAGAAACAAAACAACAAGTTTGACCGTACATGGTTTCTGGTCTCAAAGTGGCAGCAACAAGGAAGACTTTTTTACCTTCGAGATCGAACTTAGCTTCTTCAAGGGTCTTGAGAGCTTCCTCGGTGAATTCTGTGACTTGGATCTTGATACCAGTGTATTCTTGTGGCAAAACGGCCTCACCAGATTGTCTGTCGTGGTCCATACATGGTTGACCATCCTTGACGGAGTAGATAGTATATCTCTTACCAAACTTGATCTTTCCAAGCTCTCTGAGCTTGTTCATTTGCCATCTGACAAAGGAGTCGTAGTAAGCGTTCATGTCAGTGGTGACGGTAGATCTTCTCCAGTCAACCTTGGCACCGAAATCGGTAACATCACGTTGGGTGAGTGGAGGGAAGAACTCACACCAGTAGTAAGGATCAGCAAACTTCTTGATTTCCTCCTTTGGAATACCCAGTTGTTGCATAATCTCAAATTGGTACTTAGCACGGCCAGCTTTAGCAACAGCCTTGGATTTCTTGGCAACGAACTTAGTTGGATCTTCCTTCTTTGGAGCGTTGGCAGCAGCTTGTTTCTTTTCTTCCTCTGCCTTGGCCTCTTCTTCAGCACTTGGCAGGTTGGAGAAATCCTCACCAAACATCTCAATCTCTCTCTTCAACTTGTCGGCAGCAGCACAGATAGGCAAACCAGTACAATGGAAACCCAATGGGAACAAAGCACGTCTACCCTTCATACGCTCAAAACTAGTCAAGAACTCAGACTTGGAAAGAGTAAAACTGTGACCAGCGTGCAAGACACCGTTCATGTATGGGTAAGCCATGGAAGTCATGAACTTTGGGTGTTTCTCGTGAAGCTCCTCAAGAGGAGTTCCGTATGGGACTTCCTCATTGGTTGGAGCGCTGAGATTGAAAATCTCTTCGTCTTGCCAGACCTTCTTGTATCTTTGCTCGATCTCGATCAGAGCATCTCTACGGGAAGTGTTTTCAAGCACAATAGTTTTTGCCTCGCTCATCTTGTTAATCTGACCGGTTCAAACTGTTGTCCGTGCAGAGTTGACTTCACACTTGCTGGCTATCGATAGCTTTACGGGGGGCTACTAACGAGTTCAAACGATATTTTGGAACATTTTTTTTTTGTTCTCTCTCCATTTCGTTGGAAAATGACTGAAAAAAATGGTTTGTGCAGCGCACTACCACTTTTAATATTCAAAATCAAAAAAAAAAAAAGAGACTTATCCTTCTTTTCCCCCTTATTGCCCATTTGATAGACAGGATGAGACTGTGTAAATGCCCCCCAGCTCATACAGACGTCTCATTAATATGTCAGCTTCATTATCAGTGAAAGAAGTGTCTTGCTACTCCCAAGTTTCGGCAAATCTTGTCCGCTTTAATAGAGAGTCTATTCGTCCTTTCCATGTTCCACAGATTAAAGACAAACACGGAAAACTCATTTGCAGCGTGAGAAACGGTTGGAGAAAGTTCACACCAAAAGTCTTTGAAGAATCAGAGTCACGTGTTGGAAATTTGCTAGCCTGTGTGGCCCACTACGAGTACACCTCACTCAATGGAGAAAATAGCGACGCAAAAATTCTCTGTCATGCTGGACTTTTCAGAGATATCGCATCAAGAGCTAAAGAAACATATCACATCGTTCCGTACCATGGTCAGTTTATTTTTGCTTCAACGGATCGTCGCACAAATCAGAACAAGTTGATCTCGTTTGTGGGATGTCGATTTGAAGACATTCTCACCAGCAGCGACAAAGAACCTAAACGGAGAACTTTCGATAATTACAGTCATTTCAAAACACTTTTGAAGTTCGAGCTTCCCGAGAACAAAATTGCGGTGCTAGCAGTCGCTGAAATAGATGCCATCAATCCGGCCGAAGAAGATTCATTCTTTGGTTATACCGAGATCAAACTTCAAGTGTCACACGGATCAAATCTTGCCAAACAGCAAAAAATGGACCCAACAACCTTCCTCGAAAAAATGGCAGAAGGAAACAAACGATTCGTTACAAAAGTCTACAATTGGCTGCTACAATGTCGTTACAGTCACTGTAAGTATCTCATATTAGGAGCCCGAAACGATAATTATCAAGTTGTGAACGTTCAGTGCTACACTATAGATGAAGTAGAATCGTTTTTGAAGCAAAGCAACGCCAATCTTTATCAGAAATATGTTGATTCTGATGAAATCATCCAACGAGAGCTGTCATCGCTTCTCCCACAGCTCAACGAAGAATCAATTTTCGAACTCAAAATTAACCATAATGGACTCCATTTGACAGAGTTCACTCCCAAAAACCAACTGTATCAACAGATCAAAGACAACGTTCTCACGAAAGAATTCGTCGATTGGAGAGAGAAAAAGATACTCTCAGAGGAAATTAAACAAGGACGCTACACAACTGGAACACCAACCGTTTCTGACCTCGAAAGAGAGGTTTCAAAGCTCTCTTTGTCTCAATAATGCGATAAATATATTAATTAATACACTAGATCATTAATGTCTTGACTCCCTTTTTGGACTGTCTCAAAACATCTCTCCGTCTTTTACGGAAGTATCTGTTCATCTCGCCTCGGTTTTCCCAGAACCAAGCATCATATGCTAGTTTCTCTTCCACATTGAACTGCTGTAATCTATTGAGCTGCGATTGTGCCACCAAGAACGGAGAGTCTGAATGCGTGAAAAAAAGACCAATATCTTTTTTCTCGATCGTGGCGGGAAGAACAACCTCATCGACTGCAGCAACCTCTTCTGCTTTGTATTCTTCGACATCCTTGGATTGATCAATATCGTCATCATCATCTGCGATCAATCTGAAGGTGGTAGATTCTTCCACTGGATTCAACAAAGATCTAAGTTTCTCGGTTTCTTCAGTTGTGCCGGTCTCCTGAGGAACAATATCTTCTTTTTTCGCTCCAAACATTGGGACAAACTCGGTATCAACATCCACATCATCTGAATCGTCTTGTGGCTGTTCCTGTGGCTGTTCCTGTGGCTGTTCCTCTGTCTTTCCTCTGGTGAGATTCTTGTAAAACTCGTCATCCGATTCCTCCTCGTCCTCTTCGACCTGCTTGGCAACTCTGTCGACTTTCGGAGCTTCTCCCCAGGAACTTTGATAATCGATTTCAATTTCTTCATCTTCCCCATCATCAGACTTGTTATTACTGTACATTGCCTCGAACTCGTAATCTGAGTCACCGTCCTCCTCGTCATTCTTGTCATTTGTCTCGATTTCCAACGGTTTATCAAAGTCATATTTTTGTAACAGCGAGGCCAAAAGTTTATTCGTTCTCTCTTTTTCCTCGTGAATCTCTTCATCAACAACTTCACCACTCTCTTCTGCAGCCAAATCCTTAATTTGAACACCTTTGTCTGTGAAAATCACCAATTTCTTGGACAATTTGTCGACAACATGCTCATTTCCGTCTCTCCATTGGCCATCGATAAAACGATGCACAAGATCTCTCAGTCTTTTGTTCTTGTTATAACCCCAGACCTTAGTTTTTCTGCATTTCACCACCTTAACGACACCATTTAAATTGACTCGGAGTGTCAATTTAGCTAAATTGATTTTTCTAGCCGTCTTTCTGAGTCTTCCCTTGATGATATTTTGCAAAACAAATGGGTTTTCGTCCTTGTTATTGATTCTCTCTTGTCTGCAATCTGCTATCTTTTGTCTGAGCTTACGCTGTTTGATCTTTGTATCTTGTCTCCTCGAGTCTTTTTTCCATCTCTCCAAGAAATCAGGACGTGCTTCGTCAATTACCAGACGCGATCCCTTGTAATTAACTCCATTGAACATCTTTCGAAGTTTCTGGAACTCCTTGGCACTAATTCTCAATGTCAGATATCCATAATGGTAATCGACCGTCTCTTTATGGTGAAGTTCAAATGGTTTTTCAACCTGTCCGAATTTACTGAATCTGTTCTCCAGATCTGCAATATTTTCGCACAGACTTCTAGAAATCGATCCAACAAAAACACGAACTGACTTGGGTTTATCTGCTTTGTTATCGCTGCTCATTATAGTACTGGGAATCCCACGAGTCCCCTTGGTTTGAAGAGATCAACAATGTTACAAGGGATTACTTTTTTTTAATATTTTTTTTTTTTATTTGTATAAAAAAATATTTCGCCCTTTACCTCCGGGTAACACTCGCTCATTTATGGTTCAAAAACTTCGACGACTATTAAGAAATTTAGATATAAATAATCATATAATAACTACCAAAACATCCGTTTGAAACCGGTAAGCAGAGCATCACAATCAAACACACACAATGCCTGCTAGCGAAGAAGCAACGGGGACCCCTGCAGTGGAGGAATTGGGCCCTCTTTCAGCAGAATACTATCTCAGTACACTGGAACCAAAATTGAGAGATGTCTTCCTGTCAAAAAACATCACAATTCCATTGAAAGAAGAAGGTGAAGAAGTCGTGATTGACAGCATAAACGATCTTCCTGAAGATTCTAGTGAACTCTGTACGCTTTTGACCAACGAGGAGTCGAGTCCAGAACATTGGCTTGTTGTTGCTAAAGCGTATGCTAATCAAGGTAAAATCGATGAAGCTTTGAACGTGATCAAAAGTGCTTTGAATGCTCCACATATTGTGGACTCAACAGGTGACGTTCAAGCAACTTTGCACGGATTCTTGCCATGGTTATATCTTACTAAAGAATGCCGAAACGGGGAAACAGTGTCGTTTGATCTGGCATTAACCGAGACGAAAACAGCCCTATCTCTTGACCCAACGAATGAGGTCAATAATCTCTCGCAGGCTGTTTTGCTGCTTTCTTCCAAACAACAGAAAAACAAGAGAACTAATTTTGAAAAAGAGTCAAGAATCTTTGATAGTTTGTTGCAAAAGCATCCAAAGAATTGTTATGCCTTGATGGGTAAAGCAAAGATTTATTTCTATAAGGAAAATTATGTTGCTGCTCTCAAACTGTTCCAAAGAGTCCTCACACTTAATCCACTTCTCAGACCTGATCCAAGAATCGGTATTGGTCTTTGTTTTTGGTTGCTAGATAAAAAAGTGTTGGCAAATCAAGCATGGCAAAATTCTATCCAAGTTAACCCAGAAAAGAATCTTGAAGCCAAGATTCTCATTTCTATCGCAAAATTCGATGACTGTTTCATGGGATCGGCGTCTGACGAAGATTTCAAAGAAAAATATGCCGAAGCATTAGAGTTCGCAAAGGCTTCTTACAATGAAGATCCTTCAAACGAAGTTATTAACATCATTGTTGCCTCTTACTACTTCTCAAAGGGTAAGTACGACGTTGTTGAGAAAATCTGTGAGAAAATTGTTTCTGAGAGCAAAATCTCCACAGCAGTTAAGAGTGATGCTTTGTTCTGGTTAGCGAGATGCAAATTTGTTGGACAGGACTACATCCAAGCGCAGAAGTTGTTCTCCGATTCTATCAAAAACAACGAAAATAACGTTCTCTCCAGATTCGGATACGGTCAATGTTTGGTTCTCAGAAACGAGATAAATGATGCTATCAGAGCTTTTGAAAAAGTGCAAGAGTTGAATCCTAAACTTTTGGAAGTCATGTATTCTTTGGGAATGTTGTATGCCAAAAATCCAAAACACTCTAAGAAAGCAATCGCATTCCTGGAAAAATACGTTACTCTATCCAAAGAACACGGCGAACCAATCAGCTCTTCTGCTCTTGCAACGCTTTCCACCTTGTATGAGGATAAAGACATATCACAATCGTTGAAGTATTTGGTGCTCCTGAAAGACCAAGAGTTGGCAGCAGGTAAGACTGAGTCTGAATTATCATTCGCTCTGTTAAATAACATTGGTGTGTTCTCACTTTTGAAGAATGAGAATGATCCATTGTCTCTCTTTGAAACCGCTTTGAAAGCAGTGAAAGAAAGCTCACTAGATCAAGAAAAGATTGATGCTTTAGAGATCACATTGAAGTACAATCTGGCCAGATGCAAGGAATCACAAAATAATGCAGACAGTGTGAAGGATGCCATGGCTATCTACGAGGAAATCCTTAGTAAATGCCCTCACTACACCAGTGCCAAGTTGAGATGGCTGTTGTTGACATGTCTGTCTAATGACGATAGCATTCAAGAGGAAGTTAGCAAACTTTTAGAAGAAGAATCGGACGATCTGGAGGTGAGATCCTTCTATGGATGGTATGTCCGTAAGTTCGGTAAAAAGCATCATCTGACAACGTCTAAAAACAAAGATTTGGAGAGTGAGCATCATCGTGAAACATTGGTCAACCATACATCGCATGATTGTTATGCTTTGATCTCCCTTGGTAATGTTTATTGTTCCCTGGCTAGGGAAGCGAAAGATTCTCAAAAGAAAGATCAATACTATGTTAGAGCTGCTCAATTGTATCAAAAAGTTTTATCGATCGATCCACGTGATGCTTATGCTGCACAAGGTATTGCCATTATATTTGCTGATAAGAAACAAACCGGCTTGGCGCTCGAGATTCTCAGAAAAGTCAGAGAATCTCTTCAAGACATTTCCGTTTATATCAACCTTGGACACTGTTTGCTTGAAGCGAAGCAGTATGCTAAAGGTATTGAGAGTTATCAGTTAGCTTTGACCAGATTCACTAATGGTGAGGATCCAAACATTCTGAACTTTATCAGCAGAGCATGGCTTTATAGAGCATCTCAAGAGAAGAATCTTGATTATTTCAAGACTGCGCTGGAATTTGCAGAGAAGGCTTTTAAGTTGAACTCATCTGGATCTTTCAAATTCAACATTGCTTTTATTCAATTCCAAATTGCTGAATTCATCAAGAGATTGCCAGCCTCCAAGCGTAGTATGGAAGATTTGGAGCATGGTCTTGTTGGATTAGAGCAAGCAATCAAATCATTGAATGAGCTTACGACAGATGAGAAGCATCCACCATTCCCAGTTGAAGAGTTGAAGCTGAGAGCGAACATGGGTAACACATTGACCAAACAGTTAGAGAAAGCAATTTTGGATCAAAAGAGTTATGAACAAGAGCTAGAGACCAAGCTTAGAGAGGCAAAGAAACTCAAGACCTTGGAAGATCAGAAGAAGTTGGAGCAAAAGCTCAAGGAAGAAGAAGAGAGAAAGAAATTGGAAGAAAAGCTTGCTGCTGAAAGAAAGCAGTTAGAAGAGACATCCAAAGAATGGAATCAAATGAGACTCGAGGAGGAGAAAGATAACAATAATGAATTGGATATCAACGAGGACGATGACAAGAAGACTAAAAAGAGAGGAGGGGCAAAGAAGAATTCCAAGAAACAGCAAAAGAAAAAGAAGAAGGATTTCGTTGTTTCTGAAGATGAAGAGTCTGCTGAGGATTCTGGATCTGAATCAGAAGGTGGATCTGAAGTTGAAGGTGACGGTGAAGGTGAATCAAAGAAAAGAGCTAAAAGCAAGTCTAATGAACCTACTAAGAAAAGGAAGGTGACACAAAGAAAGAGTGCGTTATCCAAAGCTACCATTAGTGACAGTGATGAAGACCTGGACGATGATCTTTTCAACGACGAGGAGGAAAAAGACGAGGGAGAAGATGAGGGCGAGAAGGAAGAGGAACAAGAGAAAATCACCAGAACTAAAGCTAAAGTGGTTGATGACGAAGAAGATGAGTAATTTAGCAGAATTTTAACTACAAGTATGTACAATTATTGAAAATTATTTTGAGTATAAAAGAGCAAATGACGAGCGATTTGCAATATATATGAGCAAATAAAGAGCAAACGCTTGATTCGTTCGTCGATCACGAGGATCTAACGCTCGAACTTCTTACTTCTCTTATCCCTGACTGTTTCCTTCACCTTTCTCACCTCGTCCTCCTTAGCATTGAACCTGACATTTGTTTCCTTATTCATTGGGTTTTCATCACTCTTTTGGAACTCTTTATAAATGAGTTGCTCCAACTGCTGTTTACGAAGACCAGGGTTTTCCCTCTTGAACTCTGGCATCATTCTTTCTGTGTAAGCTGCGAGCGCTGCCTTGAATCTTCTTTCCGGATGTCTATCGATATCTTTGTTACCAACGGCATCTGATTTCAACAGCGAAAGAGCAGCAATAGAGTCTTCTATACCATGAGCATCAATAGTCTTTTTGTTGCCACTACCAAAAGCATTGAGTGCATTATCCAAATCAGAGTTTCCTCCTTTCTTGCCCTTCTTTCCCTTTGGTTTTTTCTCAAGTTGATCTTCTTCCATTGCTAACAATGCTTCTCTTTCTTTCTTCTTGTCAAGTTCCTGCTGTTTCTTAGCCTGTTTTTCAAGCTGTTTCTTATTTGGTTTTTTTCCACCATCTTCCCAGTCAGAGTCACCCCCAGAGTGAACTTCTTCTGGTTCTTCGTTCTTTCCTTTCTTTCCGCCCTTCTTTGCCATTTTGTCGTCGAATCCGGTGGCTGTCAAAGAAGAGAGTAATGGAGATATCGAATTTTTGTAGCGAATTTGTAGAAAAAACTACGAGCCGCGACGAGCAAAACGGTTCTTTCAGCGAGTCGCTGAGCTGCTCGGGCTGTACGCGAAATCGACGTGAAGCAAAAAGCACTGTGTTACAGGTCACTAGCGAGCCAATTGCAGTCAGATGGATACAGATTGCGTGCTGGTTTAGTGGGTCGTCAGTATTTTATTTGTAATTCGAAAGACCCCCAATCCGTCGTACATCGCTCCACTTGCCATTCTTCTTGGCTAGTCTATAGTGGTAATTCGCTTATCTATATACAAGTACCACAAAAGCTATTAATATCACATAATACTGGTGAGAAATGCAAGTACATGACTCACTCGCTCGCCTTCAACACAATCGATCCATCTAACAAATCGATATCCTCAATCACACAGTTCTCAACAACATCACCGATCTCCACTTCACTCAGCATCTTTTTACGTTTTTCCAACTTCTCACCTTTATCACCCAGATTAAACCAACTGGTCTTCAAGACAGCTTTGATTCCGTAATCCATCAAAATAACATCGATCAATCCATCCTCCGATGGACCTCTTGAAACCACACACTTAACCTTGACAGATTCTCCTTTCTGTTTCAACGAGTCTCTCTGTAACTGTTCTAAAGCTTTGAAAGTATAGAAACCTTCGATCTTTCTCGTGAGTTGACCATTCAATCTGTTTTTATAAACCAGTTGCAAAGCAATGTAGTTGATCGTTTCTTGTCTGAACAATGGCTTCCCGGTCGCCAAGTAGGCGTGCAGTTGCCAATGATTCACCATATCGTTGAATCTACGCAAAGGAGACGTCACTGTAGCGTAAGCATCCGTAGCCAATGACTCATGACGATCTGAAAATGGTGCAAGTTTCGATGCAGTCAAATAATGACGCAAAGTAAACATATCACGGGTAGAAAATTGATCGCCTTTAGTCTTGAGCTCATCAATCACAGATTTGACTTCTTCAGACATCGGAAGCTGACGTTGAACCTTGTAAATAGCTGGAATCTTGTTATTTCTCAAGAACTCAGCTGCAACTTTATTAGCTCCCACCATCACCTCAGAAACCAGAACTTCTGACTTTGATTGAAAGCCGTAATCCAAATCGTTTTCTCTCTTGAAAGCAAGTTTGACACGTTGGTTCTCATCCTCTTCAATTCCGGAAATCTCTCGTTTGAGACTAACGTAGTTGAAAGCGGTAAGACGTCCGTCCTTTTCAGACTTTGCACGAAGAAGTTCAGACGTTTTATACAATTCATCAAGATCTCGTTTGATTTGGTCTTTTTCAATGCCGTGTTGGCTGGCAACTTTCTCAAGAAGAGACTCAGACTCCTCTGTATCCTCCAGAATCTGACAAACCGAATCGTAATCAATAGAAACAAACTTCGAAGCCACACCGAACTCAATCGAATCATTACGAACCGGCTTTACTTGTCCCGTTGTACGGTTCACAGTGAAACTGACACGCAAAACACGAGATTCTCTTCCGTTGCTACCAAGTTCAATAGCCTTTGAGAAAGCAGTTGGAAGCATGGAAATTGCCTCGGCGCCGCTGACGTCTGGCAAATACAACGTGAGGCCTCTTTCAAAAGCAATTTGAGCAATCAACGATTGTGGAGAAATGTACGATGATGGGTCGGCAACATAGGCACTCACAGTGAATTCATTTTCTGAAACTTGGCTGATGGAAATTCCATCATCAACTTCCAGAGCGTCGACCGAATCAATACAATAAACAACGTCGTCAAACCGCTGTCTTTTGGGTTGTGGATCGTTCGAGAATTGAATAAAGCGTTCAAGATTCTCGGGAGTCATTCGACGATAGTACTCCTCCTCGGCATCCGACTTAGCGGAGATCCCACTACCGGGAGCCAAAGCATTGTACCACCACTTGGATGGATCATCAAGGTTCCTGATCTCGTTCAAATCAAGTAAAAGATTGTACATTGTAGAACGTGAGATGTCAAGATCTCTATGAGTTGGGAGTTTTCTCACTATTTTAACAAGGAAAGATTCCAAAATTGCGTCTGTGATGGATCCAGCAGAGTATAACTTGAACAATTCGACGACGTCAGAGTAGAATGGAGGAGCCTCACCGTTTCTTCCGTCCAATTTGGCAGCGATATATTCAGCCATCTCCTCGTACAACTTCTCCTCCTTCTTAAACTCGTTAACCACCCTGTTGAAACGAACAATTCTGTACAATGGCATCACAGTGACATGGGACGCAAGCATCGAGGAATCGTGCAAGTAAATTTGGTTGTTCTTGCGCAAACTCAACATAAGAGCATACAAAGTATCAAAGTCAAAAGAGCCTTCGATATCGGCCGACCCAAACAGTTGTCTCCCGAGGGATAACGAATCGAATTGGTTGCTAATTGCTGTTGCGTCCTGTAATTGGGAAAGCAGAGACCGGTACGTGTTGTTAATTTGCTCGATGTCTTTGGAAATCAGTCCTTTGGATAGCTTTTCAAGATTGGTGAGTTGCAAAGCAACATATAACTGATGCAAACTCAGATGCACAGGCGATTCTGTACACTGGAGAACGTTGTGCAAAACCTCCAGCTTGAGGTTGATCTCTGGTAAAAGATCCCACGAGCGGTTCACCATGTCCGTGAGGTATGAGGAAATGACGCCTGAGAGAAGAGATGGAGCCACATACGAGCGGACATCGCTTGTTCCATCGGCAGAAAAGGTCGCTCTAGACATGACCCCATCAAACATCCGCGCACGGTTCACGTCGTCTTCAATTTTGTAGCGGTTACGGCCGATTGGAGCCACAGACTCATCAGCTTCGTTTTCGAGAAACTCGGCTTCAGCAACTATTGCACCTTCAAACCAACTCTTAGGAAACACTTTGGGGATCCTGAGTTCCATCTTATGACGGGTAACAAATTCTATTTCACCAAATTTGTTCATCAGGGTGTACCTGGGATCCTCAACTGAGGTTGGGAGCTCTACGACCACTGCTAGTTCATTTCTCGCAAAGGTAGACGAAAGATCAACAACGTCTCCGACATCAAGCTCTCCATAATACAGATCCTTAAAACGACCGGTTCGGTTCACATCACCAAGTTTTTTCAAAAGTCTGTGTTTCACAAATTCCCTTGAGGCGTCGGTATCCATATAGTTGAAATCTTTAGGCATAGTTTTAGTACCGAAAACTTTTGAGATCCAACGTTTGTTAGGTCTCACGTATCGAAGTTCATTCAGATGCTCGTTTTCAGCCCGAAGGTTCTCAACATCCACATTGGAAGCTCTTTCCAACAGTTCCTCAGGGGTCATGATCCGTTGTTGAGCTTCTTGTCGTATCTTCTTTCTTCTTCTGATCGCTGTTCTAGGACGAACAAAACATGCTGTTGGGGTGTTCCAAGCCGGTAATTCGCTGTTCAACGAACCGCTCAGTACGCGTTTTCGAAAAGTGGGACCCACCGCGCCCACGCGCTTCCAAAGTAGTCTATTTAACATGGTGATGGACTGGTGATGGACTGGTGATGGTTATTATAGTGAAGGTGAAGCTGAAAAATGATAAAAAAAATTTTTTATAGCGAAAAATAAACCGATAATGTATGTAGTAGATTCCAAAAGCGAATCTGGTTTGGGAATGTTTTCGTTGGCCTTACATACTACGTGTGACTCTTCGCACGACGAGCAAAAAATCGCTCGTTATCTATTCTTATAATTACTAGTATACGACAGTATGACCGAATGACCGACTGTAGATGATAAAAAATGGGGAGCAACCATGTAGTCCCAAGCGAAGAGAAAGTGACTTGGCTTGTCGCGGTCCATTCGGTCTTCACTTGAGTGACTCTCGCGGCGCTCTCTCGCTTATCCCGTCATCTAAAAAATACTATCCAACACCTTCGCAAGTCTTGGATTCTCCTTGGAATTCCGAGCATCCTTATGCTCAGAACTAGCTCCAGCTCTGTTCGTAGTCACAGACCTCTGTGCAAACACTCTCCTCACTTCAACCTCCTCTTCCTCGTCACCACCCTTCTGCTTCTTACGTTGTTTCATATTATCGATCATCTTCGAAGTCTCCACGTTCTTCATGAAACTCTTGTTCAGTTTGTGCGCTTGCGAGAGTTCAGCTTGCATCTTACTCTCTCTAACTTCAATCTCTCTATTCATAGCTTCTGTCAAATCAGCCCACTTGAATCCTTTCAAATATTTCACATTCATTATGTCATCATAGTAAAAGGTACCTTTTTTACCACCAATTTTATTACCGTTCAATGTGTTAGCAGCAAGTTTGGCATCGCTTTTCCTAACGAACTCACACCAACCTTCATCGTACTTCTTTTTCTTGTTTCCACCTGTCTTAATTCTAGTCTTGTAAACTTTTTGATCCTCAGGTTTGAGGAAAATACGTCCAACTTCTCCGAATCTCGACATTATATGACGTAACTTTGCAGGCTTCATATATGGTGGAATAGACGAAAGGTAGACAACTCCACTCCTCTTGATCTTCTTTTGCTCTTTGGCCAATTGTTCAGGTGTTAACTTTTTCACTTTCTTCTTATCATCACTACGGAGCAGATCTTGTATCTCAGTGGCTGCAGCTTCAAATTGTTTCTCGTAATTATCAAAGTCTTCCTCTTCTCCCTCAGAGTCCGAGACTTCAAATCTACTAGTATTTTGCTTTTGTAGACCTTTTCCGGCCTCTTCTTCATCGCTCTCAACATCACTTCCAGAATCATCTGAATCTTCGTCTCTGCTGAAAGCGTCTTTAAACGACCGTTTGGCTTGTGGAGCACGCTCGTTCTCGGACTCAGAATCCGAGATCGAGCCAGACCGACCTCTTGACATCAATGTCTCGTTTTCACTGTCCGAACTCATAGTGCTATTTGGTGAATTTGATTCAAAATGTAAGTGTATTCAGATCGCTCTAGAAAATTTTACATGTTAAAAAATGAAAAAAAAAAAAAAAAAAAAAACTTATCGACGCGTCGTTAGACGCAAATCACTGCCTTGCGAATTTTCATATCCACCCTAATTAACATAACTACCAAATCCAGCACACTTAACTCCCATCTCAACGGCACATGCACCCCAGTCCTCACCGTGGTTGTGCATGTTACCAGGAATCAGACCAGCACGGGCCTCGGCTTGTTCTTCGGTAAGGCACGTGAGTAAACCAAAAATCACAATAACACCGTGACGCATTTGAACTTCCATCAAAGCCTTAGTAACGACATCACTGATATACTCAAAATGCATAGTAGAACCTTTGATCAAGCATCCAATAGGAATCACAACATCGACCTTCTCCTTTTTGAACAAGTTCAAAGTACCAGCAGGCAGCTCAAAGGAGCCTGGGACCGATTCAACAATAATATTTTCCTCCTTAACACCCAACTCCTTCATCTTACTGATGGCACCTTCCACTAGGTTGTTCACGATTTTTGAGTTCCATCTTGCGTGGACAATTCCCACTTTGAGGTTACTACCGTCGTACACTTGGTCCACTTGACCAATTCCCTTGACTGCCATTACTGAAATTAATTTTCTTGGTTTGGCAATATGTTATTTGACTAACTCCACAAAATCTCCAATGCTCTTTATGTAGCCGATGATGGCCAAAATATTATTTCTAATACTTACTAAGCGAAACGGTTACCCGGGGAGTAGAAAAATAATCGTCTCTCCGTCAAAACAGCGACGCGTCGACGCGTCGATCAAAACAAGTTGGTGGCGTTGGGAAGACGCGTCAAATGTCAATAAAAAAATCTCATGTAAATAAAATAGATCAAATTCCATCTTCACTGGCATCGTTCAACTTTGACAACTATTGGAAATTCCTTTCCCTTATCGAGCCCTTGCATTTTATCTGATTGGCTCAATAAGCGCATTGATATTTACCGTTTCCCTATTTTTTATCCCTCCACATGTCGTTTGCTGGTACTGATGTACACAAAGGATCGGTGGGACTTTCCCGAAAACGGCGAGCATCTCAGGTAAGTTGGCCAGAAAGTCCATCGAAAACAAACAGTCAAACTTCACCAGCATCCAAAAAAACACGCAGAGTTGTTGCTATCCTGTACAGTCTTGAGCCAACGGAGAAAGTCGAACATACGGGCCCGATCAAGATCGAGTTACTCCGCAAATCTAACATCAAAGTGGGCAGATCAAAAACCAAAAATGAAGTCGTGCTTAAACCACTTGATTGTTCAACGGTGCACTGTGAAGTTGGAG
This sequence comes from Ogataea neopini, assembly GCA_030578575.1. NCBI lineage: Eukaryota > Fungi > Ascomycota > Pichiomycetes > Pichiales > Pichiaceae > Ogataea > Ogataea neopini. The sequence continues at coordinate 1,706,231 of JAJMSO010000001.1, forward strand.
TTAGTCATCTCAATGGTAAGGATATAATTTATTTGAAGGACCTGAGCTCAAATGGAACATTTATAAACGGTCTTCTGGTGGGTAAAAACAATACCTGTTTGCTCAGATCGGGTGACAAAGTGTCTTTTGCGTCGGAGTGCCATTACATTCTCAAATATATCAGTGAAACTGGAATTACGTCGCAAAAGGAGTCACCATCCCGCAAAACTGCCAAACGTTCATTTTACGACAGTTACATTCTTGGATCTCTTCTCGGAAGTGGTCACTACGCACAAGTAAAAGACGCCACTAAAAGAAGCACAGGAGAAGTCTGTGCCGTCAAGATCTTCAATCCTACGAAAAATGACCAAACATGGGCCACATCGCTCAACCGGGAACTTGATATCTTAATGAAACTGGATCATCCCAATATAGTCAAGTCTTATGAGACTTTTATGGAACCTTTCGATGCAACAAATATGACCACATATCTTGTCCTCGAAAAAGTGAATGGTGGTGAGCTATTCCATCGGATTGTTTCGAAAGGTAAACTCAGACAGGATGAGACCAGAAGCTTGATCAAGCAGCTTTTGAGCGGATTACAGTACCTCCATATGCTCGATATTGCACATCGGGATCTCAAACCCGAGAACATTTTGTTAGAAATTACGCCGCGTGATTCTAAGTCACAAAGTATACCACAAACTGGGCCATGGGATTCACACGAACACGACGTTAAAGTGAAAATTGCAGACTTTGGGCTTGCGAAGTTCATCGGTAAAACTAAGTTCACCGATACTCTGTGTGGTACGCCTGCTTATGTTGCGCCTGAAGTGTTAGTGAACTCTACTGAACGTAAATACACAAAGGCAGTGGATATGTGGTCTGTTGGTGTGCTAGCGTATGTTTGTTTGTGTGGGTTTCCGCCGTTCAGTGAAGAATTGGGACCTCCGTCTATGAGACAACAAATCATTACAGGTCGTTACGCATTCTTTTCGCCATATTGGGACGATATTAACGATCTTGCCTTAGATTTGATTGCCCGGCTACTTGTGGTTGATCCAATCAAAAGATTGGATGTGGAGCGTGCTTCCATGCATCCGTGGTTTCGATTGGATGAGTCAGTCCGCTCAGGTCAAAGCAGTCCTCCTCGAATGGAGATGTTTAGCACGAGTTCTTCCGACGTTGATTTGATTGCGCGTCAGATGTCGATTCGAATTCCTGCATCGACCCGTGGTTATTCTAATCCAATCAGTCTTTCTGAGCGTGTCAGGAGCTGCTTGGATGACCAAGTGATTGCTCGCAGTTTTTCCCACCGTCCAGAACCTCAAATAAAGGAAGATGTTGAAATGTCTCCATAACCAGGAAAAATTAATTTATACGAAAAATTATGAAAAATCACGAAAAAAATACGATAAGAAAAATTATGTTCAATTTGCTACTCCATACACTTTTTTCAGCTTTCAGCAACATCAATTCCCTCTCAAATGTATAAAGTGAGCTCCAAGGTGTTCGGAGCGACAAGGAATTTTTCAAGTATATCGGCACGCTATGCAGACTTCACACATACCGTGATCGGAGCCGGTGTTGTTGGTCTCGCTGTTGCAGCTGAATTATCAAAAAAAGAGTCAAATCACGTTCTGGTGATTGAGAAACATTCGGAGCCTGGCCAGGAAACATCATCGCGGAACTCAGAGGTTATCCATGCGGGTCTGTACTACCCTCCTGACTCTCTCAAGACTAAGCTGTGTATTTTGGGTAAAGAGCTTATATACTCTGAAGCTGCGAAAAATGGTGTTGAATTACGTAAGTGCGGGAAGTGGATCATCGCACAGAATGCACAACAATTGGAATATTTAACGGGTCTACACGAAAAGTCGAAAAACATTGGAGTCCCTACTGAATTTGTGTCTCTCGATTCTGCAACAGCTCAGGAGCCGCTGATAAAAGCAGAAACTGCAATTTTGAGTTCTCCAACAACTGGAATTGTGTCTGCACATTCGCTGATGGACTATTTGCAGTCTGTTTTTCTCTCGAATGGAGGAGAAATGGCACTTGGAACAGAGGTCACTGCTATTTCCTTCGACAATAATTCAAAAGAATACGAGATCACAACCACTGCACACGACGAAACAGAAGAAGAGTACACAATATCATCCAATAACGTTGTTAACTGTGCTGGTTTGTATGCCCCAGACGTTTCTAATCTTGTCCTGCCTCCCGAGAGACATATCAAGGCATATTACGCAAAGGGTAACTATTTTTCGTACTTGGGTAGTCCCAAGATAGGAAGACTGGTGTATCCATGTCCTACACCTGGAGTTGCGTCACTCGGTACACATCTAACGATAGATCTCGGAGGCCAAATCCGGTTTGGACCTGATTTGGAGTGGATTGATAATCCAGTTGATTTCAAAGCAAGTGAAACCAACCTTGAACCTGCTTTCCATGAGGTTCAAAAGTACTTCCCTTCAGTTAAACTAGACAACATGAGTCCAAGTTACGCAGGAATTCGACCAAAACTCATTGGTCCGGACAAAAAACAGTTCCAGGATTTCGTTATCAGAGAGGAGATCGGATTTCCTGGATTTATCAATCTTCTAGGTATCGAGAGTCCTGGGTTGACAGCATCTATGGGAATAGCAAGGCATGTGGTGAGTATGTTTTAATGTGGCGAAAAGTATGGTACAATTAATTATATAAAGCATGAGCGTTGCGCAATCATTTGGCTTTTGGTTGTCTCTTTGGAAGATTTTCCGGTTCCGTTGCTCTTGGGAGTTCAACGAAAAATCCGTGCAGTAGTGCTGTAGTTGTATCGAATCTTGAATTTGGATTGAGTGTCAGCAGACCGCACATAAGATCTAGTGCACTTTCTGTTGCAGCAGGGAATCTATTACGCAACTCCTGTCGTGAAGGCTGCGGATAAACAGTGAGATTATTGTAATGAGGTAGATGGGAAACACCTTCCCAAATGTCTTCTGTTGGAGTTCCAAGAGCTTGGAAAGTGACTACCAGTTGGTCAGCGTCGTCTTTTCCTGGTAAATATGGTGTTCTCAACATGAGTTCTGCAAAAATGATTCCAACTGCCCAAACATCGACGGCTTCGGAGTAATGATTTGCTCCGAAAAGCAGTTCTGGGGCGCGATACCAACGGGTGACAACGTTGGAAGTTAGTTTTTCGTTCGGAGGACCTAATGATCTAGCCAAACCAAAATCTGCCAATTTGAGGTGACCAGATGGTGAGATCAATAAGTTATTTGGTTTCAAATCACGATGCAAAATTCCGTTTCTGTGACAATGATGCAAGCCACGAAGGGTCATGAGTAACCATGATTTGATGTCAGCTGGAACTATCATCAGGCTCTTATCGTTAATTATCATTTCCAGATCGGAGGGAAGAAATTCGAGGATCAAATTGAGATTGTTATCCGCGTCGGAGAACACATCAGCGAGCTCAATGATATTTTCATGTCGAAGTTCCTGAAGATACTTGACTTCACGAATAGCTGACATGTCAAGACCATCTTTGAATCCTCCGGTTTTGATCTCTTTGATGGCAATTTTGCGTCCACTGGACACCTCTTTTCCAAGGTAAACAACAGCGTAAGTACCTTCTCCTACCTTCTTTTCCTTTGTGTAGCGGTCAGCCATGTTGATAGTTGTGATACACAGAGCATCATACACCAAAAGATCAAGTTGAATTTTGATATTTTTTTCAAATTCAATTTCGTCGTGTACTGTTACAAACTTTTTCTAGCTATCCAAAAGGCAAATAATTTGTACAAATTTGTACAAATAATTGTAGAAAAGATATCCGTATTTTAAGGGCAGCATTATCTGGTTCGACTTTAAAGGCAAAACCTCTGCAAATTTGTCATATTGAAAGAGGTTTCTGCCTCTTGTTTACAACACTTCCATTCATTTTGCACCTCGAGCGACCAATTTTGTCATGACGCAACTCGTCACAATTGTGACGACGTTGATACTTTGTTTCAGCTCAAACCCAGCGATGGCATCGCCGGTGCCGGTGACAACTGGTATCGACAATGTACCGCCAGAAATCATCATCATGGTAGGAATCCTGATCGGATTTATGTTAATGGTGGCAGTTTCTACGATCGCTTACGTCATACAGCGACTTGTTAGAACAGGAATAAGACTTACACATGACCTCCCTGGATCGCTGGACGATGCTGCTCTGGAAGCTGAAGAAGATAGACGTGCATTAGATGAACTGGCTCCAAACGAGCAAGAATTGTATTTTCAATCAAAAGATTTTCAAAAACTGAATCCAATAAATAATCAAGAACTTTCACTCTCCCAATCGCTGATTATTCAAGAAAAAGGTGTGAACGCTTGGGAATTCAAAGCTCATGTGGAAAACGCAGATCTCATCAGAGTATTGAATAAGACAGAAATAGAATTCTGTCACACCGCACCACAAGAATTATCGATTCAAACAAATTTCCCAATACCCAAACAGAACGAAGTTTACTATTTTGAGACTAAAATCTACGAATTACCTGATCAGCAAAACACCGCAATTTCAATCGGTCTCGGAACGTCACCTTATCCGCATTTTCGACTTCCGGGACGTAATCGTTATTCTGCATGCTACGATTCTGAGGGCACAAGACGTTTCAACCAGCCGTTCCCATTGTCAGTTCAATCGGGTTTGTTAGCATTCCCTGCCATGGAACAGGGCGATGTTGTTGGTTGTGGCATTCGGACGAATTCAAGGACAATTTTTTGGACTCGTAACGGCAAGAAATTGTCAGAATCCAAAATTGGAGGACATGTTAAGTTCCCAAAAGGTTTACAGTTATATCCGACAATTGGCGCGACAGGAATTTGTCAGGTACATGTGAATCTGGGACAAGCAGGTTACGTTTTCATTGAGGGAAACGTTAAGAAGTGGGGCTTTGGACCTCTTGAAGGTAATGAAGTTCCACCTCCGCTGTATACAAAGTTCAATAGGGATGTTTTACTTGAAAGCAGTGATCTGGATCCAAATGATTTAAACTTGAGAAATGGGGACTTTCCTCCAAACTTCTGGGACATTATTGCTACTCCTGCAGACTTCACTGATTATGATGACGATGACGAAGATATCACACTGCAGAGTTTAGAGGAGCAGGGATTGAGGTGTGGCGATTTCATTATACCTCCAGCAGAGCCTCCGCTTTACCGCGGAGCCAGCGGGGACAGCGAAATCAGTGAGGAAGGGAATGCTTCTGAATCTGCTGAATCTGTTGAACATCCTGAGCCTAGCGAACCAGGCGCCGATGGCGAGGGTGAACCTTGCGAGGATGGTGAAGGTGATGAAGATGAGCACAGTGAGCCCACCCACCCTGAAGAAGGCGAATTTGGAGAATCTAGCGAGCTCATGAATGCAAATGAAATTCATGAAGCTTAGGGCTAGTATATCCAATTATTTATTATCTGACTATTCACTCACGACCCACTCACGACTTGCTTTGCTCGTCGTTCGCTTGTCGTTCGCTCGATTTATTAATGAATCTTCAATTTATATAATTAGAGCTGTCTAAGTTTGCATTCATTGAATGATTGATAAGATTTAGTAATCATCTAGCTAACAGTTGACTAGGTTCGCTCATGATTTGGCTACTCGCAAAGCCACTCTGCGAAAACATGCCATTTCTTCCCATCCCTACTAGGAACAACCATCCTCCAGTAGCCTTTTTCCCGGACCTGCTGTCTCAACTCATAAATTTCACTATTAATCTTTGTAAAAGGCAAGAAATCACCACTTGGTGAAACCAAATTGCATTCGAATTTTGCCTCGTTACCACTGAACGGTTCAGAACGAAGAATTGTAAAGTTGTAACTTGTTTTAGGTGCGAGATTGAACATCTGTGGCTCTTTCACATAAATATCGTAATCAAGCTGAGAGTTAAGATCATTGAGTTTGACCCAATCCAATGGTCTGTATTTGCCTTTATGGTAGCAAGGAAGCGATAAAACAAGAGAGAAATCTGAACGAGATTGGTTTGATGAACGAGCATAAAGACAGAGAAATCCAAGCGAACACATGGGTGGCATCAGAGCTTTGATTTTGGCAAGACGACGTCCTTTTTTCCAGTAAACTTGTACAAAAGCTTCATTTTCTTTTGATCCATCGACTGAACGAACTAGAGCACGTAACTCGACATCTGCTGGTAGTTCAACATCAAATTCTGCTAATTCATAATCGTAAAGGTGTAACAATGATTGATTGAACTTGTGTAGCCTCAATCTGTTGAGAGAAAATGCGGGATATAACGGTGGCAAAGCAACCTGAACAACAGGGTCAATTGGTGGGGTCACGTGTTGAAAGTCAACGTGTAGAGGGACGTGAGTATAGAGTAAATCCAAAGGTTTTGTAAGGAAGTAAAAGTTCGAGTGATCTTCGAGTGTGAGATCATCAATCAAATTAAGTTGTTCAATCAGGGGATGAGATGAGTTTGCAAGTGCAACGTCTACAAAACGGTACTCGCCCTCGATCAAAACTGCCAACCAAGAGTGGTTGAGTGTAAGTAATGTTTGATTATCATTTGTTGAAGATGGATCGAATTCGAACGGTTTTTTGAACTTTCCCAGAACAATGTCAACTTCAAGTTCAAGCATGGAAGCCATAAGATAGAAAAGCCAGCATAATTGATGTTCTGAACAACGTTTGGAGTATAACATGTCTGTGACAAGGGCTTCCGATGGCGGGATTTTGGAGCTCAACTTTTCGGATCCCATGTCTTGAATCTCAAACCGAGTAGTTAGATAAACAAAAATGGCCCTTAATTGTTCCAATGGAGTTGAAAATTTATAACCAATGCGATTTTTAGTGATTTCCTTCAAAGTGGAGTATCTATCGTCCGGAAGTCTACGGGTGTAGCGGTCGACATGAGTAAGAGAGACGTTGTCGATATCGATTTTCCTCTTGTAGTATGGAACAACGTTGTTTGTATTGACGTTTGTTATGGCTTTGTGGGGTTGTAAGATGATTTCACCGTCAGATTCAAGAGCTCTGGCTTTTCGTTGAGATCTCTGGGATCCAGACAGCGATTTGGTTCTAGACAATTCAAGTGGTGGAGGGGTGCTGTGAATAGGGGAACCATGAACTGATGAGCCGTGGGTTGGAGAACCATGGATTGGAGAACTGTGGGTTGGAGAACCCAAAGGAGTTGTTTCAATAACCTGTTTTGACGATGCGCTCATGTTAAAAATCTGTTCGTCTAATGTTGGACCGCCATCATTTTTACGACCTAAAAACCTCTTTATCAATCCTGGACCAGTACTTTTACGCTCATCTTCCAAGTTGAGCTCGTTCAGATCGGGGAGTGAGCTTTGGAATCTCGAATCTCTGTGGCGCATAAGAGATCCGGCAGAAGTTGCGCTGAAATCGGAATGACCAAAGTATGAGGAACGTTCTGTATCTGTAGAAAGAGTTGATGAATCAAGAATTCTCTGTGTGTATGAGTTAGCAAAAAGACTGGAGTAGCTGGTGCACTGATGTTTTGGTGGGATTGGTGGAGGAAGATGATCATCAGAGCCAGTAGACGTGATTGAAGTATCGGAATCAGAATCACCGGTACCAGTTCGAGAATCCACGGTGCCGGAACGAAGTTGATGTTCACTCCTGGCTAATGATGGAACGGAAACCTGTGAGCCAAGCTTACGAACGCTGGAAATGCTGGTGGAAGATGCAGATGTGACGAGAGGAGGCGGACGTGAAATGGGAGAACTGCTTGCTGTACGAGAAGCGGAACGACTGCCTGACTGACTGGCAGATTGTGCAAGTCTGGTAAGACTTCGGGTAGATGCAGATTCCTGGATCTCGAGAACTTTGACATATTTCATTGGGAAATTTCCCGAAAGTTTGCTCCTCAATGATTGACCATAACACCATTGACCGTCTTCAGCTACTTTGAGAACCTCTATTATGTCTCCTTCTATGAATCCAAGGTCTCTTCCTTTGTTATTACCTCCCCAGCTCCAAACTGCCTGGGCTCTGAACGGCGGGGACATCGTAGTCATTCTGGAGGGTGAAATGATTGTATTAAGGGAACGAATGAACGAGTGGAATGAATGGCCGACTAGGAGTCAAATCCGTTTCACTAGAAGAAGAGCAAGAGGTTAATTAGGATAAAAATAGCTCAGCACGCTTTTTTCTAGTGGCTTGCTTGATCTGTCAAGGGTCCCAGAAACATTCTCTGTTGAAGTAAAAGAACAAGCCACCCAAGCACGCTGCAAAGCTCAGGAACTAATCAGTTCTACGGGGTGGATCAATTATATTACCTAATTGGGAAGGAAGTAAATATAAAATTTTGATCTGCGAACGATGTGCGAACAAAAATCGAACGAATTGTGAACGAAAGAGCAAAGCAACTCTCTCGCGAATCGTCGCGTCGTTTGAGACCCTAACACAACGAGTAGTCACTTCGCTCGTCATTGATTCTCGCACCTCAAGCAAAGCGAATAGTCCAGCGCTTGCCACAAAAGTTCTCGTCTTGCACCGGTCGTAGTGCACTTCACACCACTGTGATGTGTCACTATATATCGTACACACAGTAGCAACAAACCTCGATGGAATTGAGAATGACTAGAGAAAGAACTTACTCAACCATGACCCACTTTACTTTATGCTGCCACTTTGGTAGAAGCATACATTGATTAACCCGGGAACTTTCTGTATGCCGTAGTCTATCAATCCGTTGCGAATCAAATGAAAAAAAAGAAAGTTTTTTGCTGTCTTATCATCAAAGAACAGGGATTACCCAAACTGTTGTTACCTTAATTCGAAGAAATCATTCGAGTAATCCAGGAAAACATTACAAAGGTGAAGGTAGACGTTTAAGAGACAAGAAGAAAAATTGAAACCTTAATTGATGTTTGGTTTGTAGACCTTACTGCCAGTTGTTGTTATTGTACTGGAAAACAGTGCATTTTCAACGATGCAAGAGAGTGAAACGCTCATACATTCCTTGCCAGATTGTGATCATAATTTTCAAGATCAGAGCATGGCGCCGGAGTTTCAAATTTCTTGCTTCAAAAAAAATTATATCTTTCGAATACTGCTTTTTTGGTAGTACCAGGAATGCAGACTTGTGACTTATTTTACGTTGACAGTTCGACTTATTCGGAGCAACCTGGAAGCATTCGCTTTTATTCCCGTTGGTGAGGCTAGCAGAGATATGTAAAATTCTTCCAACTGTATTAAAATCTGCCACCGTTGTTAAAATTTTTTCCTGTTGCACAAACCACGTTATCTTGTTGACAGTAATCAACGTGATTTGTTAGCTCAGACCTTGCAAACAAAGTAAATGATTGTACAATCCATCTATCAGGAGCAATACTCACACAGGGTCATGAGGAGATTCCGATGAGAACCTCACGATTGGCTTAAGGCTTTTTCACTGGTCGTGTATTTTTCTGTTTCACACACCAACTTTTGCGGAATGTCTGCCTAATCTGCCAAAAAATTTAGAGCCGACAGAAAAAAAAATTCAAAAAAGGTTCTTTACAAACAAACAGTCTCCTTCATTTCAGCTTTTTTGAGTGGTCCGCTGAAAGCTCTTGTAACAGTCTGACTCTTCGATGATGCCGTCGGCTTTGTCTCCCACGAAAACGTCCACAATAGTTTCGGACAAAGTGACTGAATCAATGTATGTTTTTGGATAAATTCTTTGCGCGTTTTCAATCATTCTCCTTTCTCATACTAACCGACATATTTATAGCCTCCTAAGCAGGGAACACCACTCAATCTCACCCGATGAAATTACAACACATAAGCTCACGGGTATGAAGTCCCGGCTCAAGTTTTCAGATGACTCGCACCGCTCCAAAGTTTGGTCAAACCCAATGATTTTTTATTATATCAACCTTATCCTCGACAAGTTTGGACTTGAGAAAGAACTCAAATTTGGAGTTTTCAAATCTAGAGAAAGTTTCGGTCCAAAACAAAGAGATCTTCTGATTTCGTTTCATCCTTTTGTTTGGGAGAGAGATTGGCATCTTGCTATTGGATTCCACGCTCACCAAAAAATTGTTTTGGTTAATTGTTCACAGGCTGAATCAGGTTCATTCCCAATAAAAACGGTTCTTAAAATTGACGATTTCGTCTACTACTTCGGTCACAAGGTGAACAAATCTGCGCTTAAGAGACCATGTATGATTTCCAAAATTTGCGAACCTGTGTTTCCTATCAACGCGGTCAATGTGATAGCGTTAGTTTACTGTTTCTGCGTCAAGCCTATCACGATGCAGCGAGCATTTGTTGATCCTACATTTTCTCCTCGGATGTTTGATATATCTGAGTTTTATGATGCTATCAAGGCCATAGACCGATTTGGATACACACGAGCAGTTCTCGGCGACAACCTTGTCAACACGTTGATAGAGAAGACCCAGAAAAAGCGCGCCCTTGAGAATGAAGAAAAGAACGAAAAAGAGGAAGGTTTGGCTGAGGAAGTCGAATACAAAAGACATAAAAGTTCTCATGTTGAACTGAATAAAGTTGAAATTGATGGTGAACTGGAACAGAAATTATTCCCACAAGAGACTGCAGCAAACTTCATTGAGCAAATAACTGGAGATCTTGATAGTCTACCCGAAAGACTGGAAGTTTTTGATGAGGTCATCGAACTTTTCGAATTTTGGTCTCATGACAGTCACACTAATAAAAAACTTGCTGATGGAGCCGAATTCGACAAATGGAATTTGCTGGTAAGAGAAGTCGTGGTGTCATATTTTTCGAATAAAACCAAACTGGAATTTGATGAAGACGAATTAAAGGACCTATTACGAACTGCCGACCACAAAAACCAAGTTTTCCCTTTGATAACAGAGAATGGCATAGTTTATTTGATCAATATCGAACGCAAATCGCCTGATAATTGTGTGGCGAACGTGCTAGAAATTTCCAGCAAACAGTCGAAGAATGAAAAAGATATTGCAAAAGCTCACAGTGTACGTAGGGTGATTGAGGTTTATGGATGGGAGCATCGATGCATGATGTCTAAAGTGAATTTATCAAGATTTTCGGTCAAGGAGGCTAGTTTATACAACGTTTTGATGGCATTTTTGTACCACGTTCACTATTTTATCTTACATGGGAAGTTTGATATGGGATTCAAGCCCCAGCCAGTCGACGCTGACAATTATGGCATTTTGTTACAAAAACTGATGCACGATATCAAGGATGGGGATCGTGTGGCTCGCCAGCATGATTTTAAAAAGTTGCTTGAATATTTAAATTAATGAATTTTTTATATATTTGGATTAATATTTTCAAACAGATGAAAGAAAGCCGAGGAATGGGCCAACAACTGCCTGCAATTTATTCAAAAGTGATCAATTGATGAACTGTTTAGTTACTGATGAATCAGTCGAAGTGGCTATGTGACCGGGGAAGAAACGCGTATGTGGAACTATGTTCGCATGTTCACACATGATGATTTGTAACAAATGGAAAACTAGCAATTAGTTTGAGCGAGTGAGAGCTACCAGGTTTGATTTTTCGTGAGATTGAACCATTTGCATGTACATATGTGATCTTAAAAGACATAGTTGATCAAACGAGGCTACGGGACCCGCCGTTCAGTTACCCTACCTAATGATCACGACAAATCGTGCGGAACCATCAGTTATTTTGACAGTATGGCCGAGTGGTTAAGGCGTTTGACTCGAATTTTTACGTGCCATCAAATGGATTTTGTCCGCGCAGGTTCAAATCCTGCTGCTGTCGAATTTATTTTTGCCATTTTGCAAGCCAAATTTTTTTTAGGTAGGTTTAAAAGACGCGTTGCGTCACTTGAGTTCCATTGATCTATACAATCAGCTTCCTCTCCACGCACGCCTCTAAAATGACACGTGGAGCACTTATAGCAATCGAGGGACTGGATCGGACCGGCAAAACAACCCAAACCACACAACTACTGAACCACTTGACTCGGTTAAATAAACCTCACGAGCTTATCAAGTTTCCTGAAAGAACCACTCCAGTTGGCCAAATAATCAACAGATACCTTACAGATAAAGATTTTGTTTTGAGCGACCAAGCTGCACATCTTCTGTTTAGTACGAATCGTTGGGAACTTGTCTCCAAGATCAATGAACTTTTGAATTCTGGTGTTACTGTTATTTTAGATAGATATGTCTATTCAGGTGTGGCATATTCATCAGCCAAAGGATTAGACTTTGATTGGTGTCTGGCTCCTGACAAAGGACTCCCGAAACCAGACTTGACGGTATTTCTTAAGTTTAAACATGATGTCAATTCGCAGAGAGAAGGGTTTGGTGACGAAAGATACGAAGTTGCTGAATTTCAACAAAAAGTTAAGATAATGTTTGAAAAATTTGATAATGATCCAAATTGGAAGAACCTATTTGTTGACGGTAAAACAATCGAACAAGTTGAGCAAGATATTTGGGGGTACGTTGAAGAGTACTTGGAAGGCGTTAGCGACAAATTGACGTATTTTTAAGTTCAAAAGACAAACCAGATCTCAATTATATAGAGACAATTATACACTAAAATAAAAGACACACGTTAAAAAAATTAAGACGAAAAATAATAAAAAAGATAAAATAAAAACGTAAAATCAATAAAGGATCAACTCGGTCAACTTAGTCTTAATTATATGAACGAAAGGTTGGCATAAAGAGCAATAAAAGTAGTGAAAATACCACCAATAAGAGCCCAGTTACCAAAGTATGCTCTCAAGAGAATTGTACTTTTGAGCAAATTGTGCTTGACGAATTTTTTGAAATAAGTCAAAGTGATCTCAGACTTCAGGAATTGGAAATCGACTTCATTTCTAATGTCTGAAGTCTGAATTTCAGTCTTGAAAAGAATCAAACCAAAAAGAAGCTTTGACAAAGCGAAAATGAATGGGTCATACTCGAAATTGTAAGTGAAGTTGACATAGTAAGAAGAGGCTTTTGGAAGAGCGTAGGACATGAAAATCCACAAGAACAATGTTGACCAAAGAGTCGAATCGGCGAGGATAGAAACATCGGCAACACTCAACTTGAGAATTTGAGCGGGGAGGTTATCCTTGAGGACTTGTGGAACAAACGATGCCTCAGACAAAGAAACAAGCTTGGTAAAGTGGGATAACAAGAAAATCGATTCTCCTGCCACGGTAAGATCGTTGATAGTGAATGGATCGCTCAAATAGTCTCTCAACTCGTAGTTTTTATCAGAAAGGTACTCGATCACATCAGCAATCTTCTCGTTCTTTTTCAAGAAAGTGATCACTTTGTTTTCGACTTCTTCTAAGTATTCATCTTCGTCCAAAAATTCATCGTCCAAGTCTTCCTCTTCTCCGTCTAAGACCACCTCATCGCTGGCGACAGACTCAGGATCTGTTTCGTTGTCGGTGTCGTCTTCAATTTCAATTGACTCAGCAACGGACGGAACACTGCTGCTCTCGCTTTTTTTGACTGGTGAAGAAGTGAAGGCCGCTGGTCCTGCAACTTTAACCGCGTACGCGTAGTCATAGTACTCATGATCCTTATCGTACTCAGAAAAGTGCTCTGTGAGATGAGCAGCAATCTTGTTCAAAACATCTTGTTTCACTTTACAGCCCACCAAGCTGACACCCAAATCTGAAGCCATATCTTGTAGTTGGGCTTTTGTTTTCTTGCTCAATGACACCATCTTATCTGTTGTTTTGCCGCTTAGAGAAAAGCTATCTGTTTAATCCGATTGAAAACACCAAGGTATATCAATTAACGAATATTTGGTCAACCAATGTATATTGGAATTGATAAGTTAATTTGTATTCGTCAAAACAACTAGTTCTGTCTTATTGAATAAAAGCAACAGAAAAATCAAAACAAATTCCATTTGTTTGTTCTCGCACTTTATTTTCCTTTGGTATTTTTTTCGACCGACGGGACGACGACGATTCCGTTTTGGGAAAATTGTAAATACGGTGTAAGGGTGTACCAAATGGTAGCACGTGATACGAAATATCCCAAGCAGAACTGAGATGAACTTTCTCCACAACCAAGGGGTATTGGGTCTGTTCACGCCCCTCTCCTCTGGCATGGATCAGTGGCAGCAAGGCTATCTCGAATGATTTGTATGGTAGCCATTTTTTGCTCATCACTTCATTTTACTCTTACAATCATCACAATACCACTCACCCCTTGGCAACTCCTTCAACCCCGTACACGGCAAATGGAACCATTCGCGCTCGCAATGCTCACCATCACATCCAACCATCTCTCCATATGAAACCTGCTGACAGTAACAATAAACAGGCTCCGTATCGTAGGATGAAGAAGTTGAAGCAGGATCCGCCTTGACACTAACACCATTGGAGTTGGCTGAGCCAGCAGAAACTTGTCCATGTTCCTGTTCGCGAGGTTTTTTCTCCTTTTTGGATTTTGTAGTCTTTGGTTTCTTTGTCTGTAAATCATTGTGTTCGCTGGCACCTGATGATTGTGCTGGTCCTTGTTGGGTTTTCCTCTTTTTGTTGTTGCTATTTCCAGGCTGTGTGGCTGCTGTTCCAGCCACTGATCCAGATGCAGACACTGACCCAGATCCAGAATCATTGAATCCATTCTCTTTGTCTTTTCTCTCCTTTTTAGGTCTTCTGGACGAAGAGGACCCCGGATTTGTTCCTGCTGCTGCCGACGAAGGCATCGATCCAGCCGGCACGCCGTGTGACGGAGCCGGAGTTCCACGTGCACTGTCCAGATCGTGATCGTCGTCGTCGATATCTCTGCCTGTTTTATGCGCCTTTTTAGCAGCAAGAGCCTCTCTACGACTCTCAGATCTCTGGGTTTGAGCAGATTTCTGCTCAATCACCTTCATGCAAGGATGGATGAGCGGACCAACCCTGACAGACTCTGGGATCTCTTCTTGGATGACAATAGCATAATTCTGATTGATTCGACGAAGGTGTTTATTCACTGTATCGGACGCGATGGTGGCCACATGCATTTTTTCTTCCAGACAAGGCATCAGATCCTTCAAAAGTTCACGAATTCGACCCAAGAGGAGCTCACGCTTCGGATGTGTTCGCTTCATTTGCAAGAACCGCTGTATGTATGCTTTGAGATGGGGGACGGTATTGACACATTTGGCATCAATTTCCCGTAACAAAGTGAAGTACCGAATCAAATCGAACGGAAACGCCTGGAACGCGTCGGTAACCTCGTTCAATCCGGGATACAAGTCAGTCACAACTGGTTTGGTGATTGGTTTCTGCTGTTGGGTCCTTTGGAGTTGTTGGCGCACGCTTTTTTCTTTATTTGCCCTGTCCAGCAGGCGTTGCGACTTCATTCGCGGAGCAAGACCGTCGTATGTCGTCATATGGTGCGGTGTTGTGGGCTTGGTAGAATTGGTTGGATCAGTCGAGAGTGGTAACTGAGGGTGATGGGTTGTTTTTAGTGTCCCTCAGGATTTCAGTAAGAAAAAAAATGCAAGCGAAAAATAGCGGACCCGCGAGTGAAAATGGCAGTTTTATCAGCCCGCCCGTTGGGCCCTTCCCGAATCGGCCCAAATCGCAGATAAAAACTGTGCCGAATCGCGACCTGCTCGTACATCTATCTAATAATAATCTACATATGCCCCGTTTCTCACCCTGTTATCGGAGTAGTCATTCACGTTTTGTGACCTCCCGCAAGTATACAGCAGCCCCATGTTACCAAGAAACCATAACGAATTCCGCAGTGACACGTTCACTACTCCGACAGAATCTGTGCTACTTTCGGCTTCAAAAGCTTCTGTTGGAGACTCTGTCTACAATGAAGACGAAGACACAATTGCGTTGGAGAAAAAGGTTGCAGCTTTGACCGGCCATGAGGCAGGTCTGTTCTGTGTTTCAGGAACCTTATCGAACCAGATTGCACTCAGAAGTCACCTCAAACAGCCCCCACACTCGATATTATGTGATTACAGATCTCATGTTTTCGCTCACGAGGCCGGTGGATTAGCCACTTTATCGCAGGCTATGGTGACTACTGTTATTCCTTCCAATGGCCTCTACTTGACACTGGAGGATATCGTCGCCCACTTCATTCCGGACGATGGTGATATTCATGCTGCTCCTACCAAAGTCGTCTCACTGGAGAATACTTTACACGGCACGGTTTTCCCATTCGAAGAGCTTCAACGAATCAGCGATTGGTGCCGTGCAAGAGGAGTCATCGTTCATTGCGATGGAGCCAGACTCTGGAATGCCAGCATCAAAAGTGGAATCGATCTTAAGAAATATGGCTCAGTTTTCGACTCTATTTCCCTGTGTCTATCCAAATCGCTGGGTGCTCCAATTGGAAGTGTTCTTGTTGGATCTGAGAAGTTCATCCAGAAGGCCAATCATTTCAAAAAGCAAAACGGAGGCGGTATCAGACAGTCAGGTATACTCGCCGTAATGGCTTCTACTGCTATCGATGAGAATTGGAGTAAGATCTCCCGTGCTGATGATCTTGCCAAGGACGTCTCTGGCTACCTGGAATCACTGGGCTACACGCTGCAAATTCCAACAGAGACAAATTTTATTTTCCTTGATTTACAGAAAGACAAGATTGACCCAAAGTTGATTGGAGAATTCGCTGCTAAACACGGAATCAACGCTGCTGGAAATCGTATTACCTTCACCTTCCAAAACAGCGACGAGGCAGTTTCCGCATTGAAACTGGCCCTCAAAGAGGTTTGGGACGAATCGAGACTTCATCCATATGAGTCAAAAGGTCCGTCTTTTGTCTATCCAGCTACCAAATGACTGATAACAAAATCCGGTGTCCGTTTTAGGAAAGTGAAATTTTTCACATTTGAAAATTTTTTTTTTTTTTTTTACATGAATAAAAATTAATTTATTGACTTGGTTGTGTAACTCTTTATATTTTAACAGCTCTTCTGAGAGAACAACACCATCCAACCCAACAGTGTTGCTCCTTTCGGATCTATTTCAATAAAACAAACCTACATCACCATGTCTGAGAAAGTGGAACAAGTCTCCAGTGTGTTCAACACGATTCTCGTGTTGGACTTTGGTTCTCAATACTCTCATTTGATCATTAGAAGACTCAGAGAGTTCAACGTTTACGCTGAAATGTTGCCATGTACCCAAAAAATCAGCGAACTTCCATTCAAGCCAGTTGGTGTGATCTTGTCTGGTGGTCCATTCTCTGTCTACGAAGACGGCGCTCCTCACGTTGACCACGACGTTTTCAAGCTTGATGTTCCAATTCTTGGTATTTGTTACGGTATGCAAGAGCTCGCCTGGATCAACGGTAAGGGCGTTGGAAGAGGTGAAAAGAGAGAATATGGTCCTGCTGTCGTCAATGTCGAGGACCCATCCTGTCCATTGTTCGAAGGTGTTAACAACTCTCAGGTTTGGATGTCTCACCACGATAAACTCAACGCTTTGCCAACTGGTTTCAAGACCGTTGCCACCTCTGGTAACTCTCCATTTGCCGGTATTGCCCACGAGGAAAAACCAATCTACGGTATCCAATTCCACCCAGAAGTCACTCACTCCGCTCAAGGTAAGACTTTGCTCAAGAACTTTGCCGTTAAGATCTGTCAAGCTTCTCAAAACTGGACTATGGAGAACTTCATCGATACCGAAATCAACAGAATCAGACAACTCGTTGGTCCAACTGCCGAAGTTATCGGTGCTGTTTCCGGTGGTGTTGATTCTACTGTTGGTGCTAAGTTGATGAAGGAGGCCATTGGTGACAGATTCCATGCTATCTACGTCGACAACGGTGTCATGAGAAAGAACGAAACACAACAAGTCAAGAAGACCCTTGATGAAGGTCTCGGAATCAACTTGACTGTTGTTGATGCTTCTGACGAATTCTTGGGTAAACTCAAGGGTGTTACCGACCCTGAAAAGAAGAGAAAGATCATTGGTAACACTTTCATCCACGTTTTCGAGCGCGTTGCTGCTCAAATCAAGCCAAAAGACGGTTCTGAAATCGAATTCTTGTTGCAAGGTACCTTGTATCCAGATGTTATCGAGTCCATCTCCTTCAAGGGTCCATCCCAAACCATCAAGACTCACCACAATGTGGGTGGATTGCTCGAAGACATGAAGTTGAAGCTCATTGAACCATTGAGAGAATTGTTCAAGGACGAAGTTAGACACTTGGGTCAACTCATGGGCATTCCTGAAGATCTCGTTTGGAGACACCCATTCCCAGGTCCAGGTATTGCTATCAGAGTTCTTGGTGAAGTTACCCCAGAACAAGTTAAGATTGCCAGAGAAGCCGATTACATTTTCATCGAAGAGATCAAAAAGGCTGGTCTTTACAGACAAATTTCTCAAGCATTTGCTGCTTTACTCCCAGTCAAGTCTGTTGGTGTCATGGGTGACCAAAGAACTTATGAGCAAGTTATTGCTCTCAGAGCCATTGAAACCACCGATTTCATGACTGCTGATTGGTTCGTTTTCGAAGCTAAGTTCTTGAAGAATGTTGCCAGTAGAATTGTCAACGAGGTTGATGGTGTTGCTAGAGTTACTTACGATATTACTTCGAAGCCTCCAGCTACTGTCGAATGGGAGTAAGCGACTTACAGTCGAAACCACACACCATATCGAGTATAGGAAGTACGAACTTGTTAGCCATTACGAGATGACTACAGCTGCTTGCGTATCCTAGGGGGTATGATATATATTATACAGATTAATAAGTTTGACGATGATAAACCACTGACGAACAAACTGAGTAAAAGAAACATTGGACAGGAGTGAGAGTTACGTAATCAGTTACGTAACAAAAGTCATTATTGTGCTAACTGGTTCCAGTCGTGGAACCACTAGCCACTAACTTTGGTCTTCAAAGCTCGAACAACCACACTTACCATAAAGCCCCGGTCGTGGCTTACACTCAACATGAACTCCTCTTCTTCCCGACCTGGCCTCTCGAAATATTCCTCATTACCAATAAAAGGTCTACCGGATTCATCATTTTTCTTGAACCACTCCGCCATTTTGAATTTCTGCTGGTCCGCGCGGTCCAACGTCTTATAAATCGCCTCTTTCGTACACCATGCTCCCGCCAGCACTGCCGAACATCTATCTAAATCGCCTTTTTCGACACTCTCTTCGAAAATAGGTTTTTCATGAATTGGATGTAGAACTCGTCGACAAAGTCCTTTTGTACGTGTAGAAACGAGTCCATTACGTCGAAGAATCGACGTAAACCGACTCAGGTCATGCAAGTCTGTACCAATTGATAATATACGAGACATTCAAGTGGTTCGATTAGTTTGACTTGACCGCCCCAAATTAGGGGCTATGAAGGGGCGACCTCACGATTTTTTTGATAAAAATAATTTTTCAATATCCGATCATCAAAAAATAAGTCAATAGAGCATCATCATCAGAATTACCGCCCACCTAACGTGATGCAACCAAGCGAGCCCGTTGTTTTGGTCTCTCGTCTCTCGCTTGTGCTCGTTTTGGTTTACGTGTTGCGGCTCATTGGCCCAAATAGCAGATTACCTCTTATTGTGGGCACGTTCTTGACAGCTTCAACTATAAGTCAGAGTCCGATGCTAGTACGTGCCAAACAGAAACTCGTTGGAGCTGTTATAGGCGAGAAGACCCTACTAGGGGGGCCAGATCCGGACTCCCGGTATCAACTGGTGGCAGCTGTCAACGATGTCCGTCAATATTTAAGTCGCTCAAAAGCCTGGAATGATAGGAAACGTTCATTATACAAGACAATGTCATGGAGACAGCAAAAAATTATTGCAGAAACAGGCTACACCGACAAAGCTGCTAAAATAGATCAGCTCCTAGCCGTTAATAACAGATTAATCAAAGACTTGAGTGAACAAGCTATCAAAAAATATGGTATTTCACCACTGGAATTGAAATCGGCATCTGACTCAGCCAGACTAAGGCAACGATCTGAACATTATAGAGTCATTGAAAGTCTATGTCATTTTGCACGTGATTGGACACCAGCAAGTTATGAAGCAGAGTTAAAGCCGTTGATGAAGTATATCCATAAAAATTTATCGAACATTGATCATTCAAACACTGTTGCAATTGTCCCCGGGTCAGGGCTCGGAAGAATTGCTCATGAACTTGCAACTTCGTTTGACTTTCCAAAAGTCTTCTCCGTTGAATATTCATGGTTGATGGTTCTTTTCAATGAATTTGTTTACGGAGGCTCGAAAAGGTACAGAATTCATCCTCATATTCATAACTACTCGAATCACTCAACAACGGAAAATCAATTACGATCCATTTTGTTCGAGCAATTGGCTGAAAAACCGGAAAACTTGAGAATTTTACGTGAAGATTTCAACAGTTTTAGTGTCCATAATGAGATGGAGAATGTCCCGGATAATCTGGTAATTGTTACTTGTTTCTTTCTTGACACTGCCGAGAATTTAATGGACTATATGGATTCCGTAGATAGAATTGCTGACGAGTTCACAGGCAAAGTCACCTGGATTAATGTTGGTCCACTCAAATATGGAACTGCTGCCAAGGTGGAGTTGAATAATGAGGAGTTGAGGAAGCTGAGAGAGTTGATGGGTTGGAAAACGGTAGATGAGGAGCCTGAACCGGTGATGCTTGGGTACCTGACTGATGAGAAGAGTATGTGGAGGGGGTATTACGGGGTGGGGATGTGGACATGTGAACGCCTCAATGAGCGGAGCGAGTCTTAGAGCGAGTCATATGCATAGCAACTCAAATCCTTACAGTGCTAATTTGTGCAATATCAAGCAAGTCTTGATGAACTCGTAATAATTGCACCTATTAAAAATCCACGTGCAGTACGTGAATTATATTTATTTCTATAGTTAAAGGAACGAATGACGAGCAAAATGACGAAATGATGAGCCTGCTGAGTTTTGGGTATAGTCGATCAACTCACCGCATCGTAACAACACTTGTGTGTCGCTGGCTGCTCCGCTAGCTTTCCGCAGATTTTTGGCAGATTTTCTGTTTTTCACTGCTTTTCCTACAGAATATTTTTCAAACACTGCGGCAGCTCTACTTGCTCATTGTGCTTCTGGTTTGAACGATTCGCTCGTCCACCACTTCGCTCCAGCAACTTCTATTATCAATATTTAACATGATGAATATACTTAATGTTTCACTATCACTCACGACTTGCGCAACGTGCACGACTCGCTTCGCTCGTCGCTAACTCGTCGTTTGTCGTTCGCTAGCCAATCATTATTTGAGATCCGCACTCGAATTAATTTGCAACTTCTTATCCTCACCACCACTCAAAATACCAATCTCCTTCTCCCAATCAACTGCAAACACCTTCTTCTTCTCTCCCGACTCTCTAGCAAGTGTGTAAATACTCTTATTTGCACGAATATCCCAAACCTTTGCAGTTCCATCGTGGGAACCAGAAATCAACATATAATCGTTGTCAGTTGTAGCGAGAGAACTAACAAAGTTAGTATGTCCTATAAGTTGATTTGTGGTAACCTTATCGGATCTTGGATCATGCAAGTTAATATGTCTAGCGGAAGATCCGGTAGCGAGCAAATGAAGCTTTGGAAGAGCAGTCATCGACAACAAAGAGTAATTTGTCTGTTTCGTGTCGACACAACGGTTGGTGACAAGGTCCCAAGTCTTGATAGTGTGGTCTTGCGATGCAGAGTAAGCGACGGTAGCATCCGAAGGGTCAAAAATGACTTCTTCCACTGGGGCTTGGTGAGATTCTAACACTGCCAATGGAGATTTTCTCTTGATTGTGCTATCACCAATTGCCAACTTGAGACGTTTTCTGGAAGCAGATGAAAGATTTCCAGCAACACTATCTTCACTAGCACGTGAAGTTTGCATTTCTTTACTATTAGTTGACCAAACTGCAACAGATCCATCGTAAGAAGCAGAGAGAATCCTATTTGTACTCGTTTCAACAGCAAGACTTGATACCACACTTTTATGGTAGTCCAAAATAGCCACGGTTTTACCTGCCTGGGTATCCTTATCAGCCTCCTCATCTGCAACAACACCTGCGCGCCAGAGACGAACGGTTCTGTCCATTCCCGCAGACACAAACCTCGTTGGAGTGATGAATTTGACTGCTTTGATTGGCTGGGAGTGACCAACAAGTTGGGTTTCAACTTTACCTTGTTTGTTCCAAATACGGACAACACCATCATAAGAACCGGTCAAAATCTTTGGGGCGGTGAAAACATCACCGTTTGGTCCTGGAAGTTTCATTGAAGAGATCGAGTCGATGGCAGAAATCCAATCTTCATTGTCAAAACTGGCAAGAAATTGTGGTGGGAGAACAGCACGAGTATACTCTAAGTTCAAAGAAGCCTCAGTGGACAGACCGTTTGCCACAAGATAATCCTCGATGCTAGTTTTAAGTAGCGTTCCGTCGACTAAAAACTCGAATGGAACAGGCTTTTCTGTTTCGAGGAGGTGGTTGACGATCTCCGAAAGACCAAACCGTTTGAGAGAAACTGGCACATACAAAGGGTTTGGCGGACAGTGCAGCGTCTCATCACTGTCACGTGTGAAGAATTTAACCTTGATCTGTTGAGTCTGTTTGTCTTCAGTCATTGTGGATCGTGATTTAACTAGAAGTCAATGTGCTGTGGTTGATTAGAGGTGATTTATAAAATTTTTTATGCTCTTTGAAATTTTTTTCAAAAAAAAAAAAATAATTAAGCCGCACACATTTACGTGTGTAACTCAGTTTGTCAAACACGATGGGAACGAGAAAAAAACAAGGACATAAAAGAGGGAAACTTGATTCTTTCCCTCTTGAAACCTCTTCTTCCTCATCATTTAGAACCAATATCAGCCCCTTTTTGTGTTAAGATGTCTGCAAAGTTTCCTTTTGTTGTCTCGGCTCCCGGAAAAGTTATTATTTTCGGTGAGCATTCCGCAGTTTACAGTAAGGTATGTCCCTTTCCCTCCCCAAAGCTCTCATGATCCCATATTAACAAACCTTCAAATAGCCTGCGATCGCAGCAGCACTTTCATTGAGAACATACCTTTTGGTCACGCATGATCCAGAAACAGAAGATGAAGTCAAACTCGAATTCCCAGATATCCAATTCAGCTATAAATGGCGTAAAAGCGATCTCCCATGGGATATATCAGGGAATGAAATACACCAACATCAGCCTGTGGCCTCCGAAGAGCTTAATCCAGAACTTGTGAATGCATTAAACTTGCATTTGTCTACCATTGATTCCCCTCTTCATTATAGTGCAGCATACACATTTTTATACTTACTAGTGAGTCTTTGTTCTGAGGAGTCAGTAGGCGGATTGACATTCACAGTTCGGTCGACGTTGCCAATTGGAGCCGGGCTTGGATCATCTGCGTCGATTTCAGTCTGTCTCGCCGGTGCATTCAGTTATCTGGGTGGCCATATTTCTGAACCTCAAACTAAAGCTACAGATGTCACTACAAAAGAATCCGAAGAGTGTTCGTTTATTGATGCCTGGTCTTTTATGGGAGAAAAGTGTATTCATGGCAACCCAAGTGGTATTGATAACGCAGTGGCTGCGTTTGGTGGTGCTGTGATGTTCCAACGTACAGAGAATTCCATGCCAAGTATTAGAACATCCATGAGAAATCTTCCACAATTGAACTTACTTTTGACTAATACGAAGACCCCAAGACGTACAGCCACTTTGGTTGCAAATGTTTCACGTGTCGTTAATGAATTCCCGAAAACTGCAGGTTTGATTTTGGAATCAATGGAGTCTATTGCTAGAGAGGCATACAACTTAATGTTGAGGCCATTCTTGGACACCGAGGCTAAACAGAGATTACTGGAACTTGTTCGTTTGAACCATGGACTTTTGGTCTCTCTAGGAGTGTCACACCCTAGTCTGGAACGGATTAAGCTTTTGGGAGACGAGTTAAACGTTGGTGAGACCAAGTTGACTGGTGCAGGAGGAGGTGGATGCGCAATTACGCTGATCAATGACGAATCTGCTGGTGAGGAGCAGATCGAGAAGTTAACGCAAAAACTACATGACGAAGGGTTTGAAACTTTCCGTACGAGTCTGGGTGGAAAAGGTGTTGGATTTTTAGCTAGTGAGGACACGCAGAGTTTGACTGTCGAAAAGTTCAAGCAGTTCAAAGGGAGGGATGAAATTGAGAAGACTGTTGGTTGTGGGATAATAGACGACTGGAGGTATTGGTGATTGATGCACAATGAGCCAACGACGAGCGAAGCAAGTTGGACGACTCATGTGAGTCACGACTGAGACTAGAATTACCTTCTCAACCACCACCTGCTGCGCTTGTGATGGATCCGGTCGCTTCGTTTGTTGGCGCGACACGAGTGGCTCGCCGTTCCTCGCCCGTTAGTGTCACTTGCGCGATAATTGCATAGATAGAAGGGTTTACTCAATCCCGTTAATTCGGAGATTTGGGTGAGCCACACTTTTTATTTTTAAAATTTCAATATTTTCAAACGTTCAATTGCAGTGTCAGTCAGAGTGTATAGAGAGCCATCCGTGTCATGATGAAGGGATCTGAGAAGGACGAGGTACACACATCTTCACGACTAGCGGGTGATGAGCGCATTGAGTCCTGTCGCAAGTCGCCGCGCTCGTTGTTCACTCTTTGGTGGTTTGAGCCTGGCATGGACTATCGAGAAAAAGTTCTGATAACCAAACTTGACTTTTTCATTCTTTCGTACTCGATGATGGCGTATTTTCTGAAATACTTGGACCAAACAAACATATCCAATGCTTACGTATCTGGAATGAAAGAGGCGTTGAATTTGAACAGTAATCAATTGTCTTGGTTCAATACTTACTATAACATTGGACTATGTATTGGATCTATTCCTGCTGTATTACTTGCTGGCTATTTCAGACCTCGATACTATTTACCAACACTTGATCTGTTGTGGTCGTTGTGTGTTTTGTTCATTTATTTGGCTAAGAACGAAAAGACAATCTATGCTCTGCGATTTCTTATAGGTCTTTTTGAGTCTGGTTGCAACCCTTCGACCCACTATATGATTGGGTGTTGGTATACGAAGAAAGAGATAATGAGACGTTCCAATTTCTTTGTTATCGCTGGTGTTATCGGACAGGCCACTTCTTCATATATCCAATCGGGAGTCAAAACTTCATTGGATGGTAAGTTAGGTATTTCAGCTTGGCAATGGGTTTTCATTATCGACGCTTCAATCTCACTCCCAGTTATCATTTACGGGCTTATACTTTTACCTGATTATCCTCACAATTCAACTGCCTTTTATCTGACTGAATGGGAAAAAAAACGTGCAATTGAGAGAATTGAAGAGGACGGAAGAGTCTCTAAAAAAATAAGCTTTTCATTGAAAAATGTTGAATCAGTTGTGATTTCATGGCAATTATGGATTTTTGTTGTCGCATATTGTCTTTGGACACTAACTGCTGCTTCGTATATGTTACAATTTTTTCTTTTGTACCTGAAAAGTTTGAATCGTTATAGCACGAGCTACGTTAACAACTTCCCAACTATTTTATCTGGTGTTAATATGGTTACGATGCTGAGTACGGGATGGCTTTGCGACTTAACAGGTAAAAGAGGAATTGTTTGTGGACTAGTTGGATTAGTTCTGCTAGCATCGTTCATCATCACTGCAAAAGGTAGCATTGAAAATGTTCCATTGAGAAAATCTGGATACATTTTGAGTGGTGTCTATGGCTGCTACACACCAATTCTTGCTGGTTGGTGTAACATAGCTTGCGGGAAAAATCACATATTAAGGGCTGTCACGATTCCAGCAATGATTGTGGTGGGACAAGCAGTAGTGACTCCTTATCAACAACATTTATTCCCGTCAAGCGAGGCTCCAGACTATAAAGACACGCATGGGTGGTACTATTGTATAGGATTCTCGTGTGCCTTGGTGGTATGGACAGCGGTGATGATTCCGGGAGTGGAAAAACTGAGTGAACGGTACGCCAGTCGCAAGCGAAGTGGGCCATTGCAGGGCGTGAGCGCACACGAGTAGCAACGCAAAAGAAAAATCTGCCGCGCTTTGGCAGAAATTCTGTTTGGAGCGCCGCGAAAAACAGAACATTGTGATAAACTGTGTGACCAAAGCAGCCAAATTGACTAATTGACTAAAACTACTAGCAAAGAACTTGTATAACTCGCTTCGCTGGTTAACACACACATTACAGCTCCTTTACTGGGTCATTATTCGATCTATAAATAATTAAATCCGGCCGTCTGACAAAAAATTGTCTACTTGTAAATCTTGATATGTCACACGCACCCAATCACGACCCGCTCCGTTCGTTTCTTCCGCTGGCTCTGAGGAATGTTCTAACCTCCTCCAACACCTTATCCCTTTTCTCCAAATGAACTGCATGATTTGCTCCCTCCACGACCACCAGTTTCGAACCCTTGATCAACCTATTCATCTTTATCGATTCCTCCACGGGACAAATCCAATCCTGCTCTCCAACCAGAATCAACGTAGGAACGTCCAACTCCTTCAACTTCTCTGTAAAATCAAAGTATTTCTCTTCCTCTGAATACAGCTGATTATGGGATTCGGCTCGGTATATCGTCTCCAAGCAGGACTTCAAACCTTTATCCGGGTCATATGATTCAGAATACAATGGACCAAGTGCAAACATCACCAGCTGCATTTCCTGATCGCTCTCAAAACGACCAAACACCTTCGATAGCATGTCAATTGAGGCATTAGGAACCCTGTCTAGTCGGTCCTGTAGTTTTACAAACGCCCCTTTTTCATGGCGGTGGGAACTTGCAGTTCCTCTCAGTATCAGCTGGGAGATGTTTCTGGTGTAGGTGATTGCGTACTGCTGAGCAAGAAATCCACCAAAACTACCGCCTATGATGATACATTTCGCGTCGCCAGCGAAAAATCGTCTCACACCATCAATATCATCAACCAGCTGTGCAAAGGTAAATGGCGGGGTAAAAGACGAGCGATTGTGGCCCCTGAAATCAAAGCTGACCACTTGGTAGCCGTCTTTAGCCAACTCCGAATAGACACTGAAATCACTGTCTTTACTACCAAATCCACGTCCCCCATGAAGCGTAATCACCAATGGACCATGTGGTGGTCCGGTAACAAAACACTCAAGTTGCGCCCCGTTAACACGGATAGTTTTCGTGATAACCTCCATTATCAAGAGAGGCTTATCAAATGTTTATATGTGAAGTTTATAATTTGTTGAAAAATCTGGGGAGCGGACATCGCGCGTCGGACAAAACTAAAATCTTTGTTATCAGGAATATGGAAAAATAAATACCGGATTCCTCACATACACCTTTGTCTACACCACCAACACCCTCCGACATGGCCGACAAAGTGAAAATAGCAATAGGTAAGTTGATTGTTAGATGACACCGTGTTAGATCATTAACACTCTTTGACAGATCGCGGAGGAACTTTCTGCGACGTTTGGGCTCAACTCCCTTCAAATCAGGAACTAGTTTTCAAAATTTTGTCTGACGATGATGCTCCAGCCGAAGGAATTCGAAGAGTATTGGAACATTTCACAGGAAAATCCATTCCACGTGGGGAAAAACTTGATGGAAATCTCATCGAATGGGTCAGGATGGGTACAACGGTAGCCACAAATGCTTTGTTAGAAAGAAAAGGTGAACCGTTCGTTTATTTAACAACAGAAGGGTTCGAAGATGTTTTAGAGATTGGGACGCAAGCAAGACCGGAATTGTTCAATTTGAGGGTAGAAAAACCAAAAGTACTGTACGAAAAAGTTGTCTCAGCGGAGGAAAGAATTACCGTTGAAACTTCATCTGATGATCCTACGCCCCAAAAGATCGACTTGGGAGATCCGAACGTTGTTAAAACACCATCGGGGACTTTTATCCGGATAATCAAAACCCTAAATACTGGGAAATTACGGAAATGCCTGGAAAATGTCCGGTCACAAGGTTATAAGTCGATCGCGATTTGTTTTGCTCATTCGTATCTGTATGATAACCATGAACGAATAGCTGCTGAGATTGCAAGGGAAGTTGGTTTCCAATTCATTTCAGTCTCTTCGGAGATTTCCAAAACAATCAATTACCTTCAACGTGGTAACTCCGCCTGTATTGATGCCTATTTAACTCCGCACGTTCAGCGGTACATAAATCACTTCATGAAGTCGTTCAATGTGACCCCCAAGATACAATTCATGAAATCAGACGGCGGTCTTTGCGATGCCGAGTCATTTAGAGGAATTAACGCGATATTGTCCGGACCTGCAGGGGGTGTGGTCGGAGTTTTGGAAACCTGTTTTGACGGGAAAGCTCCCTTAGTGGGATTCGATATGGGAGGTACCTCAACAGATGTATCCCGAATTGACGGGTCTGGATTTGATATTGAATTTTCAAACAAAACAGCGGGTTTAGAAATATCTGCCAGTCAGTTACAAATCCATACAGTGGCAGCTGGTGGTGGGTCCATTTTGAAATGGGAAAACGGACTTTTCCATGTTGGCCCAGAATCAGCAGGCTCCAATCCAGGACCAGCATGTTACCGTAAAGGCGGGCCATTAACGGTGACTGATGCAAATTTGTTTCTTGGACGATTGGTCGTTTCTCAATTCCCACATATTTTCGGTGATTCTGGAAAGGAACCCTTGGATATTGACATTACAAAGAGGAAATTTGAACAATTAACTGATCAAATTTGCAGAGACATAGGCAAAAAAATGTCACCTGAACAAGTTGCACTTGGGTTTCTGAACATTGCCAATGTCAAAATGGCTAATTCGATTAGGGAGATCACCGAATCACGTGGATTCGCTACTAGAAATCATAAGCTTGTATCCTTTGGAGGAGCTGGTTCACAAAATTGTTCTGCTGTTGCCAGGAACTTGGGTATTAACAAAGTTTTAATTCACAAGTACTCGTCGGTGCTTTCCGCATACGGAATAGCTGTTGCCAATGTCTCAAAGGAGCTAAGAAGTGCGTTTGTGAGGCCCTTAACAATGAATGTCCGAACGGAGGCAGACGAGATAATCCAAGATATGAAAAGACAGATAGTTTCAGAGATTGGTGAACAGGAAATCTCCTTTTCGGTCACTTTTGGAGTCAAGTACAAGTCTTCAAATACCGGATTTGAAGTCGATTATCATTCTAAAGATCTTTTATCGGAGTTTCTCCGTATCCATAGAAGAGAGTTCGGTTTCAATTTACCAGAGACTTCTCCGGTTTTTGTTTCCACCATTTCTGTTCGTGGAGTTCATGAGACAAAAATTAGTGTTGGTGAAAGTCTGTCTAAACAGGATTGTCCGACCTCACAATTGTCTCAAATTGTTTATTTCGAAGATGGTCCAATAGAAACAACGGTGCACCGATTGTTGGACTTGAATAGCGGAGATTGCATCAAGGGCCCAGCATTACTGATTGATGCCACACAAACGATTGTTGTTGACGGTCATTCTCAAGCAATCATTTCAGACCAGCTGGTGGAACTTGAACTTCTCCCATACGAGGAAAAACCTGATTACGTAAGATCACATAAAGTTTCCATCGATACTTCGCTTGAGAAAGCCGATCCTGTCTTACTCACTGTGTTTGCCCACAGGTTCATGGGAATAGCAGAAACAATGGGCAGAACACTGCAAAGGACCTCTGTGTCATCTTCAATCAAAGAACGTTTGGACTTTTCATGTGCCATTTTTGGTCCTGATGGAGGTCTTGTTGCAAATGCCCCGCACATTCCTGTTCACTTAGGTTCAATGCAGTATGCTATTCAGTATCAACATGCCTTATGGGAAGGTAAATTGAAAAAAGGAGACGTTTTAGTCTCTAATCATCCTGAAGCAGGCGGAACCCATTTACCGGATATTACGGTTATTACACCTGTCTTTTCAGGAAATGAATTAGTTTTCTATGTGGCATCTCGTGGTCATCATTCGGATATTGGGGGTGCTGGGATCACCGCCATGTCACCAAATTCTAGAGAGTTATGGCAAGAAGGAGTTTCAATAAAGAGCTTCAAACTTGTTAGTGAGGGCAAGTTTGATGAAGAAGGCATTATAAAGTTGTTTAATGAAGCAGGTAATTACCCGGGGTGTTCAGCTACAAGAAAAATCGAAGATAACTTATCGGATTTACGAGCTCAAGTGAGTGCTAATCAAAACGGAATTCATTTGGTTGAGGCTCTTTTCAATGAATATGGGAAGAGTTTTGTTCAATTTTATATGCGTGCCATTCGTCATAATGCTTCACTAGCCGTTAGGAGGTTTTTCCGGGAACAATATATGTTAACAGGAGGAAAACCTCTAGAATCTGAAGATTTTTTTGATGATGGAACCCCTATTAAATTGAAAATCACAATTGATGGTGAAAAAGGAGAGGCAATATTCGATTTTTCAGGAACAGGACCGGAGACTTATGGCCCCATGAACACACCTGCATCGATTACTTACTCTTGTGTGATTTATGTTATCAGATGTCTCATAAATCTGGATATTCCACTGAATCAGGGTTGTCTTGAACCCTGTCATATCCGAATCCCGAAAAATTCAATCCTGAATCCAAGTGACTTTGTTGCCATTTGCGGATCTACAATATCTGGACAACGAATAACAGACGTAATCTTGCGATGTTTCAATGTTTGCGCGGCTTCTCAAGGTTGTGCAAACTCTTTTGGCTGGGGAAGAGGCGGTAAAAACCCATACACTGGAAAAGTAGAGCCTGGTTTTGCAACTGGAGAAGCTCTTGGTGGTGGTGTTGGAGCTTCGAAAGGCTATAATGGAGCATCAGCATGTAATGTTCACTGTACCAACACCAAGACCACCGACATTGAAGTCGTGGAGGCTAGAACTCCAGTGATTGTGACAAAATGGAGCATCCGCAAAGGTTCAGGAGGAGCAGGAAAATGGCGTGGCGGGGACGGGGCAGTTAGAGAGATTGAGGCCAGAGTTCCTTTACGGGTCTCTATATTGTCTGAGCGGAGAATTTATCATCCTTATGGACTGAAGGGTGGTGGTCCAGGTGCTAGAGGAGAGAACTATTGGATGAGAAAAAAGGGAGATGATTTTATAGTGACCAGATTGGGTGGAAAAGAAATTGTGGAGGTGAGTGTTGGGGACCGGGTTCAGATTAATACCCCAGGAGGGGGTGGTTACGGAAGTGATGAGTGAAGCGATTTGTAACCTCCGATATCAGGAATCAGGAATCAGGATTAGGATCCGGTTAGGGGGTAGTTGGTAAATTTTTAAATATCATAGTTTATTAACAGTGAAAAGTTACGGTGAATGAGGCATAAGATTACATGAGTATTGATTGGATGTTGTAACACCCGTTGGCTTATATTGGGCCATAGGCAGCTAGCTGCATTCTTCTGAAATATCGGATGTCTTGGAGGATGTCTTGGCGAATGAGTTGCGCGACGAGGGACTCGAGTCTCGATCCGGGCCTGCATTTAGCGATTAACGCGCACAATTCCCAATTAGGAAGGTTTTTCAGAGATAACCAAAAACCGGGCATATCTCGAATAAAATAATTTAAAGCATCGAAATTAGCTCGTCATTTATCCCTGACCTTCAGGAAACAAGTAACGAATCACAATGTCGGGAAACTCCAATCCACTGAAAGTCGTTGACGTGTCCGAATTAACCACTGAAACGGCCAAAACGCTCTTAGACGCTGCTAAAACTCAGGGATTTTTGTTTGTAGATGGACATGACTTCTCCCAAGACGAGGTCGACGAGTTGTTCAAACTAAGCGAAACGTTCTTCAAATTACCTACAACCGAGAAGAAAAAACATCCGATCGACCGGGATGATTGCGGATACACCGTGTTTCATCAGGAGATGTTAGATCCGTCTACACAGGCAAAAGGTGATCCAAAGGAAGCATTCAATTTCGGAAGATTTGATTTTACCACTGGTGAACACCATAACACAACAGTGCCTGAACTGTTCAACGAGCCGACAAACAAGGCGGTGTTGGAGTCCGCAACACTTAAGTTTCACCAGCTCTCAATGAGAATTCTCGAGCTTCTGGCGATTGGATTGGAAATTGACGAGTCTCACGGTGGATCAAAATGGTTTGTTAATAGGCACAAACCTGAAGAAAAATCAATTACTGCAATGAGATTTTTGCATTATCCCTCGCTAAAAATTTTAGATGCTCAAGATAAGATTCGCGCAGGTGCACACACTGACTATGGAACAATCACGTTGTTGTTGCAGCAAAAGGGACAAGAAGGACTGGAATTGGACACTGGATCGTGGCAGAAAGTTCCATACATTGATTCTCCTAACCAGGAATATAGATCATCGGGAAAAGCCGCTCCGATCATTGTGAACATTGCAGATCAGCTGTCTTATTGGACTGGAGGTTATCTGCGTTCGACTCCTCATAGAGTGATTCTTCCAGACAGTGACAAGAGCAGATATTCGATTGTGTTCTTTCTCAACGCTGATGATAATTCGGTCATTGAGACGATTCCAAGTGAGATGATTAGTAGAAAGTTCGACGCTGGGATGACTAGTAGGGAGTATTTGGATAAGAGGTTTGCAGAGACGTATGTGAGCGGACACTAATGGTTGCGAAAGACAATCAACAAGTGAGGCAGACTTTGGCTCGAGAATCTTTGGGAGTCGAGTTTGTACTTGAAAATTGTAGAACTCTGAGATAAATATTGAACACCTTTATCCCCTTAAAAACTACTGATGAATTCTTTACAATCATTGTCCAACGACATTATAATTGCTCAAATCCAGTATCAAGCTGCATAAAAAGAGCGATTTACTATTGTTGGCCAATGTCTGTTGACCGTCTATCAAATCCACTCATTGCATCGCACGTGATTACACGTAACTAGTGGCTCCTAGTGGCTCATCGTAACTCCCACGACGTGGAATATATATATAAACGGCTGAGTTCTGTGCAATGTGCTATCTGCCGTGGGTGTGCATTTCCTCCCTTCTTGATTGCCGTTCAATGTTTTCGCTCTTGGGTAAGGTGGCCTTGATCACAGGAGCTACCAATGGAATTGGCCAGGCAATGGCCATAGGTCTCTATGAGGCTGGGGCGTCGGTGATTCTGGTCCACAGGCCCTCGACGGACCCCAGTGCTACCATTGAGCTCATTAGGAACTCTAATAAAACATCGGCTGCAGTGGTAGCAACCGTGGAATGTGATCTCGAAAAAGTACTTTTGTGTGAAATCAACGAGAAGATTGTGCTACCGGCTCTTGCTGAGTCTCCAACCGGTGAGATCGATATTCTCATTAACAACGCGGGTCTCGGCCATGTTGCTCCGATAACCTCTTTTCCGGAAAATGACTACCAAAGTGTCATGCACGTGAATCTGAACGTGCCGATGCAATTGACCAAATTGGTAGGTGGCAGAATGGTGGAATCGGGAATTAAAGGCAAAATACTATTTACTGCGAGTCTAGCTTCATTCACAGCGTGGCCTGGGTTTGCCGCCTACGCCACATCAAAAGGAGGACTTCTACAGTTTGCTAAAGTGTGCGCTGCTGAGTGGGCTCCCTATGGAATCAATGTAAACAGCATTGCCCCTGGTTACGTCAAGACCAATATGACCAAATATGCCGCCGAAGACGAGCAAAAGAATAGGCGGATTCTGGAGAGCACACCCCAGGGACGTTGGGGTGTTCCAGAAGACTTCAAGGGCCCTGCAGTGTTTCTGTGCTCGAGGGCAAGCGATTTTGTAAACGGTGAGTGCTTAATGGTGGATGGGGGGTGGAGTGCAATGATGTGAGCAAAAAATTCAAGATTTGAGAGATAGGAATAAAAATATTAAGACTATGAACTGAAAAACCACGTAAAAACAATGTGAATGAGTAGAACAACCAGTGATAACCCCTGACTTGCAAAGGAATCGCTTTTATTGTCTTTGTCTCGTCAATCGCTCTGCTCCGCCGCAATAACCCTCACGTTACCTCCCTTCTCGTCGATCGCTGCTATCGAATCTTCCCGCGATCTCACACCCTCACTGTACCCAACACCATAACCAACACCGTTGATATCCTCATCATCCTCAAAGAACCCATTTGTTTCAACCATATACTCCCAGTTGCGTGGAGCATCACTATGGGAGTCTGGATACAGCTTTGGGGGCATCAATAAACCCAACACCGTATTGACAGTGAAACCAATGGCAAAAGTGTATGGCCATCCACCATAGAAGATGTTAGAAGCAGTCTGCGAAAGAGAATCTGGATGGTAAGACCGGTAAAGGCCTGGAATAGCTATTATCGGGGAAATAATCCACGCAAAACCAGATTTCAGATTGCACCCGTGGTAATAGTAGTAAGCCCCCTCAGGTTTGTTAGTGTAGAGTGATGGAACGTGCAAATTTCCTCTCCGAAGAATGTAGAAATCAGAAAGAACACATCCCAATAAAGGGGCCACGAAAATCGAATAAGATCCTAAAAATGACACCAACGTGGTAGCAGAACTGATCATTCTCCATGGAACCATCGCCCAAGCTAAAAGTCCAAGAACCAACTGACCTCTCACGATTGTGAAGTATTTCGGGAACAAACTTGCAAGATCTGCTGCAAACGGAATAGAATTTCCAAAAATGTTTGTACCTGCCACTCCCATTGCAAAGGATAAACTACATAAGAAAACAGCAGTTCTTGCGGAAGCACCCCATTCATTGTCTAAAATGGCGCCCAGAAGGTCCCATGTACTCCAATATGCTGTTCCGTAAGCTCTTCTAATCGAGCAATTTGATGCCATTCCAATCAATAGAATGCAGATATTGGCTGGAACGTATCCAATTGCTTGTGGAATCGTTGCATGGTTCTTGTTCTTGGCATAACGAGCAACATCAGGCTGATTGATGATCATGGCAGAAACTGCACCAAAAATCGAGTTCATAGCATAAATCCACTCATTACCACGTGTAGTCTTGGCTGCCGTGTGAACACCAATGTCCCATTCACCTGGTCCACCACCTTTAACCATACAAAAAATAAAAAGCCCCATGGCAGCAATTGGCATAACGACTCCTTTGATGGTGAAAAACCAACGGATCTGACGTGGATGCAAAAACCCAAGTGGGAACTGTATGAGCCAATATAACAAAAATGCCACCATCAAACGAGTCGTCGTGTCTGCACTTTCTGGGAGACTATTGGTTATGTTTTGCCAACGGTAACCAAACATGCACCGCAGTGCAACATCTAAACATCTTGAACCGTAATACGTCTGAACACCATACCATAATGCAGCGACAAACATACGAACAAACACAAAAAATGGCGCAAGTCTAACTCCAAAGACGCTTCTGGCAATTGCCGGATAACCAACGTGATAATCTGCACCAGAGCGTGCAGCTAACATGATTAATGTTGCACATAGCATAGTTGCAATCACACATGCTCCAATCACCTGACCGTGGGGAAGCCCGGTCGCCTTGATCAAAGATGAGCCTGTGTTCCATGAGCTCACTCCAAGCATTGACTGAAACCAGATAATCACGTAATTATACAATCGCCATGTTCTTTCCTCAGGTGGAGTTGGTTTGAGGTCGTGGTTGGCACGAAGTTTATCGGGATCTTTCTCAGAGTCATCCCGAACCGAAATAAAGTGGTCGAAGCGTCTTAAAGTATCCATGTCGAGCCGTACTACAAAAGAAGAGATAAAAAAGGATAAATGAGCAACGCTTGGCTGCTGGTCTAGTTATATTAGATTCAGACGAGTTAGATAAACACAAATTCAACGTTCTGCCCTATCGCGAAGGAACTATTTCCTGATTTGGCGAGACTTGCCCGACGAATTTTTTTCTTTTTCCTTATCGCCCGTCTAACAGTTCAACGTTGATGCACTCGGGTCTTCCGCTTCCGTAAAAGTATTCGACCAAGTTACCCACGCATTTGCGCTCAAAAGCACGGAAACTGTCTTGCGAGGCGACACCAATGTGAGGAAGCAAGGTCACACGGTAATCTTCCAACAGCTTAGGATGGATTTTTGGCTCAAATTCGTGCACATCAAATCCTGCTCCAACAAGCTGTCCTCTGTCAAGAGCGTCAAGCACAGCCGCCTCTTCGACAATCGGTCCGCGCGCAATGTTAACTAGTCTCACATGTGGCTTCATTTTTGTGAATCGGTCAAAGTTGATCAGATGTCTAGTTTCAGGAGTGTACGGGCACCCAACGAAAACACAGTCGGTGATTGCGAGCATTTCGTCAAGATCTGCGTAGTACTGTAAACCAGTAATTTCTTGTTCATACTCTGGCTTTGGACGTCTATTGTGATAGACGATGGTCATACCAAGGGCTTCACAGGCTTTAGCAACACGGAATCCGATATTTCCCAATCCAATGATACCCAAAGTCTTTCCGCAAGGGTTCTCTCCCCATTCGGTGAGCTTTTTTGCTCCGTAATAGTTATTTGTCCGAACGCAGTGTTCGGCAAAAGTGAGGTATCTGAATGATTGTAGAACGAGAGAGATACCAACATCAGCAGTAGCGATGGTACAACAATCGGGCGAGTTGCAGAAAATGATACCTCTGCTGGTTAGGTAATCAACATCGACAATATCGTACCCATGACCTGATTGAACGATTATTTCAACAGAGTCTGGCAAGTATTTCACAGGTTCACCTCTGAACAAAAAATGGTTGACGTAAGGCTGACCTTTGAGCCAAGTAGAACGGCAAATTGCCCTGATACCAGCGAAACGGCCGTTTGGTTTCTGGATTTCTTCAATGAATTCTTCTTCGGTGCTGCAATCGTAGTAGATCAGCTCGAATTTTTCGTTCAGGGTTTTCCAGGCATCATCGTCATGAAGATCATGCTCCCAAGGGATGTAAAGAACCTTAGGTTTCATTGTGATTGGTTGAGTCATAGTTGAGAAGATGAGTGCTGAAGCTTAACAGGTGACGAAAAAAAAATCACGTCGATAAAAAATTTAATTAGAAAAAAAAAAGGATCTGATAGCTTTTTTGTACAGAAAGCGGAGATTTGTATAGCTTCACCCAGCCAAAGATGGAGTCCGGGGTAGTACTGATTAATGTTCAGGCGTTCACAGGACCAATCAGATGCGAGAATTCTATTTATTGATGATGCTTCGTTTGTGCGGCTCAAAATTTCTTATCGGTATGCGGAAAACTACCCCCGAAGACGATAAGCGCACAGGGAGCGATCCAGGAGCGAAGCTAGTCGTGATTGAATTGTAAATAATTTTAAAAAGCTCATCAGCATTTCTTGAAAAGTGAACCATTTTCTCCCTATAAACAGACTTTCTTACACGTGAAGTGGTTTTGCTTGTTGAAGCTGATTCTGATTCAGTTAAAGCCAGTCTTTTCAGTCATTAAATTTCTCACTTGAAAATTTTGTATCAAGTATATTCACTAGTAGGCTCGTACGACGACTTGCTCAAGGATTGCCCAAGGCACCACCATGACTAGCTGAAATTGTCATCCCTCGTCACTCGAAAAGAGGATTCAACTCCCCCTTCCTGCTCTCCGGCTTCCTCTTTAAATAAAGTCCCTTCCCCCTTGCTTTGACATTCAATCCACCATTATCTCTGTCCCAAACGATCTCTCCTCTCAAAATCGTATACCTTGGCCAATTATCGAACTTCATCCCCTCAAATGGAGAATAATCGATTGAGTGATGCAACATGCTATTATCCAAGATAAATGACCCCATCTTTCCTTTAGGATACCAAATGACCACATCCGCATCCATCCCGACCGCAATGTCACCTTTTCTTCCCTTTAAACCGTACATATTTGCTGGATTCGTACAACAGAGCTCCACAAAACGCTGGGGAGTGATCTTTCCCGTCTCAACTCCGTAACAGAAAAGCAATGGCATTCTTGTCTCAATTCCCGGAAGTCCATTGGGGACTTTCTTGTAATGAGGAATGCCATCAACAAGCCCAGCTTTCTTTCCTAATGGACTATCGTACAGTGTAGGTGCGTGATCGCTACTAAATACTGTTACCGTGCCATTTTGAACAGCCTTCCAGACACCATCAAGGTCCTCTTTAGTCTGTCTCAATGGAGGAGAACAAATAAATTTAGCCCCTTCAAAACTGTCTTGATGGTGACAACTTTTCAAGCTTTCGGCAGTCAAGAACAGATATTGCGGGCAAGTCTCCGCGAAAATTGGGCAAAGATTTTTTTGTGCTCTACCAACATGAGCTAAAGCCCGATCAGACGACATATGGACTATCAAAACAGGAGCATCAACCATATTCGACAACGTGATAACACGATAAGTTGCCTCATCTTCTGCTTCTGCAGGTCTACTCACAGAGTGATAAAATGGCTCGGTCAATTTTTGTTGCTCAAGCTTTTTACCAATGAAATCAATGATATCTGAATTCTCCGCATGAACCATTGTGGTAACACCAAGTTTCCTGTTTGCCAGTAGAATATCCAGCAACTGCTCATCGGTCAGTTTGTATCTCGGATAGGTCGTGTAAACCTTGACTGAAGTGATGCCTTCCTGTGCAACCAGTTCAGGCAGTTGTGTACTCAACATCTTATCTGTTGGACTGGAGATGATTAAATGAAATCCGTAATCACAGTAAGCAGTTCCATCGGCAATCTGGTGATACTTTTGCACTGCTGTCACCACATCATCATCATCTTTAGCAGTTTGAAGGGCAAATGGTATCACCGTCGTTGTTCCACCTGGCAATGCCGATCTTGTACCAGACTCAATTGTATCACCCGTTGGAGTATTTGTCTGTGACAAATGAACATGTGAGTCTACACCACCTGGCATAACAAACCCTTTCTCAGCATCGATTAGACGATCACCCTGCAATGGAGAAGCAGAAATACACTCGAAGACCCCATTTTTGATTCCAATGTAAATTGAAGGAGGTAAAATTTGAGATCCGGTCACAATGTAACCATTGTAGATAACAAGGTCATACATGATGTTAAAGCGGTTGCTGTAATTGGTATTTGGTTTTGATCTCAAGACTGGACTGATTGTGATAGATTTAAATGAGCATGCAAGATCCGAAGAGTTGAAAAATAATTTGAGCAGATCCAAAAAGAAACGCTGATAAGAGTTGCCCGCGCTTACAGGAAGAAGTTGCCCGCACTTTGTCGATAAGATTTTTCTTCAAATCAGATAAATTTAACCTCAATTGTCTGTGCAATGCTAGGACGACATGTTTCAGTCAACAGGTCAATGACACGTTTGGTGAGAATCGCCACGGCCCAGGTGGGCAGAATCGATAGAAGTACTTCGTACGATGAGGTCGTCTCACGTATGATAACCTTGCTTGAACAGGCACATGAAGCAGGAGTCAAACTGGTGAACTTTCCTGAGCTTACATTTTCCACCTTCTTTCCAAGATATATTATTCCTTTTGGACCTGAGTTAGACAAATGGTATCAAAAAGGAGATATCACGAAACTGGAGCCATTTTCTGAGCTTTTTGACCGGGCAAGAGAATACGGTATTTCCGTGTGTGTTGGATACGCAGAACTCACAGATGATGGTGAACACTACAATACGTCTATTTTTGTGGACAAAAATGGTGCTATAGTGAACAAGTACCGCAAAATGCATTTGCCTGGTGACAAGGAGCCATTAGAAGGTGCTCCATGGCAACATCTTGAAAAAAGATATTTTCTCCCTGGAAACACAGGTTGGCATGCATTCCGTTGGCCGGGAACTGGAACCGGTAACGGAGGTCCTATCGTTGGACAACTTATTTGTAACGACAGAAGATGGGCTGAATCATGGCGTATTTTAGGATTACAAGGAACAGAGATTGTGTGTATTGGTTACAATACACCGATTTCAAACAAGCCAGTGGAAGGCGGATCAGGAAAAGTTAATGCGGATACCAGTGAAGAAATGGCAACTTTCCACAATGATTTGTGTTTGCAATATAATTCTTATGCAAATTGTTGTTACTCTTTATGCTCTGCTAGAACTGGTGCCGATGACGGGAAGTATCCAATGATTGGTGGTTCTACGATTGTGGATCCAGAAGGTGTGATTATTGCCAAGACGAAGACTCACGAGGATGAATTGATTTGGGCTGAAGTGGATTTGGATTCGTGTTATCCTCCAAGACAAAGAATCTTCAATTTTGAGAAGCATCGGAGACCAGAAGAGTATCGATTAATCTGTGAACAGAAGGGAGTTGTAGAACCAAAGCCTTTAAGCGAGTAGGTATAGAGGAGCATAGCTAGCTAGTTGAAGGTCATGTATAAGATTTGTGACTAATAAACTGATCTGCCGATCAATGTCCATGAAATTTCTTTTTCAGCATATCTTCCAAAAATACGAGTAAACTCAGTAGTCTAGTTTGTATTGCGAGTTTCCTTAGAGAAAACAGGGCTGCTACCAAATCTCCGGCACCGGCGCGATACCGGCGCGATACCGGCGCGATACCAGAGTTTTCCCCACATTGCTATTTAAACACTATAACATCCTGTCAACTTATCGTGATTGTATCGAAATATCCAATCTGATCACCGCAATGGCAACCTATAGAAAAGCAACTTACGACGTCAACAACTACGAGTCTTTTAGACCGACTTAC
The DNA here is from genome assembly GCA_030578575.1 of Ogataea neopini. NCBI lineage: Eukaryota > Fungi > Ascomycota > Pichiomycetes > Pichiales > Pichiaceae > Ogataea > Ogataea neopini. The sequence continues at coordinate 1,746,640 of JAJMSO010000001.1, forward strand.
CCAAGCGAGTTTTTCGAGCTTTTACTTAACTACCATGGTGGTAAAAAGGATAGGTTGTTAGATGTTGGTTGTGGAACTGGACAAGTGACATTCCCATTGGCTCCATACGTTAAGGAAACAGTTGGTGTCGATCCTAGTGGTGTTATGATTGCTAAATGTCAGTCAAAAGAGGTTCCAGGAATGAAATTTTGTGTCGGCAAAGCCGAAGATTTGTCGTTTTTGGAGACTGGATCTGTGGATATGCTGACTGCTGCAGAGGCTGTTCATTGGTTTGATCCAGCAAGGTTTATCTCAGAGGCCAGCAGAGTTCTTGCTCCAAATGGGACATTAGCGTACTGGTTGTACGTTGAACCGATATTTAAGGACAAAAACATGAACGAAGTTTATCAAAAATATGTTTACTTGGATCCTAATTACATGGGGCCGCTCTGGGACGAAGGGAAGTCAAGGTTCCGGAATTGGTTACAAGAGGCCAATGAAGTCGTATTAGATAGTTCCAATTTTGAAAACGTGAAAATTGTCAAACTAGACCAGGAAGCCCTAAGCGAAGATGAACGAGAGACCGCTTTGAGGACAGGCGCAATAGGCGGTGAAAAGTTCTTGTCAATTCGCAAATATATGACTTTGGAGGAGTTTATGAGGTTCATGAAGACCTATAGTGCCGTTCATCGTTGGTATACTGTGAATGAAGAGAAAAGAGGGACGGACGAAGATATTGTTGTATTGTTGGAAAAAGAGTTGAGAGACTGTGGTTGGGGTGAGGAAAAGAGAGAGGTTGTGTGGGATTCTGTTTATTGTTTTGCCAAGCGAGCAAAGTGAAACTAAAGAGATAATAACAAAAAAAGTGTATATCTTGTCGTCTTTATAGTGAACAACCGAAGTGATAAGCCTAGAGAGAGAAAGCAAGGTTATTGTTGCAATCGACTCGAATACAATCAAAATTTATTCGGCAGAATTTCTGTTTTTCACTGCTGCACTCACAGAAAATAATTTCTCAAACGCGAGTTCTACATCATTTCAGTCAGGAAAGTTCATAATGGTCCATTTTTCGACCAATCTTATCCGGATCCTCGGAACTTGAGCTTCTAGAACTGGTATGTGCCTCTTTGGTCTAATAAAAACAACACTTGGACTATATAATAACCTCGTTGGTGACAACGAGCGCTGCTGTCAAACAGTGAACATCAAGCCAAATATGTACTGCCTGATCCTCATAGTTTCGCTCTCAATCCGCCTCTCACCAACTCCACCACTCTTTCACCAGCACCCCAACTCATCTCATAGCCCGATCCACCAAATCCATAACAATGAACAATCACACATCCGTTCACCACCTCTCTTTCAATTCTAACACCTCCCTCCCTTGCTGGCCTAAACCCAACATTGACTTTCAGAACCTCAAACTCTCCATTCACAAGAAGCTCAGGGAAAAACCGTTTTCCATTCTTCATGAGCTTCTCAGTGTCTTGCTCGGAAACACTCCCATCAACACTGCCAATCTGCTTCGTCCCTCCCACAATCACACCACCATCCAAAGGTCTTGGGATAGCAAAACACCATGAACCATCAGCTAGTTGATAAGTAACGGTCTTGTTGAACGTACTGGTCATTGGCTTACGGACTAAAAGGGTCTGCCCCCGAATAGGAAACGTCGTAGGATCATAGCCACCCAAATAAGTTAAACCCCTGCCAGTACAATTGACAATCAAACTCCCTGGAAATGACTTTGAAACCTGCTCCAGGGAACCAAAACTTGACCTGAAAAATTTAACTCCAAAATGAACCGTCAGACGACGCTGCAAAAATTCAAGATACATTGGCGAGTTCAAACACCAAGTGGTGTATCTGGCTCCAAAGCTCATACCAGCAGGTAGTTTGGACTTTTTAATCACTTCAAAGTCATCCATACCCTCCTTATAACCTGGCTTCAACTCTTCATACAAACGATCGTGATGCTCAATATAGTCAACTCCTTCCATGAACTCAATAGATGACTCCGGATAGGCAGCCGCCAGCGCCTTAAATGCACAATAAGTTGCACGAGTTAACTTGAAGTCACGGGCTTCCGCCTCATTTTTCGATGGAAACGGTCTAAAATGTGCTCCAGCCCACGGAGAAGTGTACTGGCAATCGTTCAAGGAGGTGCTTGGCAAATGTTGCCCGACGACTGTCACCTTATAGCCCTTTTCGGCCAACTGATACGCGCAGGTTAGTCCAATAACTCCGCTTCCAACAACCACAACACTCATTATAGTGTAAACTAAGAAGTGTTAGAAGATAATCGACAATCAACTTAACTATCCACCGATGTATTTTTTTCTTATCGAACCACCTTATTACGTAATACAATAGCGAGCGCATTTTATTTTGGAATTTTCTGAGAACCCACAGTTCTCACAGATTCCTTAAATAACCCTCAACTGGGGGAAAACTACATGTGAAAAACCAAACTCCCTTTTTTCTTGAAGCCTGCCATGTCTCCTGTCCAAAGACCGTACAAATCACGAAAAGTACGGCCCTGCGATCGGTGTCGTAAACGTCGTACGGGGTGCATAATCGAAGGGGGAATTCCTTGCAAAAGGTGCGCCAAACTAGGGTTCTTATGCGAATTTAGTGAAAAAGTCCCACCAATCAATCGTCACAAAGCGAAACCACGCGAATCAGAGGAGGAATCTACCACCAGTACTAACACAGACAACCCAAATACAGACAACAGTACATCTTGTGACTCTGTTGGACATGTGAGCTCCGTAGAATATACCACTTTCGAAGATACATCTTCTGGATTCGATTCGCTGATTCAAAGGGGTCAATTGAAAATGATGTCACGCTACAAAGATCCATCAACAGTTTCAACGGTATCACCTTTTGATAATGATATATGGTCACAGTTGTTTGGTTTAATATCGGGAATGGACATGACAGAAGGAATTGTTCCGCTCAAAATTGGTGGTGGAAATTCCGTCAACTGCGGAGCTTCCGCAATCGAAACATATGATGATAACTATTCAATTGATGCGTTCAAAAAACATGAATCGATATACCTCTTTGATTCAACATATCTGGATCCATTCGTTTATTTATCTAAAAACCTAGTCCCCTCACCGACGGATGGAAAGATAACAATTCGCAAGATGTCTTCGCAAAATTCATTGAATGTTATCATGTTTCATCATGCTCCAGGAATTGCAGTTGATTCACTGAATCAGTATATTCAAGATCTCATGAGCCCGCATGTTCCAAATCTCATGAAATTGTTTTTACGCCATGTTAATCCATTTTTCCCAGTTTTTTCGAGAGGAAGATTCTACAACTTTGCCAAACAGGACACAAAAGTGTTTCCTTCGAGTCTTTTCTCGTCGATCTTAGTAGTTGCAGCTGATTGGTGGGAAAATGATTCTCAACTTAGCATGATACCACAGCCAAATTCGAAAGTTCTTGTGGATGCAGCGCTAAAAGCAGTCACAATAGAGTTGGAAAATCCATGCTATGGAACGATTCAAGCATGTCTTTTACTTACTCAACAACAGACTAATATTGGCCATGGTCCTACATCTGGTTCACGTGATTGGTGTTTGATTAATACTGCATATTCTTTGTGTCAATCAATGGGATTGAATGTGAATTGTCAAGAATGGGAATTACCGAATTGGGAGAAGCGGATTCGCCGTCGCATGTGGTGGATGCTTTATATTCAAGAAAAATGGCTCAGTGTTTCACTGGGACGTGGTAGTCATATTGCAAGAAATGACTGGGATGTTCCAATGATTACATCAGCAGATTTCTTATACTATTCAGACCCAATGATCACTGAAAAAGATCATTCATTCAATGTTAAGGGGTTTTGTGTTTTGGCAGAATTGACTTTAGTTGTTGACGATATGAGTGAAGAACTCTTGAGAGTTCGTAATGGTAAACTTTCACTATCAGTCGCTTGTCATAAAGTCTCTCTTTTACTGGAAAGAGTGCAAAAATTAGAAGAAAAATGTCCGTCATTCTTACAAATTGATGATTACTCTGCACAAAGACCGGTTCAGTGTAACGCATCATTGGCTATTGCATTTCTCACTGTGAGAGTAATTTTGCATCGGTTTCTTTTACACAAAACTTTAACAATCTCACAAGATTCTGAACAACAGAAAATTGCCGATCAAGCTAGAAAGATGTCCTTTGTTTTAGCTGAAAAAATCCTTGAAACGTTAGGTAAATTTCAGCGTTGTCATCTAGAATCATTTTGGTATTCTTGGTCTCGCTACAATTTTGCTACAATTTCATGTTTTTTCCTTTTATTGGCTCGGATGTCCCGCAATGAAACGGAGAAAACATTATCTGGATCTAATATTGAGAAACTGCGCTGGTTTCTCAAAAGCCGTCAAAAATATATTGCTTCACTCGACTTATCGCTGGCCGTTATCGAGGAAAATGATTATAACGCTATGTAATATAATGAAATTTTGTTTTGCTTAAAGATAATCTTGACCACGAATTTGACGACCCACTTTTGTATCTGTAAACATACCCCGTTTTGAAGTTTTCAATCCCATTCTGACCCATCCAGAAAGAATGTTAACAGCAGCACAAACTCCGTCAATAACTTGTACACCTTTGGGAGCCGCACAGCCGCGAACTCCTCGGGCCAATTCGGACATCCCTGCACACCCAAGTACAAGGCAGTCGGCATCATACTCATCAATCAGTCGATTAGCAGCAGCAACAACAAGTTGCAAAACTTCTTCTTTACCCTTTGTTTCTAGTTCCTTGACTGTTAACTTTGTGGAAAGAAGCCCAGCACAAAATGGTTCCATCCCGAAAGCTCTCACTGCAAATTGATGCCTGATTTGTGAACGATATGAGGTGCACAGCACTCCAAATCTACCTCCCAGCATCCGAGCAGCATAGAAAGCAGCTTCCATAATCCCACAACAAGGAATTTCGAATTCTTCTCGGATCATGTTAACCAAGGGATGATCCGAGAAACAGCCAACGACAACAGCATCAGCTTGGCTGATGATGACATAAGCGTCTCTGAAAACTTCGGCACTTGACAAAACAGAATCAAGATGACCTTCAATCGTAACGGGAGATTTCCCCTTCGGTCCAGTGTAGCCGTACACAGCGACATCAGCAGGGATATTTTCTGCAATCATCTCCAGACAGGAATTGGTCATTGACGGCGTGGCATTTGGGTTGATGAATAGGATGTTGCATATTGGTTGTGCAGTTCCTTGAACTGAGGGCAAGTCGTGGAGTGAACCCATTTTTGTGAAAGTGGAGTGAATTAGGGTGATTCTGTGGTATTTAGTAATGAGGTGATGGCGAATGTCGAGTAGCGAAACGCTCCGCGAGTGTTATCTAGAGAATTTTTCGGGCTCGAAACAGACAAAATACTACTGCAGACGAAAACATGGAGGGTCGAAAAGGAGCTAAGGACTGGTGCTTCCATAGTCGTACCACTGATCCAGCATTCGTATGGATGATTGGAAGTCTGCCCCATTATTGGGTTGAGCTGGTCACCACTCACTCTAATCGTTTTTGGCTAGTTTGGGTTACCCTCTCGGCCGAACACGCTTAGATAAGAACATCGAGGGTTGGAAAAAAAATAAATGCTTGAAAAACACAATCATCAAAATCGCTCACGTGCACAACTGGGGTGACCCAAAATCAACCATTGTCGAGTCATGGTTTGACTTCCCGAACTAAAATGGCCTCATTCTGTCAAAAAACAAAATGCTGCAAACTTCCAGAATAACTGATTGGGTCGACAGATCTATGTCATTTGTAGATAGTAATACAATAGCGATTACTTTCTAGCGGCGTGAAAAGTCATGAGTTGCCAAAAAAGTTTTTTTTGAGTTTCTTATCTAAGACACCCTTGCACCCCTCGGAGTCAGATTCCAATTTTAATTGTGTGCGGAAACTGAACACTTTTTTATCGAAAAATTCTGCTGAGCATCTGAATGGATTGAATGCAGGTCATTCGAACTGGAAACTCCATTCGTTGTTTGTTTTGTATATAAAGGACCAGCAATCCCATCTGATGTGACCTGAACATGAAACATTTTTTTTGCCATCAGACCATCACGGAAACTCAATAATGACCAACGACCAAAAAGTTCCAAGCTGGGAAGCTTACCCAGCTCTCCTCAAAGAATCTAAGGAGCCAAAATATGTGATGCCAACAGTTCGTGAGTTTACTATGGATGCTGATCCAGAAGAAGTTGTTGCTGCTGTCAAGGAAGCTGGTGGATGTTTCCTCAGAAATGTTGCTAGCCCAGAAGCTTTGGCCAAGATCAACGAGGACTTGCGTCCAATTATTGATGCGAACGGTTCGTGGAGTGGAGGTGATTTCTTCCCAGCCCAAACAAAGAGAGCCTGTGCCATTGTCGGAAAGTCCGAGGAATGCGCCAAGGTTCTGTTGCAAAACAAGCTTTTCAACGCTGTTTGTGATGCTATGCTTACTCACAAGAAAGTTTACTGGGTTGGTAACGAAAAACACACTGGTTTGTCCAAGTTCCAATTGAGTAACTCCATTTGTTTCAGTATCGGTCCTGGAGCCACTGCTCAACCATTACACAGAGATGACTCTTTGCACCACCCAGACTACGACACTATTGACGAATACCCACACGACTCACAAAACTGTCAAAGAGAGCAATGCATTGGTTTCTTCGTTGCTGGTACTAAGGCTACCAAGGAGAACGGTGCTACCAGATTCATTCCAGGTTCTCACTTGTGGGGTTGTTCGATTCCTCCAAGAGAAGATATGCTTGCTTACGCTGAAATGAACCCAGGTGACGCTTTCATCATGTTGGGATCTGCTTTCCACGGTGGAGGAGCTAACACCACCACCGACGAGAGAAGAGAACTTTACTCTTGTTTCATGACCAGAGGTTACCTTCAACAAGAGGAGAACCAATACTTGGCAATTCCAAGAGAACGTGTTATGGACATGCCAATGGAGATGAGAAAGGTTGTTGGCTACCAAATGTCCGATCCATCTAACGGTTGGGTTGAGCACAAGGATCCAATTCATCTTGTTGCCCCAGAGATGAAGCTCGGCAACTTTGCAATCTAGTAGTTTATTTATCAACAATAGTGAAATTATGACAGGCGAGTAAATAACGAGTGCTTAGAAAAGCGAGTTCTAAGTAGCTGAGTAGCGAGGCTATTGAATGATCATCGATCGATGCTACTTCTAAACTCGGTCAGTAGCTGTGAAACGGGCATACCGAGGGAAACATCTTCGCCATGTCCTTCGACAGTGACCTGGAAGTATTGTCGATGACTTTAATTTAAGTTTTCTTGTACCCTGTATGACTGGTTCCGGTCGTTGTGCATCTCATCTAACCGATCTTATCAGTGAATATGATGAACGACTAGTTGCAAATCACAGGTTTTTCCGCACGTGATAGGTACTCCTACATTTTAAATACGGACGGCTCGCTCGCTGGTGGCACCCTTTACCCGCTCCGCTTGCTCCTCTTGCTCCGCTTGCTCAGCTTACAACATATCTCCCACTCGGCTCGCTGGGCTTGTGCTCTGCTCGTCCTCATTCCGCCAGATATGCTATTTTGGTCGCGCTCTTCCCAATTAGGAAATTATCATATCTCGTAATTGAATTTTAAGTTATCTGAAAAATAACCACCTCCAGACTTTACTCACCTACACATCACGATAAAGCAACAAAAAATGACCCATTCAGCAACGACAACTACTGCAACTGCCACTCCAACTCTCCACATCCGAGCAGCTGAAGTTCCGCCAGATCTTCCTCACGAAAGATACGGAAATCTCAAAAAAGAACTCATCAAACCAGAACACTATGAAGCCGTTAAAGCATCATGGAAACGGTTACTCATAGCAATGGAGGAGAAAATCAGCGAAATTAATAAGGCAGGGTCCTCATACATTCCGGAAATCGAATTCTCTGAAATTGAGAAAGCCGATTTCACAATACCAGCAGAAACAGCTGAGCTAGTCAGAGAACGTGGTTGTTTGATTGTTCGTGGTGTTGTATCAGAGGAACAAGCAGAGAAGTGGAAACAGGATTTGCTCAAATACCGTGAAAGTCACCCAGAAATCACTGGGGCCCCAGCACACGCTCCAAATATTTGGTATGTTCATTGGTCCAAAGCACAGACTGAGGCCAGAAGTCATCCAAGAGTCATGCAATTGATGCGTGCCGCAAGCTCTTTGTACAACAACGTAGACCCAGACGCTCTAGTTGACATGGATTCCCAAGTAGTCTTCCCTGATCGATTGCGTATCAGACTCCCTGGAATCGATTCGACACTAAATTTGCATCTGGATGCGAGCTCAATTGAACGTTGGGAAGATGAAGGTTACAGGGACGTGTACAGAGAGATTTTCGAAGGCCGCTGGGAAGACTGGAACCCATGCGAAATCAGTCGCAGACCGCAGGCCGTTCAAAATTTGTATGCTGGTCAGGAACTAACTTCAACCTCCAGTGTTTTCCGCGCCTTCCAAGGCTGGCTAGCGTTGTCGGAACAATACTGTGGGGAAGGAACAGTCAGGTTTCTGCCAGATTTGCGTTGTACACTACCATATCTGTTGCTCCGGCCATTTTTCTGGAGAGATGACGGGGAAATCGATGTGGAAACCTCTAAATTTCCCGGAGCCCAGCCTGGATACACCCAATTACTCGTTGATAGCGAGGACTATTTCCCTCATTTGCGCCAGAAAGAGTCCGTTGTGGGAATCTCGCACGCACGTCCGGGAGATTTCGTGTTATGGCACACAGATCTGCCGCACGAGGTCGATGATCAACACACGGGAAAATCTGATGCGTCTGCTATCTACATTCCCCATGCACCATTATGTCCTTACAATATTGAGACATTGCTTGATTCTCGCGACGGATTTCTTACCGGCCGCAAGCCACGTGACTTTGAATTCGAACTCAACCATGGACCTGATGAGTCAAAATACAGTGATCGTGGACAGAAAGAAGATGTTCTGAGCGCCGACGGTTTACGCGCACTTGGATTGAAACCGTTTGATCTGAACGAGCCTGGGATCACGCCAGGTCAGCGTGCAGTCAGAAAACTGGCCAATCAACAACTATTTTCAGAAAATTAGTGGCCTTTTGCAAAAAAATATTTCCTGGGAACGCCGTTCGAGATTATGCAGGGTATCCAAGCGTATTGTCTTATATAATAAGACCAGTTATCAGTACCTGATAACATTGTTTATAAGGGGTTTAGTAGATCTAAATTATGCATCTCCCTCGAACGGTGGGGAAGCGGAGTTTCGGAGTATGCGAGTAAAGTTGCACCTGAACTGCGCACATATATAAATCTAGGTTCATTTTACTTTTAATGCAACTTTAGGTATTTACACTGTCATCAGGTATAGCAAAATGGATCAAAAAAGCCAAGAATTCTCTGTGAAAACGCTGCCAAATTCTGAAAAAATCATCGATGCAGGTGAAGAAGTGGCTGTCGTAGACCACGCTTTGGAGAGACGTATTTGTCGTAAATTTGACATGCGTATTCTGCCTCTCATTGCTGTGATGTACCTGTTCAACTCTCTCGACAAGGGTAATATTTCTAATGCTAAAACCGATGGAATTGATGACGATCTTGGAATTCACGGCCAACAATGGAACAATATGCTTATGATCTTCTACATTCCATACTGCCTTTGTGGGTTCCCACTTTCCATCGTTATTAGAAAATTCCAACCAGCCAGAGTGATCCCAATAATGATGTTTTGTTTTGGTTCAGTTACGCTTTTGGCTGTTTCCGTCTTCAACTATGGATCTATCGTGGCCACGAGATGGTTTTTGGGTGTTTTCGAATCTGCCTTTTTCCCTGGAATCATCTACTATTTAAGTACATTCTATCGTCGTGATGAGCTTGCAAGAAGACTTTCAGTTTTCTATGCTGCTTCAAACATTTCGAATGCTTTCTCGGGTCTGCTTGCGTTTGGTGTTTTCCAAATCGACACCGACAAGCTTAAAGGATGGCAGATTCTCTTCTTGATCGAAGGTGGTTGCACAGTTTTGGTTGCAATTTTGGCCTTTTTCTATCTACCTAGAACCGTGGAGTCAGTCAAATTTTTAACTGAAGAGGAAAGACAATGTGCCGTTTGGAGAATTGAAGTTGATGCTTCAGCTAACCAAAAAGAAGATATGAACCTCAAGGAAGCAATCAAAGTTTACTGCCATCCTGTTTCAATGCTGTGGGTTCTTCAATTCTTCTGTCTTTGTGTTCCATTGAACTCTATTAACAACTGGTTCCCACAAATTATTGGATCTTTTGGTAAAGGTAAAGTTATGACAAATCTCTACACCGTCGCACCAAATGTCTGGGGTGCAGTTGCATTATTGATTCTTTGTTTCTCTTCTGATTTCACTAGAATTAGATCGATTCCAATTTTGGTTGCTTTGATTAGTACTCTTTTGGGTTTCGTGGTTTTCAGATGTGTTAATGTCGATACTCAACTTGGTGCTGCATACTTCTCCTGTTTCCTTATGACTACAGGAACTTCGGCTGCTTCTGTCTTGACTTCTACATGGTTCAACAACAACATCCCAGATGCAAACAAACGTCTTATTTTCTCGGCAATTACAATTCCATTGGGAAATTCAGCTGGTTTGATCTCCTCCAATATTTTTAGATCAAAAGATGCACCAAAATATGTTCCTGCGCTAGGTATTACTGCTGGCTTTGGCGGCTTGTCGGCTTTGTGTGCCATCACCATTTTGGGATACATGATCATTGATAATAGACGCAGAAACAGAATCCAAGGTGTGGACTGGTCATACAGAGATGTCCCTACCTATCTTCTTAGTGAAGGTCCAAAAAGTCCAAGCTATAGATGGATGTACTGATCACCTAATTACCGTGAACGAAGGGCGGAACAAGTCGCGAGTAATCCGACCTGAACTTCTCCAAATACGACAAGAAAGAAAGTTTTATAGAATTTTAATAGACTGGTAAACGATCGAATCGAATTTTTGTAAGTTTAAAATATTCATTCACCTGAAATTGCTTCAAGTTGCATTCTTCTTGCTAGCAAAGATATAGATTGGTTTCATTTGGAGTAGTTATATGGCTGGAATCATGGTAACATTGGTAAGAAGCACATGTTTTCTCTTTCTGGGAGGGTTGAGATCCTCCCATTCGGGTTTAGACCAGTTTCACCGACCATATCCCTCGAGGGGAAACACGGTGAATTTCCACTTGAATGGAGAATCTGAATTTTCATCCTTAAAATATATGGAGCCTCCATTACCATTTTAGGCAATTTAAGCGTTCTAAGTGTACCTTTGAAACCCCGAGCTAACTGCCCCACTTCTTTCTGTTCCTCGGAGTTTCAACAGACTTCCACCATTCCAAAACCTAATGTGACTACATGTATATTGGTATAACCAACCCAACGTAACTTCCTGGTAACAAAAAAAGTGTCAATGATTCCACCAAATTTCCTGCTACCAAAACCAACTTTTTCTGTTACAATCAACAGTTAATGAATACCTCCAGCTTCGAGGCATTGGTCATGTCCAGGGTCATGATAAAGATCTTCGCTTCCACACAGCGGTTATCCACATCCCAAATGTGCCAAGCGAAACGTTCGGTAGCCTCATTTACTTTTTTGGTAAGAGGGGTGCTAGGGTTGTTTCTTCATCAGAACACTATAAAAGACCATAATGGGACTAAAATGGAACCTGATACTGATACCCATACCATATTCAACCAATCATGTCAGAACTCCCAACATTCATTGGACTTAACGGAAAAAAACTCGAACATACAGTCAGTGCAATGGCCTCAGTGGCCTTTCTACTGTTTGGTTATGATCAGGGAGTTATGGGATCTCTACTAACTTTGGACGAGTTTAGATCAACTTTTCCTTCAATTGACACCACTAAACATCCTGACTCTGCTACCATGCAAGGTCTGACAATTGCTATATACGAGGTTGGATGTTTGGTTGGCGCTCTTTCAACTATGTTCATTGGAGACAAGTTGGGAAGATTAAGATGTATCTTTTTAGGTTGTGTTATTATGATCATTGGTGCCATTCTTCAAACAACTGCTTTCACTGTTGGTCACTTAATTGTGGGACGTATTATAACCGGAATCGGTAACGGAATGAACACTAGTACTGTTCCGATGTGGCAATCAGAATGCGCCAAACCTGAGAAAAGAGGTAAATTGGTGATGATTTCAGGATCATTAATTACCGGTGGTATAATGATGTCTTATTGGATCGATTTTGGGTTTTACTTTGCGTCTGGACCAGTCACTTGGAGATTCCCAATTGCTTTCCAAATGATTTTCCCCCTGATCATCTTGCCATTTATCTTGAAGTTCCCCGAGTCTCCTAGGTGGCTTGCTAAAAAAAATAGATGGGATGAAGCTGCTATAGTTTTTGCTGCTCTAGAGGGCGTTAACACCAACGATACACATGTGATAAGTGAGTTGAACGATATCAGACAGTCGTTAGAAGAGGAACATTTACAAGGAGGAGATTCTCAGTCTCTCAAAAGACTTTTTGTTCAAGGAGAACATAGGAATTTTCATAGACTAATGTTAGGATTGTGGTCGCAAATTTTTCAACAAATCACCGGGATTAACTTGATTACTTATTATGCTGGTACCATCTATGAGACTTACATAGGAATGTCACCAATCAAATCAAGGGTTTTGGCTGCTTGTTTGGGAACGTTTTTTTTTATGTCTTCATGGGTTCCCTTCTTTATTATTGAATCCGTTGGTAGAAGAAAACTTATGCTGTTTGGTGCCGCAGGGCAAGCAATCACCATGGGCTTGTTGACAGCAACGACATGGACATCTGCCAACAAAGATAACAATGGGGCTGCAATTGGTGCGGCAGTTCTGTTGTTTCTTTACGATGGCGCGTTCGGAATTGGTTGGCTGGGAATGACATGGCTCTATCAAGCAGAAATTCCACCATTGAGTATTCGAGCACCATCAAACTCAATCTCTACTATGGGGAATTGGGCTTTCAACTTTATGGTGGTGATGATCACACCTGTCGCATTTGAAAATATAGATTCTTACACATACACTGTTTTTGCTGCAATCAATTTGTTGATGGTCCCAGCAGTTTATTTCCTTTTCCCAGAAACTTCAGGGAGAAGCTTGGAAGAGCTGGATAATATTTTCGCGGAATGTGATCCTTGGAGGCCTTGGGACGTGGTGAAAATTGCAGCTCAGTATCCAAGAACGGGAAGAAAATTGAGAGATTCGCTGGGCGAGTTCAAGGAGGAGGTCGAAGAGACAGAAGATGTGTAATACAGAGCAATGCAAAAGGTCCAAACAAACATTCCTTGGATTATTCACTCACTTAAGATGCATGACTTGTACGATATGATCTGCTACCCTCGTGGTCAGCTCAATTCGCTCGTCATACGCTCATCGTTCCAGTAGTCTATCAGATCCCTACACCTCCACCTTGTACTCCACCCAGTGACCTGATCGACTTTTTTGAATGCTCCCAAAATTATCGAATGCTCCTTTTTCGATGTCAAAACCAAACCTGCAATATATAATGGCTGAATTGAATTACAAAACGCACCGTAGTTATTGTTTGTAATAGAGATTCCAACAATTCGTTTGGCATGATAAAGAATCGATGTGCTCTGCGTTGAAGTAAGTGTAGAAAGTTTCAAGGATCTTGGACGATTTTGAAGTAAAAAAATACACGACATATGATACATCTGATTTGATGAAATTGCTTGCGTATTTGAATAATAAGGTCTTGGGAATTGAATTTTTGTATCATAATACTCAAACGCTGCTCCGAATAGATCCAAAGAAGAAATCGACCATTGTTGTAACTTACACCATGAGTTCCACCAACATTGTTTGAAATCTTCTCCGTCTTTTTCTCCATGAACTAATCGTAGAACCTCAGCACAAAGATAGACACTATGATTAGCATGCATTTCTGGATCTTCGAAAGTTTGATCTTTGGATTTGTGAGCGTCTATCCAAAGCTCAGGGGGTAGAAGTGGTGGCGATTCACTGATTATTGAATAAACAACATCCATTCTGAGCAATGGCCAAAAAGTGGCTCTAACAATGTCGCTTTTTGACAGTTGGGTCATGTTATAGCTTTGTAATAATAAAACGCAACCTTCCAGATGCTTTTTCCATTTTTTAGGATTTGAGCTCATCATCTCCATCACACATAATAAGATGCACGTGATAAGGATAAAGATGCTATTTTCCTTGTAAGAAGGAACTAGGTGTTTTAATGATTCATGATGCAATTTCAGAGTAATTGACTTTGGGTAATTTGGTGATTTGCTAGACATTGCTCTTGATGACAGTGCCAACACTGCAAATCTAAGTGACTGACATTTTTTCATTTGTTGTGGAATTACACGGACCAGTGTTTGTTTGTTATCAAACATGTCTAATCCCGGGCCAACATCTTCAACCCAACATTTCAGTAACGATAATTCTAGTTCTGATTCGATTTCAATTGTTTCTTTGGAGTAATCAATGCTAAATTTCTCAACATTGATGAAATATTTTCTCAAAACTTCAATTGGTGGGTGTAGAGGTTTGATTCTCGAGTTTGTTGTGAACGCATTGACGTGCATAAATTCTCGAAGTGTCTCCGGAAGCTCCAAAAAACTATCTGTTATCTCCGCACATGAATAATCTGCAACACTCAATGGTAAAGGTTCTAGACTATATTCAGTCATTGATTTGATCGGTTTAACATTATCCCGCTGGTTTTGTGTGATGGATTCACCTGAAAAATTAATGAATTCCGGCCATTTGCATTCCAAATTGTTGGTATGACAGAAACCACATTGTAAACCACCATATCCATTTACATTTGGTTTTTTTTGTTCGTCACACTTCCTTCGGCGTTTGCGACACGTGAGACAACCAGTTCTTACTCTTTTAACTTTTTCAGACATCATTAAACCGAATTGACCAATTTTGTATTACTATTGACTGCAAATTTGCGCTGCATTGTACGCTTTTTATCATGACCTATTTCCCCGCAATTTGTTAACCGGTGAAAAATTTAAAAAAAAAATCGCCTATCGGGTTATATAAACGGGGCTAATTTTCCAAACTGAGTAGGTTTAACGGGCTCATAGATCACAAATGGAACTCCGTAAAATGGAAAAACTATAAGTAGGGGTGAATGGTTCCATGTTGCTTTGAATAAATCTTTCTGTTGTAGATAGGTGCCAATATAATGACAAAGACCTTTGCCGAAAACGTTTCAGATACCCATTATCTGCTAGACGATCTCTCACTTCTCCCACGCGCGGAACCAGCTCTAGATTCAAATGTGTTGAACCTATTCTCACTTAGAGGGAAGGTTTGCGTTATCACCGGTGGTGGTCGTGGTATCGGATATGCAGTCGCTGAAGCTTACGCACAAGCTGGTGGCGATATCGCGCTTTGGGATATTGTTTCTCCGGTGGAAGTTGCTGCGAAGCTCGCAAAAACTTACGGGGTAACTGTGAGACCATATGGTGGTGATGTGACTGATATTGACACTGTGAACAAATTGGTGGAGGAAATTGAGCAAGATTTTGGTACTATCGATGTTTTCGTGGCCAATGCGGGAATCGCACGTGTTGGTAGCATTTTGAATGAAAACAGCGAGAAAGATTTCCAACGTGTTATGGATGTCAATGTGAGTGGAGTCTTCTACTGTGCGCGGGCTGTGGGAAAAGTTTTCAAGAAAAATGGCAAAGGCTCTTTGGTTGTGACTGGTTCAATGTCAGGACACATTGTAAACACTCCAATCTATATCTCAGCTTACAATGCCAGTAAAGCTGCTGTTATTCACCTGGCCAAATCTTTAGCAATTGAGTTTATGGGATTTGCAAGGGTCAACAGTGTTTCACCAGGGTACATTGATTCTGGGATTAACGATGCTCTTGACAGTAGCATCCGTAAGAGATGGTTATCTATAATTCCAATGGGAAGAGAGGGCTCATGCCGAGAGCTTGTTGGTGCCTACTTGTATTTTGCATCTGACGCTTCGACTTACACCACTGGCTCAGAGCTGGTTGTGGATGGTGGCTATATTGTTGTTTGAATGATTAACGAATGAATGACGAGCAAAGGTGTTTTAATGATCTGCTGAACTGATTGAAGCCAAAGAAAGACAAGCAAATTTTAACAAAACCTCTCGAATGAAAATTAAAAAATGATGAAAATCTTTCTTATCTAACGTTTAACTGTATTTGGTAAATCGAGTATTTGGTGGGAGCGCGCGCAGAGGCTGTTCCTTAAATTTGACATGCGACTCGGTTGGAACTGATGTTTTAGTTTCAAGTAGTGCAATGATCATAATCTACCGTATTTCTATTTGCAATATAGATGGTGTCTTCAAATAATTTTCAAATAATTTTCGAATAAGAGAATCATCTACCGATAATTTACTAAAAAACCCACTCTACGCTCCTTGCTTGCATTCGGTGATCACTCCTTGAGATAAATCGGCCTTTCATCCTTGGAAGCCTTACCTCTTGCTTTGAGATATGCTCTTCTTTTTGCCCTTTGTTCTTGCTCACTTTCCCTAGTAATCACAAAAGCTACACCAAAAGTAATGATGGCAAGACCAATGAAAATCAAACAAACCGCATAGGGAATAGTATAACGGGGTGAATACTGCGATCTAAAAATTTGCGGACCAATAATTCCGCCCAGCTGACCAATAGAATTGGAAAATGCAAAACAAACACTGACACCTGTCGCACCTTTGAAGGAAGGAACCATCCAAGAGTTCAGAATACTTCCATCAGCAGCACTAGAAGCTGAAGCAATGATGATAAATGCATACAACGCAGCCTTATTGGTGACCACTGTCAACACTATAAAACATGAAAGTGTTATGATTAGCGAAGCCCCCACTATGAAACCTGGGTGAAAGTAAGCTCTATCAGCAAAATAAGAGAATCCAATACCAGAAATGACGGAGATAGCAGACGATGGAATAGAAAGTAAAGGTGAAGTGACATTCGAAGTGAACCCAAAACTTTGAACAATCGATGGTAACCAGAACGAGAGACCATAAGTTCCAAGTCCCGAAAACAACTTAAGCAGTGTGAAAACCCACATCACGGGATTCTTGAAAGCGGCAATGAATTGTGATTTGCTGAAAGGTTTATCAGACCCCCTTGGTGAGTTCGCTGGAAGACGAGCCACAATGTATGCTTTTTCCTCTGGTGATATCCACTTTGCCGAATCTGGGAAATTTGGCAAGAAAAAAAGCAGAAGGAAAGCACATGCCATACTAAAAATCCCTTCAATCAGAAACACCCATTGCCAGCCAGAAAGACCTCTTTTTGTGTCTGCGTAACTGAATCCATAAGTAATAAAAGCGGTCAGAACACTGGAAAAAGAGCCTAAAACTCCCAATAAGGCCATTCTCACAGTGATTTCGTCCGGTCTGTACCAATAAGTGAGGTGAGAAAGAGCAGCAGGAAACATTCCTGCTTCAAAGAATCCCAACAAAAACCGTAATGCGTACAAGCCTTGTTTGTTTTTCACGGCAGCATGACAAGCAATGGTGGCTCCCCACAGGAAAGCAATTCTAAACTGGTGGATTCTAGGTGTTGACTTTTTGAACAATAACGTCGATGGTATCTCGAAAATAATGAACGGAATGTAGTAAATGGTTGAATTCCATGCCCAATCGTTAGACGTCATACTGAGCTGAGTGAGAATGTTGGTAGGCTCACCTTTATTCATGATTTTCACATAGCTGATATTGTTAACGTCAAGATTTTTACACAGATAGAGCAGTATTAACAATGGGAGCAAGTGTAAATCTACTTTCCAGATAAGTCTGCGTTCTTCTTCGTAAGTCAAATATCCAGTAGTGGAGACTGCTTCTGCCACTTCGTTGAATAATACCTCTTCATCATTGCTAGAGTTACTTAAGGTCTCAGTGACCTCGAAATGTTCTCTTTTGGTCGCCTCAGAGCGTTCTCTATTGATTATCCAAGACATTTTATGATGAGATAAAAGAATCCAAGGAGCTCATAAGGCATTTTGGAATATGGGACTGTTTTAAATACCTGTCAGAGCCCAAATCAGCCACAATTACTTGAATGCATGACAAGGGTCCACACAAGGTTCCACAGGTCTGGAGTCACGTGTATGCGTGCCATTTATTTGAATCAACCTTCAGAATCGAAGACAGCTTCAGGATTCAAAAGAGTCGAGAGTCCATGTCCTTCGGATATGTGAAAAACAAGTTAAAAGATGCCTCGACCATTTAATCACCTCACACAGTTGATGGTAGCCAGCTAGCTTTATTGCAAAGTTGCACAAGTTGATGCAAGGTTCGCGCAAAGTCAGCATAAGTAAAAAAATAATATTTTCTCGAAAGAGAATCAAGAAAGTCTCCCTCTCTCAACGGTTGCGGGGTACCGCAGGGTCTTACATGAAAAGGGACGTTCAAAAAATTACTGACTACCACCACGTTATTATTATAATTTTTATCCTGTATTATTTGAGTTCCACTACTAAACGTTGACTAGTAAGAGTATCTGAAATGTTTGTTCTCAATGTCTGTCAAATCCAACTTATCAACTTCCTCACCAACTTGAATTGTCTCCTCCACAGTCTGAGGGTACGCCTGCGTACGCCTGGTCCTAGTTCTATTTTCATAGAAGCATAATGTAGCGTAGGTGAAGATGCAAAATGCCATGATCACACAAGCCGCAAGCATCGCTTTGATACCGGTGTGGTAAGTTGGAGCTTCTGAGTTACGGAAAAATTGCGGACCGATCAGATTTCCTAAAGCATAGAAGACACCCACACTGATTGAGTTGAATGCCTTTTTGGAGGATCCACTCGTATTGGAGGCAATCAAAGACAAACACATCACATATGGGGCGTTGTAGAAACCACAGATGTAAACGGCGGCCAAACAGGCGTGTCTATGCAAATCTGGATTGATTTTCCACAGCATGATAATTCCTGTCATAGTGACCATGGTAGTAATGAAAATCATAATGTATCGGATGTTCTTGATGAAGTAGGTAATTAAAGCCACTGTAACACAAACACCCATGGCGACACCGGCCTGAGGTGTGGCAAGAAGCATCGTTCTGTAAGTGCTATAACCGAAACCTTTGATAATAAAGGTATTGAAGTTGGTAATACCGGCATTGATGAAATTTTGAACAATAATGAAAACCATCAAGAGCCAGTATTTTGGATCCTTAACACTCTCGAGAACTTGATACCATTTGATATCTTTGGCACCGAGATGAATACCTGTCTGGTTTGTTGCCGTTCTCGCAATTGCACACTTCTTTTCTTCCTCATTAAGGAACCAAGCATCTTCAATGCTGTCAGGCAGAATGAAAAAGCAAGCAGCTCCATACAGAATTGTCACTGCACCATAAACCAAAAACATGTATCTCCAAGGAGACAGTGAACCTCCCCAGTGACCGATACCGTAACCAAAGATACCATTGAAGATACCGGCGAAAGTGTTAGACCACAAAGCAAATCTAAGCGGTTGTTCTTTCTTGGTGTACCAAGTAGTAGAGATGATGATACAAGAAGGCTGAATAGCAGCTTCAAACACACCAAGCAAAAATCTAATAGCTGCAAGACTGCCAAAGTTGTTACAAGCTCCCAAACACATGAGTAAACCACCCCAAACAACCAAAAGAATAGAAAGGGCTTTGCAAATCTTTCTAAGTTTAGGAAGGAAAAAGAAAATTGGGATTTCGGTGAAAAGATAACCCATGTAGAAAATTGTAGCAAGCCAACTGTATTGCTGACCGTGCAAATGGGTTTCTGTCTTCAGTCCAAAAAGAGCGGCATAAGAAAGACAGTTCTTATCAAGTAGTTGTAAAAACATTGTGATAACAAGGAATGGCAAAATGACCAAGTCGATTTTCGTAACAACTCTTTTATTGAGTCTGAGTTCAGCGGCGAGAACCGCTGGATCGAGCTCCGTGAGCGAAGGCGACGGCGACACGACTTCTCTAGGAACACTATCTGATTTCTCCATATCCGACAATCCTTTTGAACTCATTTGTAGAGAGTTCTCGAGCACAGAAGTGTAGTCGATAACTTTTTTTTTTAGTTAAATAATATTTCAATTTATTTTTTTTTTGAAAAAGTTGAATTATCTCCGCAGTATATATGCGTACCCTGGGTGTAATCTCGAACAGAGAAGCTTCGAAACAAATCAACACTCCACTGACGTTCCGATAATGGATATGATATCAGCCAACCTATAGGCAAACAATGCGCCACATCCAGGGATTGACGCATCGAAGTGAGATAGCAAACTCGGCGAAGCCGAACTTTTGAGGGGGATACCACTAACCAGCCTATCATTAACAACTCGCTCGCCCCGAAACTCAAATTGTTAACGCAGAACAACGTAAAAACAGAAAAAAACTTTTTCCCTTATTGAAAAAAAAAAATTAGACGTGCATTGTTTCGCGACTGAGGTAGAGTGAGCTTGTATCGATCGTTTATCGAGATATCGTGGTAGAGGCAGTGCACACCGAGATCCGGACCTAGCACACGTACAATCTCCAGATCGGGAGAGTGAACCGTTGAACAAGATAAACGTTTTTCCCTCCTCGGAGCCACACCATGGAATTTTTAGGCGAGCTGACGACATCTGAGGAGAACTGAAGCGAGGTGAACGGCTGGAGACGATCGCCACATGCCACACTTTCGGTGCCCGAAGCGAGAAGTTGGTGCTGAGTGATAATAGAGCAAAAACAATACGTCGCTTACGAAGTAATAATAAGAAAACGCTCACTCATTCATCTATGAGAAGCGATGAGAGATTGTTGGCCGTAGTCAAACCAAGCTATTTCGAAATTCAAGTCCACGGTTAAATCCGCGGTGGATGTGATCAAATCACAGTAAGAGTTCAGATTAAAAATACCGAGGTGGTTATGAGGCTTATAGAAGCGGCGATCAGGTGATGTTACACACTTTGAAACGTTCACTGCCAATAAAATATCTATCAGCCCATGTTTATCCATTTTGGGGATCCCTGTAATTTTCGAGGATATTTTTGGGCATAATTAATTTTACATGCTCGGTTCTCGTGAATAATTTATTAGTTACAACTTATTAATGACTGAATGGAGGATGAAGCAACTAAATGATTTGCTTCAGTCGTCATTGGCTAGATGCCAATGGCTCGCTCACTGAATGACTCGCTCGTCGAGTCATTTTAATCTATAAATTACCTGCCCAACACAAACCCCTTATAGCCAATAGCATCCTCAGCGTCCAGGAACCAATTGGCAGTCCCCAGTATGCTAGCATTACCCTCAACTTGAACAATGCATGCCTCAACCTCGTTATTATTGGCACGAAGTCCGTCACGAATCACCGTACCCTTGAACCGCGATCCGATGATTGATTCATTAACATATGGAGTGTTGCGTGAGATTTTTTTGTTCAAAAACAATTGACCAACACGACCAGCGGTTCCTGAACCGCAAGCTGAACGGTCCAGTTGTTTGACTCCGAGAATCAAAACCGACCGTTGGTTGCTCAATAGTACCTCAGGCTCCGGCGAGGCCGAAGGAGACATTTCTTCTTCTAACTTGGGTAGAACCGATCGGTTCAATTTAGCTGGCTCCGCTGTCTCCGCTGTCTCCGCTGGATCCAACACGTTAACAATATTCACTCCATGTATACCTTTGATTTGTGGATAATCTTTGTTAACAATTTCAAGGCCCATTTTTTGTATCGCGCTCTTTATCTCGGAACCCAAATCTATGAGTTTTTGCGCATTTTCAGGCTGGACATCCAGCACATCACGATCGAGTTCTACGAAGTAGTTGAACGCCCCATTGAACACAATATCACCTACCACGGTTCCCAAACTGGTTTGAACTTCGACATCCCGGTATAGAACGAAAACAGGCGTATTAACAAATCTAACAAAGCGAACACGGCGACCATCCCAATGCGCTTCAGTTCTCACAATCCCCACCGTAGTCTCCAAATTCACTTCAACAAGTTGGGTGTCTGGATCAGGCTTCTTGTTTGGTAAAAGTCCCATCTTCAATAGAGTAGTCACCGTTGCCACTATTCCATGACCGCATTGATCTGTGTACCCACTAGGATTGATAAAAATTGCTGCAGCATCCGCTCCCTCAAGTTGAGGCTCCATCAAGTAGCCACCAAACATGTCGTAGTGTCCCCGGGGCTCGCGCATTAATGTGAGTCTAATGTAATCATGATTCTGGCGTATGTACTCCCTTCTTTCTAATAGAGTCGTGCCCGGAATATTTTCTGGCAAACCTTCATATAGTAATCTGAATGGCTCACCACCGGTGTGTGTTTCATATGTTTTGAGTGATATCATGCGACACAACAACCTCCCTACTGGTGCAATTGAACCAACGTGAAGACAAACAAAACAAAAACGGCAAACTATCAATTTAAATAATAGAACGGATCCACACCAGGAATTGACTGTAAAATTGTTCTATAGGCATTTTTCCTCTAGAAGTCTCGGAGCCTCCGAACTGCAAAATTTCCTGATCGGAGTGACCGAAAACAACCCCTTAGCACTCGGTGAGCCCGTAAACTTTGACACGCCGTATGCAGCACCGCCGTACAGAACAGTCTTAGATAGGCTAACGTGGTGATATGTTGATCATATATATATATCAATTAATTTTATCATCCGGTCTAATTACTCAGAGTAATCGCGCGCACCGCACACCCCACGGAGGCCTGTCAAACGCTTTACGGAATCAGCAGATTACCGTTTCGTGTGCACGCGAAACGGTTTCTTTTCTGCTGCCATTTTTTATCGTGTATCCAAATGAGAATTAAAATTAGTCCCGCTTGACGTTGACGTATTTTTCTTTTGAAAAAAAAAAATTAGAAAAATTAGGTCTGGAGGCAAAAGGGCTCATTCCCTATCAGCAATTGCTCAACTGATGTCCGCAAATTCCATTATGGATCTTCAGCCAGATTTCAGGAATTCTTGCTCATTCTGCAAATCCAAAAAGGTGAAAGTATGTGCAATAAAAGCGTCTCGTAAGCGAATACGAGCTCGCGCCCAGGAATAATTCCGTATGCCTTTTACTAACGAAATTTACATCAGTGTCGTGGTGAATTGCCCACTTGTTCAAGGTGTCAAAAGGCAGGGGTCCCTTGTAACATTGCCGATGAGGTCGGTTACAGCTACAAAACCGTTCAGGTCCTTCTGAAAAAAATCAGCGAACTTGAGGAACAATTACGAACAGCTAAGTCTTCCCCGCCTCAACTTCAACAACAGCTCACGACTGCCAAAAAAGATTCCGTCACAAGTATCGATACCAACAACAGTCAAATTGATAAAGTTATCGACAATCTTTCAACAGAAGTGGGTACACTCACTGTTAGCAACTCAGAAGACTCAGCAGGTAAATATGTCGGAGCTGCTACTGGTTCAAATTTTGCTCGTGTGTTCCTCAAGCAAATCAATCTTAGCCACCTAGAAAACATCGATTCCCTGGACGATAAGTTGGAACTTTTTGATGCACTCATCTCACGTGCTTGTGCATCGTTACCAAACCAGAAAGTCGCACGGTATCTTTTATACCGTTATATCGACCGAATCCAAGTGTACATGCCGATTTTTGTCATCTCAACATTGAAATCAACCTTTGAACAAGTTTATGAAAATCCGCATAGAGTTTCATATTTTGATAAATATCTCATTTTTATGGTTCTTGCTATTGGATCCTTAAGAAACGATTTCAGTTCCAACGAACTTCAAATGGAAAATCCGTTCTCTGCGATAGAATATTACAATACTGCTTTCAAGTATTTTGAAAATATACTTACAAAACGGTCGGAGAGGTCATTACAAGCGTTGTTGCTCATGATTATTTGGATGCTGGAATCAGAATCAATGGAAGATGACAATGGTGATTTGTGGCATATGAGTCGTTTCTGTATGTCTCTGGCAATGGAACTTGGTGTTCATCGTTACAACCCCGATTGGAATTTTGGAAATATCCGCAATGAACTCCGTAACAGACTCTTTTGGTGTACATATATTGTGGATCGTACAGTTGCTATGAAACTTGGTCGTGGGCTCTCGTTGAGAAAACAGGCAATTGACACCCCTCTCCCAAAACTTCTGAGTGATGATTTCACAACCAGTGATGAAGGTGGATTGCTAATCAATTATAACACTGTTAGGTTTTTACCTTGTCTTCTCACCGTGAAAATGTGCGAGATCTGTGGTGATATGCTTGAAACGGTGTACATTTCCCGTACAGTTGGTGTTGAACCTCAGATTAGTGACGAAGAGCTCATTAAAATGAAAACAAAATTACACAATGACCTTGTGGACTGGATGGCTTCTGTTGATCGCGAGATTCCTTCGCATATCAACTGCTATTATGAACTCAAAGTCCGTCACTGTGTGAACCTGATCATTTTACTGCGTCCATCTCCATCCTATCCTGTTCCTGAGACAGAAGATGTGATGACGTGCAAAACTAAGTGTGTTGAAGGTGTTGCTTGCTACACAAAGCTTTTAGAGCGTGGCTGGATTATTGCTCCTTCCTTCTTGCACGATCTAGTTACTATTGGACTTACTATGATTTACTGTTCATGGAGACTTGATCAATCATCAGAACTTGTCCGCAGTTTCTCATCCGATATTTTGAAAGTTATGGATGTTGCATGCAAATATTATCCACGTTTTGCCAAGTTTAAACATCTGTACAGCCAAGTGTCAACAGCAATTGCGCTTCATATTGATGTGACTAATGCTAGTCCTGTTAGCGGAAGTGAACTTGCCATTGAGAACCAGCTGTACGGATTGAATCCTCAGTTTGAGTGGAATGACTGGTTTTCTCAAGAAGCGTTCCAGAATAGTTTTAGACAGTATTATGATTTGGGTAATGATCGGTTGGTTAATGATTTGGGAGAGCAATTCCATGATTTCAGGAATTTTAATGCATTTAGGGGATGAAATTAGCGAACGACGGGCGAAACGAGTCGTGAGTGAGTGAGACTCTGGTGATAGACTTACTCCTCGTTGAACAATAGCGAACCCCTTGTGTGGTACGATTGGCTCTGTTAAGAGGGTTTGGATGGGAGAGAATTCGTTTATAATTTTGGGGTAAAGAAAGGTGATGGACACTTTAGATAATCGAAGGATAAACAGTATGGCTTAATAACGGTCAAGAAGTATTAAAAAACGCAGATTACGACGAGCAAAGCGATTTGTCGCTTTATCTCGTCGTTAGTAAAATTTTAAAAGGTCAAAATAACTGCTACTTTTTAGTTAGCAGCAAGCAGTGATTTGCACGCATTCTCTCGCCCCACATCAATACATCCTCTCGCCTGTCTCAACACCTTCAATGATCCCGGCTGCTCCTAACTTCTCCACCAATTCCAGGACCATGAAATCGCAGCCAGGTGCTGCTCCTATTATAGCAGTAACTGGTAAATACTTTTCTGTTAAAGTGATAGTTGAATTGTATGGTAATTCTGCAAGAGGGACGACTGCTTCCGGTGTACGTGCAAAAGAAGAGATATACAACTCACTGAACTCAGAAAGCGCACTTGCCGAAGGAGCCTCTCTGTATTTATTCCGGTAATTGGTGGATGCATCATTGGACAAATAAATGTAGAGCGAAGATGAACAAGATTGTGGGTCAGGAGAAGTAACATTGGAATTCCAAAACTCATCGAACAACAACATGTGGTCGACAGCTTCATCATATCCTTCTTCTGTAAGATTGAAGTATCCCCAGTCCCAACGGAATTTTGGAACAGGGTCTAAAAATGGGGTGTCATTATTGAAAGCTGCTTGGTAATCTGCTGCAAATGGCTCCCAAACATTAACATACTGGTAATAAGCTGCCAGACCTGACCAAGTATGGTTGAACACTTCGTGAATGTCTTTTCCGGTGTAGTCTTCAAAAGTATCAAACAGATCAAGCTCTACATTGGTACCATTCACAAAATCAGTGACCGCATCAACAAAATCATAGAAAATATCCAACACTGTTTCGCTAGCATCGGCTTCAGCAAATCCAGATTGTCCGTCAACAATGGCAAATGTGTACACGGTGACCGGGAAACTAGTGTAGTTGGTGGAAATGTTAGTGTTTTCTCCATACCAAGCTTCACCAATTGTACGGAAAAGCTCAGGGTCACGTGCAAAAAACCCAGCAGTGTCCATATACTCATTCATTGGAATAACCCCCTCCAGAGAAATAGCATCAAAAGTAGGACGAAGTCCGAAAACACCCTGTGCGGAGGCAGGACATCTCACAGAACAACCTGTGTCAGAGCCAATTGTGAAGTCTAACCAATCATAAGCTGCTTCGGCAGCTCCCGAACCAGCAGATGACGACGAAGGTGATTGGTAGCCATCTCCGCGAGGATTGAAAGGAGCATGGTAGTCAACATAGTCTGCAGTTGGGGTTTCACCGTTGGCAAACTGAGTCAGCTTTAATTTGCCCACAACAACAGCTCCAAGATCAATAAGTCGTTGAATGGCAGGACATGTACTGTTTGGTGGCTCGTAAAGATCGTAATAATGGCGAGAAGAGCCGCCTGTGCGCACTCCGGCAATGTCAAATAAATCTTTCACTGCCACGCGAAGTCCCGCGAGCGGCTGTTCGGGTGTGGCAGTGTAATAAAGTCTTGATGGAACTGCAACTGTTTGTGCATGAGCAACGGCTACACCTGCAGGTAAAACCATAAACTTGTCAGGATCGGTATCAGCCGGAACAAGGGCAGATTGAAAAGTTGCGTAATCGTCTGCGTACAGACGGTAAGCTGGATAGATGGTAAGGGTACCGTCTAGGAAGGATCCAAAATATGGGCCGGCAGGAACGGAGATTGCAGATGAAGCTGCTAAGTATGTGACATTGTAAGTTCCCAGTGATGCATTTGAGAATTTAGTTGAGTTGTCAAAGACTAATATGTTTTCGAAAAAGTAGTCAGAGAAAACATCATCTAATGTATTGAAATCCTCTGAAACATCCTTGAGAGTGGAATTGTTTACGTCTTCCAACACTGTGATTGGAAATAAGAAAGAAGTTTGGAGTTTCCCGAAAATGTCCGTTATCTCAGAAGAATTGACCGTTTCGATCGGGGTTGCAGGCACATAGTAGTTGATTCCACCTAATTGAACTTGTTTGGACACTGCCAGTGCTTCCAATTGTCCCAAGAATAGGAATCCTATAAGCGAGCGTAACATTTTTCTATCTAGCGTTCCCGTGGTGAAAAACTGGGGTACGTTTTTTTACATTGGTGCTGTGGCGTACCTTACATTTTATACTTGATAATCGAACCTTATCTCACATGCAACCTATTATACGAATTGGGCCAAGACTGGCCCTTTTTAGACTTTCGCGATCTCCACAGGAGGAGTGAAAAACCTGACTTGATCAGATTCGGGTAAAAACGAAGACTGAATTAGGATATGTAAGTTTAAGACCTGAACTGAATGAACCCATTAGGCGAGCTTAAAAGTAGTCAAGGTATTAAACTGCCTTCATCACTGTTCGCTAGTGAAGGTACAGCAGACCAGATAATCATGAGATCTCTCGATAAGACTACAACGGACAAGAGCGAACCCGGTAAACGGGATCCTCTATGGAAAGTATGAGTAACAAGTTTACATACAAATCACTCCTTGTATCTTAGAAAAACCCCTCAACTGCAGTTTGTGCCGTGTTTTCTAACCATCTAGATGATCTTAAATTTTTTTTTCTTTTCAACTTGTAGATAAGGAATCCAGGTAAAATCTCCGCAACAAAAGTTTTTGTATGTCGAAATTTTCTTTCGGTATAAGTCATTTTGATTATTTAGTTTCATAGTCAGTACATATATTTCCCCGTATTTCTACATTTTATTTCTCTAATAATAGTCATGTAACCAGCAGTAAAGGTCCAGCTCATATCGTTTAAAGCTGATTAAATGTGGTTTGAAACTCAAGCTTATTCGGGTTGTTATAAGTAGGCAACTATTTATCATAACGAAGGGCGATTTCTTCCAAAATTTAAATCTGCTGCGGTTGACAAAGCTTGTGTGTTGTAATTTCTTGGAGTTTCCTTGCCTTCTCTGAGTCCATTCGGATCTTCCTTAATCTCAGATAAAGATCTCCACTGGAACAACTTGGTGTAGAAATTCTCCCTTCCTTCAAGTTTATCGACCAAGAATTGGCCCAAAACTGGAAGCATCTTGAATGCATGACCAGAGCCTCCACAAGCAACAAAGAGATTTTTTTTCCCGGGGACAAAGTCGTAAATGTAGTCATTATCAATGGTGTCTGTGTACCACAGAAGTCTACTTTCAAATTCCAATCCAGCAAAGTAAAGATCAGGAAAGAATTCTTTTAACCACTCATCAACCTGTTTGATGATGTGGCATGTAAGCATAGTTGTTGGTGGATCATCGTTTGAAGTCTTTGGAACAGAGACAACTCTACCATTTTCTAGCTCAGTAGGGTTAACATATTTGGTTTGTCTGACAATGATTTTCATGTAACCCTCCGGCTCCATTATAGGAAACAGAAACATTCCTCCTAAATGTTCCTTCTCTCTAGAATGGCCCGACTTCCAGCTGAAAATAGGAAAATTCTTTGAGTTATACTTGGCTCGGAGAGTGCGGTTATTTTCAGGGATCTTGAAAAAAAGAATGTTTCCTGAAGCTGCTTCGTTCATTCCATCTAATTCAGGAACGAGAGCCGTAGACCAAGGGCCACAATTGATCACAACTAGATCTGCAGAATGAGATTTCTGATCCTTTGTAACAATTCCATTCACCACAGTTTGAGATTTGTCGCTGAAAAGGTACTCTTCAAACGTTCCTTTGTCTCCACCAAGGACAAACTTGACTCCTAGTTGGGAGCACAGATACTTCGCGTATTGGCAAGCCCTAGAGGCGTAAATTACACCCGCTGTGGTATCCAATGCACCTTCCAAAGTTGGAATTCTTTCTTTGAGACTCAGTGCCAACTTCATTTTGTTTCCTAAACCACAAGCGTTTGCCCTTTTGACGTCATCTGGGTTATTGATGTCATATCTCAGAGGTAACAAGCCTTCTTGTTTGAAATTTTCAATGCTTGCTTCTACCTCCCACCCTTTCAAATCATCTAATGCCAATTTGCCGCACATGTCCAATAATTGCAAGTTTGTGTACTTTTTTGACTCTTCGGGTGGTAACAGAAGTATTTCTTGATTCCACTTTTGCCAAACGTTGAATGCTTGGAAAGCCAAGTCTTGATAATGTTTTTTCTCAGCATACTGAGCACGAAAAATCTTATTGATGTCAGCCGAAGCAGTGTCAGCACCTTTGAGTAGCGTATAGCTGTTACTCTCAAAATCCAGTCTATCGAACACGGTTATGTTCTTGTACCCGTTCTGCGCCAGGTGAAGGGCATTGGACAGCCCAAAAACACCGGCACCGACAATAATTATAGAAGATTCTTTTGTGTAGCTCATGTAAGTCTTTACTTTCGGAATGTTGTTTTTTTGGACTTTCCCTGCCTATATGTTGGGTTCGAGATCATTAAAGTAGTTCGCAACTATCGATTCGTATAAGCTAAAGATAAAGAGTTTTGTGAATCTTGCAAAAACTTTCGCGGTATTGCGGCATGTACTCTTTTTGTGGTTATCTCTACAAACGTTATCGCACCTATTACTCAAATAGGAATGTGAAAAATGACTTGTGAAGTTCCGAGACAAAATATGGATCCAAAGCACAAGCAAACGGAGAGGTCTAGGTACGAATTCAATGCTTTCAAGTAATTTCCACGCATAGGCCATATTGCCGCAAATTCCGATTCTCTTCGGGCAAAAATCCTAGGAGCAGTAAGAGTGCTGAGTTAGCAATGCCTCGTAAATGATCCGCCAACACTTTTTTTTTCCACCTCATGGCAACTATTATCGCAAATATTACTCAACTAGGAGTGTAGGATATTTTTATGTCGTCTCGAAGAATTAAAAAAACTGGATCAGGCAGTAGCCAGCCGAACTTTAAATTTACTAGTCACAAACTCTTCTACTTTTACAGTTGTATGATTATGAGTGTACTGTCTTCATCGAACGGTTTTGTCTCCGACTCCGGAGAGTACAATCGATCAGACATAAGTCCCAGTTGGAACTAGAGATCTGACTTGATAGTTAAAGATTGAGAGGATCAACTTGACCAACTTCACAGTCACAAGAACAAAATTGAGCTTAAGTAGATTTGTTGATGACATCTAATTTTGATATAAAAGCGTTCAGTTTACAGCATTATGTTTAGCAAGCAGTTGTCTTTACTCGTGAAGTTGTCATGTCTATCAAGTGTAAAAACGAGGTAGCAAAATGTGGTAATGCGGAAGTGCCTGTACCGCATTACTTTCACGAAAAGAGCTTCAACAAGTTGATCAAGAGTTGAAGTATGCTCTTGACACACAAGTTCCACATACTTACTTTGCTGTGCATTTTGAGGTGTTCTTGAATCATTCATGGATCCTGCCTGTATGACCATTACAAGTCAATGGTATAAAGAAGATGAGCTAAATAGACGTTGTGAACACCAAGATCTCTTAAAAATATATAAAAATTAAATTTCTTTATTTTTAAAATGAATATCACCTTTGACTTGGGCACACCTCAATCTAGTTTAGGTGTTGGAAGATTACAGGGACCGAATTTGATGGTTTATACGGCTCCGCGAATGATTATTAGGAGAGAGACTAGCAGCGCTAGGTGAGTTTGCTGTTGGTTGAAGATGCGAGCACACGAGCATAAAAATATTTTTATCTTAAGAGTGAAAAATTCAGGATAAGGAACAAAATCAAAACAGAGGTGATTGTACTGTCCAGCTACATCTAAAACAA
The DNA here is from genome assembly GCA_030578575.1 of Ogataea neopini. NCBI lineage: Eukaryota > Fungi > Ascomycota > Pichiomycetes > Pichiales > Pichiaceae > Ogataea > Ogataea neopini. Next base: position 1,777,483 of record JAJMSO010000001.1, read on the forward strand.
TAAGCTTTTGTGAATAAGGTCTCCAAATTTTGTTCAAAAACGCTCTCGAAATAGTGTTAGTTATTGGGTGACTCGACTAAATGGTATGACAGAACTGCCCTTCCAAGCCTCGAATTCAAATAATAAACTTTATTTTTTAAAAGGGCGATAAAGGTTTTTTTTTTGGCTACCATTTGGTATGACAGATTTCACTCACATTTTTACAGGTCTTATGGAACAAGAGCAATTATTCTAAAGTTGAGTAAACTAGTTCTTAAAAGTGGAAACAAAACTTTAACTAGGCTCAAATCAAAGTCAAAAAAAAAAAAAATAGCAAGCTCGGCTCCACTGCTCAAACGCTTAATTTGCTGGAAGCAAGTTTGAGAGCTAATATAATTAAGCCAAAAAACCAAACATTATATAAACAGTAAAAGCCACTTCATTTCTGTCTAGTGGAGCCTTATTAAACGTAAGGGACACGATCAACATGGGATTGACAGAAATTGAGGCCATTGGAATTCACGATTTCGACAAGTACCCTGAAGCAAAAAGGTTTGTTTACAAACCCCACAAACGTAGACCCCAGGATGTCGATATAAAAATCGAAGCATGTGGTATTTGTGGATCGGACATACATGCTGCTCATGGTAACTGGGGAAAACCATACGCTCCAGTTGCGCTTGGACATGAAATAGTTGGTACAGTTGTCGATGTAGGTGAAGAAGTTAAACAATTCAAGGTTGGTGATCGAGTTGGTGTCGGTGCACAGGCTGATTGCTGTGGAAAGTGTTACAGATGTAACCACAATTACGAGAATAATTGCATCAATCATGTCACGACTTATTTTGGCCATTACAAGGATCTGGGAGTAAATTCACAAGGTGGTTATGCCTCACATGTTCGCGTGAGCAGCAGATTTGTGATTCCTATCCCAGACGAGTTGGAGAGCGACTATGCTGCACCGTTACTTTGTGGTGGTATCACTGGTGTTAGACCGATTTTGGATGCTGGCGTCAAAGAAGGATCAAAGGTTGGAGTTGTCGGTGTTGGAGGTATTGGTCACATGTCTATTCTTTTTGCTAAAGCATTAGGTGCCGAAGTGACTGCGATCTCTAGGAGCAACAGTAAAAGAAAGGATGCGGAGGAGCTGGGAGCAGATCATTATATTGCACTTTCGGATTTCAAACCGGAAGATCACGTGGACTCTCTTGATGTCATTGTTAATACTGGTTCTAATATTTCGAGTGAAAGTTTGAACACTTTGGTAAAATTATTGAGACCTCATGGACTATTGACGATGATCACCGCACCACCAGCAGGAACAAAGATTGAGCTTGAACCATCCACTCTACTCGCTGGAAATACAAAACTCGCAGGATCTGCTATTGGTGCTCCGCATGACATTAAAAATTTGTTGGAGCTTGCTGCGAGAAAGAAAGTGCATCCGAAAATCGAGAGGATACCGATAAGCGAAGCAAACATCACTGAAGCATGGACAAGGATGGATACCGGTGATGTGAGATTTAGATTTGTTTTGACTGATTATGATAAGTGTTTCAAATCATGATATATACTGGAATCAGACTGTTTTGATAAAAATTATATAGCTGAGAAGAAAATACGGGAGTGATTTTAAGTTTGTTAACAGCAAGGCAGAGCAAATGACTGACTGCTGCTAAGCATCTGCTCCACGCACTAAAATTATTATACACTGTACTTAACTCAAAGGTTGACCATCAGGTCACCCAGACATGCGTAATCACCTGTTTGATTTACCATAACTAGTTTAAAACTGCTTCGATCCATCAACCTTCTGCACTTCTCTCACCAAATCACTTTTAAGATCATCCAGGTCTGGTCTTCTACCAGTCTCAAAGTCCATATCCTGAACTTTAATGAAACCAGAACCAAAGAAAAGGTCATAAATAAGCCAAATTATGAAAAACAGAGGCAATAAAATATAATCATCGATAAAAGGACCTTTTTCAAATGGCTTAAAAACTGACCAACCTTGAACTAGAGTGAGCAAAACACCAATGAGAATGGCTATTATGTTAGAGTAGGGGAAAAACGGAGCAACATATGGGAGCTCATCAATAGTACGACCTTGAGCCAACCAACCTTGCCTGAATCTTATGTGAATAACTGAAATGGAGGTCCAAACCATGAAAGCAGCCACTCCTGAAATATTGACAATATAACTATAAGCGGTGGAAGCACTTGATTTCCAACTTAAAACTGCAAGGAAGCAGAAAAGATGTGCAAAGTGGACTGCCACATATGGAACACCACTCTTTGTGACTTTGGTAAAGATTTTTGGACCGAACCCATTTTTAGACCACGAGAATAGCGTTCTGCTAGAAAGATATATGGATGAATTGATCGCTGAAATACACGTAATCAAAACAATAGTTGCAATGAAATATTTTGCATTTGCCCATCCAGCGTAAGTAAGGGCAATTGTCATTGGAGATTTCATAACTTTTTCTTTGCTCAATAGATTTGGATCGTTGTAAGGAACCGTGATTCCGTAAGCAATGGCAAGACCGAAATAGACGATTAAAATTCTGAACACAGTGTTTTTAACAGCAGTCGGAATAGCTTTTCTCGGATTTCTTGCTTCAGCTGCAATAATGGAGACAGATTCCACTCCCGAGTAAAAAGTTCCAGCATAGACAAAAGAATTAGCAATTCCCTTGAAACCCGAATTCAATGGATATTTTCCAAACGGATTATCTGGTTTGTGTCCTTTGATTCCACCTGCAGCATAGATTATAGCAAACAAAATGTAACCCAAAATGAATACCAACTTGAAAATACCCAAGACATATTCAGATTCACCATACCAATCCACACTTATTGAAGAGAAAATTGTGAAAAATGCCCAAAAAATTATGATCCAGCCCCAGATTGGAACATTATCAGTGTACGCTTCCATTGACGAAGCAAGGTTCGTATATTCAGCAACTAAAACTGTTATCCAGACAATGACGTAATAGAGCGAGAGGGTCGCACCGAATCCTTTTGACACAAATCTCGACCCCAAAATTCCAAAATTACAGTCTAAAACGGAATTCATTTCTCCAATGCTAGCCATCATTGATAAGACTAAAATAGCAATAATGGCAAATCCAGCAATCAGTCCCGCTGGTCCACTGTTTGCCAGAGCAGTGCCCATTCCTATCAAACATCCGGGACCAACAATACCGCATAGTGCAATTAAATTGATCATTCTGTTTTTCAGACCGGCTTTCAGACCGGTCTCCAAAATATCACCTTTGCCAATTGAGGAGTCATCGTCGTTTGCTATGAACGGAGGCCCGTTAGCTGCTTTCTCAGATTCAGTAGTCATATTGCCAGTTAATCAATTGTTTGTGTTGTAAATGAAAAGTAGCTCTTCCACAATTCTTTTGATCTCTTAAATACTTTCCATGTCATTTAAATTTTTTTTCCTCGAGCCACAGGCGGCGATAGTTGATAGCATGCAAGCCAAGACATAGGACAATAAACTACTGAATCTTCTTTCATGCGACCGATTTACTGCTCTATGACACGTGAAATTTCGCGAATATGATGTAGTTTGTAGCAAAAAAAAAAAAGTTTAGCAAAACTATTTAGTCTACTATTACTTCCTAAGGCGAACCAAGAAAGCGTTACACCTTGGAACGTACTTAAATAGACTTTCCCGTGATCTTTTCAGTCACAGCCCACAGCCTGTCAGCATTGGCAGGGTCAACAGCATACGAAGCAACCAATTGAACACCTTCAGCATACTCTTTGCCTTCTTCCTGGACGGTAGCAACATCACAGTCGGAACAGTAGACACCACCCATTCCATCAAGCATTGGACTAGTGGCAGCCCATAGGGAAGTAGCAGCACCTTGCTCTGGTGTTTTTCTCTTCGTTAAGTTTGCACTTTTGCGGATTGCCTCTATGTCGTCATCAGTCATGTATCTTGTGAGATTGGTGGTGATCACACCTGGGTGAACAGAAAAAGCTCTGATTCCAAACTGCTTTCCAAGTTGATCGAGTTTCAAAGCAAACAAAACGTTGGCAGTCTTGGATGAACCGTATGCGACGAAAGGAATGTACTTTGTCTTTTCAAAAGCAAGATCATCGTAGCAAACATTAGAAATGCGGTGACCTCCCGATGAGAGAGAGACGACACGAGCTCCATTGGCTTTCTTTAAAGCACTCCAAAGACCAACAGTAAGTCTGTAATGACCCAAGTGATTAGTGGAAAACTGAATTTCATTTCCTTGCTTGTCTAATGTGCGGTCGTGAACAGCCATAACACCGGCGTTGAGCAACAAAATGTGTAGTGGTCTACCCGAATCAACAAATTTCTTAGCCAAAGCGTCGATAGATTCAGGATCGGTTAAATCGAGACTTTCGAGTTCAACTTTGGAAGCAACATCTCCCAATGCTTCTTTGGCAGATTCAATGTTTCTTGCCGGAACGACCACGTTAGCTCCTTTCTTGAGCAATGCTTTGACAGAGGCAAGACCAAGACCGGAGTAACCACCGGTAATCAAGACATTCTTTCCGGTGAGATCAATGTCCTTCAAAACTTCATCAGCTGAAGTTTCGTCGTTGAAGCCAGAGTTGATTGGATGTTGCACAGTCATTATTTTTTGCTTTAATGGTTTAAAGAGTTGGTTGTAGTTTTAATAAACTGTAAACTTCCTAAACTTCCTAAACTTCCCAACAGCTTTTTATTTATAGTGCGAGAGACAGCGGAGTTAGTTGACTTTACTGCCGAAACTTTCGGCACTCATCTCGGGAGTTGCAGAACATCCGTGCACCGACTGATATGATTTTCGTCATCGGAGATCGGGTATTATTAATCCAGTGAGATTGAAGTTAATTTTACCTCATATCCGACTGCAAGATAATTATTAGAAACACGCAATTTTCTACTCAATCTCGTAATTTAGCAACAAGAATTCTTGTCAAACACTAATCTTATTACCTTATCTCGACAACTCATCAATCAATGAAGTGGGACCAAGTTCCAGAAGAATTATACACGAATCTCGGCCCTTCAGGTCTTCAGATATCGCGAATTATCGTCGGATGTATGTCATTCGGCAATAAGAAGTGGGCTGATTGGGTGCTTGAAGACGAGGAACAAGTGTTTGCTGTTCTCAAGAAGGCTTATGATGTGGGAATTAGAACTTTTGATACTGCTGATACTTATTCCAATGGAGACTCTGAAATTCTTTTGGCAAAGTTTTTAAAACAGTATTCAATCCCACGGGAAAAGGTGGTCATTTTGTCAAAAGTTTTCTTCCCAGTGGACCCTGAAACTGAAGGATTCAGTTTGAGTACCCAACACGAATTTCCTGGTTACGAGTATGTGAATAGACAAGGACTTTCTAGAAAGTACATCATGGATGCTGTGAAACGTTCCGTTGAAAGACTTGGAACATACATTGATCTTTATCAGATTCACCGTTTTGACGCAAAAACTCCAATTGAGGAAACTATGGGTGCTCTCAATGACTGTATCCAGCAGGGACTGGTGAGATACATTGGGGCTTCCACAATGAAAACTTATCAGTTTGTTATGATGCAAAATGTTGCTGAACGTCGTGGTTGGGCCAAATTTATTTCTATGCAAAATTACTACAATTTGTTGAACCGTGAAGAAGAACGTGAAATGGTTGAATATTGCAAATTGACCGGAGTGACTATGATCCCATGGTCTCCAAATGCCCGTGGGCTGCTCACAAGACCACTGAATGCTAAGTCATCGACCGGCCGTACTGAATCTGATAAGACAATCAAAGGTCTGGGACTTGATAAAATTTCTCAAGCTGACGCAACTATCATTAATCGCGTGCAAGAGTTAGCCGAAAAACGTGATGTTTCAATGGCTGCAATTGCAACTGCTTGGGTTTTGGAGAAAGGGCATTCCCCAATTGTCGGATTCAGCAAGCCTGAAAGAATTGATGATGCACTGGTTGCGCTTAAACTGAAACTCTCGAGTGAGGAATTGAAATACTTAGAAGAACCATATGTTCCGAAATAGGTAGATTAATAACCACAAAGGCTATATGGAATATATAAATATTCATCGATACTCAAACAGAAGATTGAACGAACACTGAAATCCATAAACTTTCAATATGGGTTCCCCAAAAGGGAGTCAGGAGGGAATCCACGTACTCATAACAGTCTCGTATTGCTGATCCTGAAATCCATTTAAAGAATGTTAGGTTGAAGAATATCTTGCGAAACATTCATTGGTCATCTTGTAATCAAGTTTCCATCAACATGTGGGGATAGCTGTGTTTTCATCATCAACAAATTACGTCTTTTTAGGTTTAATCCAGGTTGCAATGAAGCGATTGGGTAATTGAATTACGCTTTTAAGAAGTGGCAATGGCTTTTTGATGCATAACTGAGTGTTGTGAAGCAGATGTGACTGCACAAGGCGGAGAAATTTTCTTTTCCACTGACATGCTACTACTAGAATAATTAGATAGTTTTATGTACACACCGCACCGCCTTTTTGCCTTTTTGTTTCTTCTGATACTCTGTACCGCCTTTACTAGACATCTTGCATGGCCAAAGAAAAGAAAAGTATACAGAGACTCTAAACTATTTAGCAAAAAGCAAAGAATTCTTCATTTCCTGATAAACCGTTAGATTTGGTCCACCGAAGCACATCAGTGAGAGATTAGCGGGATCTGAAGAAAAGGAACAATCGAAAAGTAAAGAAGAAAAGAAACTACCAAGAAGGCATACATTTGGATCCATATAAAAGGATCCAAAAATGGAGATTAAAACTTTAGGGTGTTAATGGATCGTTAGGTTAGCAGCACAATTTCATTCATTCATTGCTCATTACATTCATTTAGTCAATCCTTATGTCTTTCAATAAATCATTGATTTCAATTGCCGTTCTTCTGGTTTTGGTGCAGGACGCATGTGGTATTCCAGCAGGTCCTTACCACCACGAACACCACGCTCACCAAAAGAGAAGCGAGAAAACATGTTCCTTCCCTTGCGACAAAGGTTTGGTCGAGGTTACCCATGATATTGGTGGAAGCGGTTGGGCTCAAGATAAGTCTGGTACTGCTGGTAACTACTGCCAATATTCCTGCCCCCCCAGGCCAGTTGATGGGCCAGTGGAACCCAAAGGTCACTTCATACACTTACCCAGGGTCTCAAGAGGGTGGTCTCTACTGCAATGACAACGGTGAGCTTGAGAAGCCACGTTCTTCTTATGATTACTGCTACGATGGTAAAGGAACAGCTAGTGTTGAAAACAAAGCATCTTCTAATGTTGCCTTCTGCCAAACAGTTTTGCCAGGTAACGAAGAGATGCTTATTCCAACCAATGTTGACTCATCTTCTTCAGAGTCTTTGGCTGTCCCAGGTACCGATTACTGGGCCTCGACTGCCTCCCACTTCTACATCAACCCACCAGGTGTTTCTACCGATGACGGTTGCAGATGGGGTTCAACTTCTCATCCATATGGTAACTGGGCTCCATATGTTGCAGGTTTCAACATGGATGATGATGGATCGACTTTCGCCAAGATTGGATGGAATCCAGTTTACTTCGAAGATTCATCGCCATTTAAGGATGAAAAACCTTCTTTTGGTATCAAACTTTTTTGCAAGGACTCCAGCAAGTGTAGCGGAGAAACCTGTGTGATCAATCCAAGCAAGTACGGATTGAACAAGGTCAGTGCCAACCAACAAAAGAGCGATGGAGCTGCTTGGTGTTCCCTCACTGCTACCGACAAGTCTGCTGTTATCGTCGAGGTGCTTGATGTGTAGATGTGCTTGTATATATTTAATAAGCGGTCTAATGTGCCATAGCGTAGTCCCCCTTAGCGTAGGTCCCTACTACGTGCGCTTATCATGGCTATGGCCGTACAGTGTGTGATGGGACTAAAACTACAGAACGCGAAAATGCTGTGAGAACGTTTGATTACTTTCACAGGTCTCGTAAAAACTCGGCTGCTTTTGGAACCAAAGCAGGAGCGCCAAACTTGAAAAGGAGCTCATCATGGAATGCCCCCTTTTGCTCGTAAATGACTGCTGTGTCCGTCAGATTGGCGAGCTTGATCCACGTCCAAATATCGTCTCTCAAAACCTCATTTCCACCAATATACACAAACGTTTTGATGCAGCCAAGCACCTTTGTCCAATCCGTCTCATCGTCTTTGTAAGGGTTGAGTGTCTTAGATTCAAGTAGCGATTTTTCAGCAAACAGCTCCCCCATTCCTCTCAATGTGTACGCAGTCAGACAGTCTTTCCCATGGTTGGTTGAATATGAACCTCTGCTGGGGTCAGGATGTATGTTCACCATTGGGGAAACCAGGAATAGAGCAGATATTTTTTGCTTGACTTCAGTCACACCATCATAGGGGTAGTGAATATGCTTGGCCAGAGCAAGGCTGATGTGAGCACCTGCAGAGTCACCACCCAAAACAATGTTTTTAGAGCTTTTCGCTAATTCGTTGTACACGAGAGCCAGCTCCTTCAGCTGAGTGGGATGCTGACTAACTGTGGAAAGAGTGTAGTCCCAAACCACTACGGAAAGCCTTTTGTTGTTAGCCTGCTTGTAGAGGTCTTTTAAAGACATCGAGAGATATGGAGACAGCCCCAGACAATACCCTCCGCCATGTGAGAAAACAAGGACCGGGTCGCTTGTAGTTCTACTCCTTGCCTCAACCAACCACCGAACACTTCCATTTGGTAACCCTTCAACATCGATAATTCTGTTCAGGTGGAACAGCTCTTTCGGATCGATAATATTCAGGATCGTGTCAACTCCGAGATGTGGATCGACCGAAGCGATTTCCGCTATAGGAATATTCAATGACACGGCTTCTTTCAGACCTGCAATGAACTCATTACTGAAACGCTCAAGTTCGTTTTCGCTTCGAGGGAACATGGTTGATGCTGGTGGCACTTGCTCAAAGGTGGGTCCAACACACTTTTTTTTTCGAGAGTAAAATGACATACCAAGTTACTTTTTTTGGAATTATTATCCGTTGAAAATTTAGCCAACTCAGACGACTGTACCTTGCATGATTCCCCGTTATCTCAGCCCTTGACATGTTGCAGAGCAAAAAAAAAGGTCGTACCCGGATTCGAACCGGGGTTGTTCGGATCAAAACCGAAAGTGATAACCGAAGGAGAATCTGCACTGAGATCTAGAATATATTGGGTCTGTCTTGTGTTTGATCGCCTGACATCGCTCATTTTTGGAAGACACACCACTTTGACGCAACAATCCCTGACTCCAAAAATCCACCCAATCTACACCCAAGCGTGATTAAGGATTATGTGTATGACTCTCCCAAAACTGTGAGCGTATCGACCAATCTGCGCGGACTTGTTGATCTCAGCAGGCTTCTTGACAACACGCCCGTTATCCTGACCAACTTTATCTACTTGGAGACCGAGGTCAGTTTTCTAAATAGGGACTAACTGAATCTATTTTTTGACGCGGGTTTTCAAGCGACCTCGGAGAGAGCAATATGCGGTTCTTCAACAATTTCGGGCTGCTTGAAGAACATAACCACCCCAACACTGGTCAATATGACAATCGAGCCAACAGCACTAAGTAAACTTGGAATATGGTGGAATATAACAAGATCGAAGAACGTCGCATATACCATCTGCGTGTAGACTACAGCACTACTGCGAGAAACCTTTTCGCGTTGCAACCCCGCTGTAAAGGTGTACTGGGCAATAAATCCTGTAACGCCCATTCCTGCAAGCAGGAGCCACTGTCTGAGAGTGTGCGGGACTTGAAATGACAATCCCGGGGTAACGACAATGACCACAAACGAGCAAATCGCTGAAACCAGAGCAAACACCGACACCGTAAGCAGAGGGTTGGCTTGAAATCCTATTTTGCGTAGACAGCACGAGGAGACGGCACCTCCAAAACACGAGATTAGGGCGAAAAATGCTCCGAGCAGGCGCAAGGATGAGGCTGGTGTGGACAACGATGGCTGGGCAACCAGCAACACACCTAAAAAGGCCACTGCCCCACAGACTGCCTCCAACCAGGTATACACTTCGCCCAGTGCAAAGTAGGCAGCCAGAGAGCTAAACGTTGGAGATAAAAAGGTGATAACAACTGAATCGGAGACTGAGAGATACAGGAGCGAAGCATACCGGCAAGTGACTCCAAAGAATTCACTGAACCCACGCCCAAAGATCAGCCACCTCAACCCTTTGGCTCCAAAAGGAAAGTCTGGTTCTTTGTAGAGAATGATTGTGCATGCAATGTAGGTAATCACCATGCGAGTGAAGATGATCTGAAGAGGATTCATGGGGGTCTCAAACTCCTTATCCATGAGCAAAAACTTGCAAAGCAGGACCATGATGGAGGCAAAAAGCTCGCTCAGCAGGAGCAGTGCAATGCCTGCGTTCTCCAAGATGTACTCATAGACACCTACGGGGATCATGTTGGCATTGTCAGAACGAAGAGTTAAACATTAAGATAGTAGCACAATAAAATATTTTTCTTGAACGGAGTTTCTTTTATCGCGATAAAATATTTTCTTCGGGCGGAAATGCTTATCTTATCGGGCTCAGGCTCCACACGTTCTATGCTCAACGTATTGGGAATCTCATTCTGACGATCAATGAACACATGAGGTCTTTTGATCTGTGTGGCAAGTTGGTTGCGATGAACGAAGATTCCCAAATTGAATTGGATGAATATACTGATTGCTTACATAGGATATTATCGGGCGACAGTCGCATTCCTTTTCGGCTTCGGGGCCAGCCATACCTCTCGTACATTGCACTCTTTTTTGCCACCACTATTGCGATGTTCAATGGTTACAATGCTTTTGTGACACCAGCCAAGGCTATGATGGCCAATTATGACCGAGAGGTGTGAAACAACTGGATTTTCCAGAAACCGAACTCCGTATTAGTAATGTCCTTGCTAGTATATAACTGAGCTTAATAACCTTCATATGGTAGTTTAAATCAACGTAGTGGGTATAGCAACCATGACAACTACCTACTTTATTGCTGGAGCCTCTAGGGGTATTGGCTATGCACTCGCAGAGCTGCTGAGCGAGAATTCAACCAACGTCGTTATTGGATCTGTGCGAGACAAATCAAAGCAATCAAAATTGGTTGATTTTGCCGCGAATAAAGAGAACGTTCTCGTGGTGGAGTTGGACGTTGACCGGGAAGATTCAATCAATGCACTTCCTGATCAGCTTTCCCAACTTACTGATGGCATTGACGTGTTCATTGCCAATGCTGGTATTGACGGGGATCGTGAAACTGTTCTCAATGCCCCACTGCAGGTCTGGACAAAAATATTCACCACCAATTCGTTTGGTCCAATCTTGGTGTATCAACGGGTCCACGGGTTCCTATTGAAAAGGCAGACCCGGAAGGCATTTTTTGTGTCGAGCAATGTCGGCTCAAATGCACTTATTGGAAAATACCCTGTCAACCCTGTGTACGCGGCATCTAAAGCCGCTCTCAACTTCTCCGTGAGAACTCTCGCCATTGACCTGGCTGCTGAAGGATTCACGCTGGTCTCCATTCACCCAGGTCTTGTCAGTACCGATTTGGGAAGTAATGCTGTTGCAAGAATCGGAAATGCCGCAGTGGAGGAAATTGTCGGGGCCATGGCCATAACCCCAAAAGAGAGTGCGAAGTACTTGGTGAATCAAATCACCCTTGCTACACCCCGGGTCAACGGGAAGTTCATAAGGTTTGATGATGGAACTGATATACCTAACTAGAGGCGTAAGCCAACGAATATTTAAATTTGAAGTGATAGGCAGAGCGACCTGTGTAGTGTATGAAACTATAGATAAAAAATAGGTATAAGATCGAAAGTGTAGGCCAGGGATTCAAAAAGCTGAGCTGCTATCATCTGCTCTCCCTCTGGCGAGCAAAAAAAGAGGTCGTACCCGGATTCGAACCGGGGTTGTTCGGATCAAAACCGAAAGTGATAACCACTACACTATACAACCTGGAAAGGATGGTTCCTAGCAGGATCGAACTGCTGATCCCCGCGTTATTAGCACGATGCCTTAACCAACTGGGCCAAGGAACCAAACATGGGGGTGGAGGGGGACGTGAGTGTTCAAGAG